>CM070028.1:9201122-9243622 GCA_036247105.1 Cirrhinus mrigala
ATTTTTTGGGGTTTTGTGTGGAAGTGGTGTGAGTGTGTGTTGCTGTGTATTCACTGATCTCACATCCACTATGGCTGTTTCTCAATAAAACCAATGAAAAATTGATCTACAGGTTATAGTCACTTTGAAGACATAAATGAAATCATATAAATATTATTTTCATTAATTAACATTGTTGCGATTTAGCTCAAAAGGGAAATGTATATAAATAATTACAATTAATTCTGATTAATTACAATTATTTATATCAGCTGCCAGTAGTAACTGTAGCAGAATTAATTTTCCATCAATTAATCTGTTCGTCCAGCGAACATTCAGTATAATTTTTATATCAACTCTAAGAAATTATATTTTCTTGGGCACAGAAAATAACTTTCTTAAAGTACTGTTGCATTAGAGCATGTAGCTCGAATCGGAATCGTAAAGGGACATTAATTTGCAAGGCAGAATCAGAATCAAAACTCATGTAATTTGTGCACAAGAGTTTATTAACGAAGGACTAACACATAACTAATCTAAACAAACATGAAATCATTCATACATGGGGGAAGGGTCAGTGAGAAGCATTTAGAGAGACCAGAGAATGTAGCTATGAAAAGAGTCAGTTAACCACCTGAGTGAAACCATCAGTGCTGTCTACAGCTTATACTAAACCTCTGTTTTGTTTAGTTAAATGTACGATACTTGCATTGCCTTGGTCGATGAACAAGTGTCCGAATGCAGTCTCGGGTGAAAGTCTTGATGGTTTGGAGCAGTGGTGGTTTTGGAATCGCGATCACGTTCTTCCGGGTCCGAAGAGTGATGAACTCCAAAGATGTTCTGACTCGATGGTGACTGGGAGTTTCTTCCCATGTGAAAATTGAAGAAGAGCCAAGAGCTGAGAGGGACCCAGCTGAAGTCCTGTGGTCTTTGGAGAATGGAAAGACAAGGCCGCAAGGCCTGGCGCTGCTTAACGTCCCGGCGAGTTCTAGCTCATCCTGCTCACCCTCTTAGGTTCTGAAAGAACTCACGTGAGACAAGTGAAGAAAGCTAAAAAAACGTGGAAGAGAGAAATGTCTGTTCGAGGACATTTCATGAGGATGAATTGCAGGGTTGAGTGAAAGTGTCTGGCTCTTTGTGGTCGAGAGCCACAGCTCTAGATGTTGGGGCCTGTCGGGCCGCCGGGCACGCCCTGTGCCGGCTCAGGCTCCCCGTGGGTTCCTCCACACGGGCAGCAATTGTGAAGAGAGCGAAAAGAGTGAAGAGAGGGAAGAGATCAATCGTTTGGTGCCTTTAAGCTCTCTGGAGGCTGCACCTCCAGGAGGTCCACGAACCAATGGTAACTTTCTCCTTTGGAGGGAAAGTTTACATCTCTTTGTCTGTGAGCATGGCATTTTGCATATGTAATTTGATTGGTTGTTGATGCAAAACTACTAAGGTTTCTTAAAACACTAATGTGTTACATAGGTATCAACATCTAATTTACGCCATCTTTTAGGTCATCAAAATACGAATACAAAGAGACCAAACATGGCATAGGTGGGTTATACGACTAGTCATCTATCATAACGCATGCATAAAACAGTAGAAAGACAAATACAACAGACAAAATTAAAATACAATGCAGTAATACTGTACACAATGACCTGGGCTATGTGTGATAGGAAGGTCAAAGAAAGGTTTGTCTGTGAATGAATAGGAAAGAGTCTATTTCTGTAGGCATTGTGTCTTTCCTATGGGCAAATGTAGCATGGGCAAATGTGCATTCCTCTGGGCAATAAAACCTCTTATCAGATAGTCGTCCTGGCAACTGAGCCCTTTTGGGGTGTTAGTTGCTTTGGGGGGTTGTCTCCAGAGCTCCAGCGTATATGGCTTGTTGGGTTTAAAGACTATTTGTTAAATGTAACAAATAACTGTATGTCTAAATGGTCCATAAAAACATTAACATAAAACATTAACATTTGAATTTGTACCTCTGTATTTAGCTTTGAAATGCTTGCACAATTTTTTCAACCTGTTATACAACTAATACATGAAATTCCTGCTAAGACCTGATGTTCATTGCGATGGACAGTAAATTAAAAAAAAAAAAAAGAAATCCTGTGTTCTGCAACTCTGACAGATCTTCAAAATAACTTTGAATATTATCATTTTATAGTCTTAATTTTACAACCGGTGCAAGTTGATGAGTCTACCATTAACATAACTCTGCATATAAAAGGTAAAATATGGGGTTCCTCCTCTTCCTGTCTAGTTGGTTATCATGTCTCTCTTTTGTGATGTCTGTAGCTCAATCAGATTAAGTTAGGAGTCAGATCTTCATTGTAATTGGTTGATCAGGGACCAATCAGTGACCAGGCATTGCTCATATTTTAAAAACATAAAATTTTATTGGTTTAAACAAAAAATCATGTGATGTCCATTTCAATGGACGCAGGGTCTGAAGGGGTTAAGTTTACCTCATGTAAAGTGTTTAGAGATGCTTGTAAAAAATGTTCCACTGGTCTTGCTCGTGTTAAAACCACAAAGTCTCACCTTTCCGAGAGTCTTAACTAGGCCAAGGTGTTTTATGACTTTATTCTAAACTATTTTCTCACAGTTAATCTTAATAGGTGTTAAATTGTTAAAAAAAAAAAAAAAATGTTTAGGATGTTTACTGAATATTGTGCTTTATGTGTTTGTATGAAAATGCTTATTTGTAAGAATCTTTTTTTTTTTTTTTTTTACTTTTTAATCTTTTTTTTTTCTGTTTCTAATAAATTAGCAAACCAAATTGGATGTGTAGCGTACAATGTTGCGAGTGTATAGGTCTATAATTGCTTTTCTTATTTGTGTACTGTTGTATGTTTATATTATGCTTAACTAGTATGTAGCACCGTGGTCCTGTGAGACACAACATCTCATTCCACTATATGTTCACACGTAGCAGAATGACTGTTGTAGCAATAAGCTGTTCTTTCGAGCAAAGAAATGACTTGGGTTTTTGTTTCTTTTCGACAGTTTACTGGATGTTTTCGTACAACAAACAGAAACCAAAAAAAACTCTGGTCAAAAACTGTATTGCTCCGTCTTTCTTTCTTTTAGAGGAAAAGCACCCTTTTTGAAGAGCGCTTAAAGGCAGTCTAATAATAAACAGTACAAACCATTATGGTGTAAACAGGGGGTGTTTTTTCCAATATACATATAAATAATAAAATAATACTTAAGCCTTTCTAACTTTAATGTTAATTTTACTCATTTTAATTATGGCTCTTACATCCCCAGCCCCTAATTGTATAGGCAGGCAGACTATATAAATTACCACGTTAAATTATCTAGAGCCATAAACTTTCAGAATTAAAGTCTCAACTTGAACTTCTGTTCGATCCACAGTTAGACAGCTTCTTGCAGAAGACACATTTTGGAGATGGGTCGATACAGCGCACTGCTTTTTGTCTGAACACACACACTGCAAACATTTCTCTTAGAGTCGGGCATTGTTTTGATGATGCGACCCATCGTCCAGGAATTCCGAGGTGCATTGGAATCCATAATCAGGACAATGTCTCCAATTTCAAAGTTTCTTTCCAGCCTGGACCATCGCTGACGTTCCTGCAGGAGAGGCAAGTATTCTAGAGTCCACCGACGCCAGAAAAGATCCGCCAGGTATTGAATTTGTTTCCATCCACGCATTGCATAGACATCATCTTTTTTGAACACACCTGGTAAACTTGCTTGTTTCCTCATCAACAACAGATGGTTCGGGGTCAAGGCTTCAAGGTCGTTGGGGTCATCGGACAGTTTGGTAATAGGCCTGTCATTGATGACTGATTCCACCTCACACAATAGGGTATGTAGGCCATCATCATCCAACACTTGCTGTTTCAGTACAGAATTCAGAACCTTTCTTACAGTGCGAATCTGACTTTCCCAGGCTCCACCATGGTGAGATGCTCCTGGAATGTTAAATATCCACTGAATTTCTCTTTTTAGCATCTCTTCTTGAATCGTTGCCTGATTCAAATTCTGCAACGCTTCACGCAACTCCTTTTCAGCTCCTGTGAAGTTCGTTCCATTATCGGAACGGATTACTGAGACATGACCTCTTCTACAAATGAATCGGCGTATAGCATTGACACATGCATCTGTGTCCAGAGAAGGTGCGACTCCTAAATGAATAGCCCTGATGGTAAGGCAGGTAAACAGCACACCATATCTCTTGACC
This sequence comes from Cirrhinus mrigala, assembly GCA_036247105.1. Lineage (NCBI taxonomy): Eukaryota > Metazoa > Chordata > Actinopteri > Cypriniformes > Cyprinidae > Cirrhinus > Cirrhinus mrigala. The sequence continues at coordinate 9,205,306 of CM070028.1, forward strand.
ATAGAGCGTCCTCTTCTCACCTCAAATGGTCCGAAGTAATCAACTCCAGTGTTACTGAATGGTGGTTTGTCTGGAAGCAGCCTGTCTTCTGGCAAATCAGCCATCTTTTGCACGTCAGTCCTTGCATGTAGTCGTCTGCAGATGAGACATGCATAGATAGTCCTCCTAACTGCAGAATTTGCTTGTGGAAGCCAGTATTTCTGTCTTAACTTTGCCAGGACAGCGTTTCGGCCCAAGTGACCAACGCCTTGATGGATGTGTTCAAGAATTAGGGAGCATATACGGAGTGCAAGATGATGGAATGCTTTGATTCTTCAGGCATCGCCGATCTGCTCAGTCTACCTCCAACTCTTAACACGTCATCCTCAAGGTAAGGATCCAATCGAAATATGCAGCTGTCCTTTTTGACATGCATCTTTCCTTGCTGCAGCATTTTTATTTCTTCCTGAAACTTCTGTTTCTGGCTGTAATGAATCAGATCCATCTCAGCATTTACCATATACTTTATGGTAGGTGTTCTTTCTTTCAAACCTCTTTTATAGGTATCCATTTCTTTCTGTTGTAGAACGTTTTGTATACTGGGATCTCTTTCTGTTTGACTGATCCTTGTCTGTATTTCCTTCTTCTTACGACTTAAATCCAGCAGGATTTCTTTGAGATGCGTTAGTCGTACTACGGCCTTCTTTAGGCAATGCCAGTTTGAATAATGCCAGACTTGACATTCTATACCTTCCATACTGTTCTGAATGCATATTGCATTAACAGTGGAGATCTTTTTGAACTCGCTGTCATCAACTGCAAGTGACATTGAATTCTCAGGTCGAACTGGCCACTCACTTTGGGGCTTCAGCAGAAAACTAGGTCCTTTGATCCAGTTTTTGCTTTCGATCAAGTTGTCTGCATTTAGGCCTCTCGAAGCTTGGTCCGCAGGATTATCTGCAGAGCAAACATATCTCCATTGAGTAGGTTTAGAGGCCTCTCTAATTAATGAGACTCGGTTTGCAACAAACGTCTTGAATCTTGTGGACTCATTTTCAATGTACCTAAGGACTGTGGTGCTGTCAGTCCAAAAGTTGTACTCCTCAAGATGGATTTGAAGCTCCTGTCTCAGCATCCTATCCATTTCGACTGCAATGGTAGCTACTGTCATTTCTGTTCTTGGAATAGTAACCTGCTTGAGTGGCACCACTCTGGACTTTCCCATCATGAACATGCAGCTCCTTTGATCATGGTCATTTGTCAACAAAAGGTATGTGACAGTCCCATATCCGTTCTCGTTAGCATCTGCAAAGTGGTGTAACTGAAAGGTCTTGACATGCCCGACCCCGGAAGGTTTGATACATCTACTCACACTGGAGTTTGCGAGCTTCCGCAAATCTTCCAGCCAGGACAGCCACCTCTCAGCCTTTTTCCCTACAATCTCTTCATCCCATGCTATCCTCTCTCTGCACAGATCTCTCAGAATGAGCTTTGCCGGTAGCACAAACGGTGCTAAGAACCCAAGAGGATCATAAACAGATCCAACAACTGATAATATACCTCTTCGGGTAAGTGGTTTATTTTGCACTTCACTCTTAAAATTAATCGTGTCATTCTCCGTACACCACAGAGTTCCCAATGCTCTTTCAATGGGAAGCAACCCACTCTCTAGATCTAAGTCTTTCACATCAGTGGCTCGCTCTTCTACAGGGATGGACGAAAGTACAGTTCTGCTATTACTATTCCATTTTGTCAAATGGAAACCACCTCGATTGCAAAGCGCTGCGATGTCACTTAAAGATTGACTGCTTGCTCTTCAGTTGCCACTGATTTGAGGCAATCATCAATGTAAAAATTCTTCAATAGTGTCTGAGCTGCTTTTGGAGTAGTGTCGTCAATTCCATCTTCTGCTGTTCTTTGAAGAGCATAGCAAGAGCAACTCAGTGAAGAGGTTGCACCAAACAGGTGTACACGCATCCTGTACTCTACTTCATCTTGATCTAGGTTGCCATTCGGCCACCAGAGGAACCTCAGGAAGTCTGCATCCTCACTAGTAGGGCTGCACGATTAATCGCACGATATTGTGAGGCGTGCTTAGTCAATGAAGCCGGTACTTTGATTAGTAGTAAAGCTCCATCACGTGCGTTCAGCTGGAGCGGCAATTAATACACAGAGCCATACATCACTGACAAGCTACGCCAAATCGCGCTCAAAATCACATTCGGTGTACGGCTCTGTGTATTAATTGCCGCTCCAGCTGAACGTACCAGACCAGACCTTCCCATCACCACGGTGTAAACTCTCGTCCGGTACTTTCTCAGCATACCCTTTCTCTATGATGTTGTTCATAAATCCTGTGTGGTCCTCATAGAAATCAGGATACTTTCTGAGTCTTGAGCTTAGTACAGGAATCAAGTGTGTGTGTTCCTTGTTACAGAACAAACAAACTCTTCGGACAGAAAAATCAGATTTCTCAGTGTTCTGTTTCTTTTGTTGTGCGTATTCTGCTTTGTCCTTGTTGGACGGTGAGACATTGGTGGCAAAGATACTACCTTTGAAACCACTCTTCTTCAAACTCTTCACCTCTGAAAAACTGGACTTTCCTTTTCTCTCCACTTTAACCCTTTCACACGTGAGTTTAAAATATTCTAGCTGAGCCCCCAGAGTGAGTTTTTTTTAGGCGACCGTTATTTAGAACGTATAGCCTTATTGTTTCCATGGCGACGCGTCGTGACACAATGCAGCCACAATAGCCTGTATGACACATGTATCACTTTTATATAGTTTTTCCCTTTATATAATTAATATTTACGAACGTGCTCACTGTATTATGAAATATCTGATATTCCGATTGTGAAATATGTGCAAGTAAATGTATTTGGAGGTTTAAACACTTTTATAATGAGCGTGTTAGTTGATCTATACCGGGTGATGGGCGCCGCCATGTTAGTTCGCGCTGAATCCGAGCCGTGGGATTTACAAAACGCAAATTCATTCTTTCCTCCCGAAAACCATTAAAGTAAGTATCTGGTGAGCCTGGAGAAGAGCAGAGTAAACTTTATAGTTACCTACACAATGTGTATATGATATCAATAAAACATGTCGTCAGATAACATTTGTAAGGATCATTATTGCCGCTGCCATAGGCATCGGCGTGTATTTTGCTAACTATAAATGCATCGTTTTACTAGGACTTATGTGTATGTAAATATCTGAAACCCAAAATAAGCATTATATGGTTAAAAACACGGAATAGTTGCGATAATATGACAAGCGCTCAGCGCGTCCGATCTGGTTCTGCGCCAGCCAAAGCGCCAAAGCAGATTTGAATTCAGCAGTTGATCACGTGACGCGCTGAACGTTCGAATCACACCGGTGTGATCGTACGCTCCAGGGACCAGCCAACAATGATCACACCGGTGTGATCGTACGTGTGAAAGGGTTAAAGTCCTGAATATCTCCAAAGATTGGGTCGTTCAAAACTTGAGCAATTAAGTCAATAAAGTTGACCAAATCTTCAAATGTGGCTCTTCGTCCATTTCAATGCTGAATATTAAAGGCTGTATTTCTCCAACGTTCTCTGAATCTAAAAGGAAGTTTGGAAATGACTGTTCTCATGTTTGTTGGATTATTCATCTCATCCAGGAATTCAACATCAGCCATTGTATTTCTACATCCAATAAGGAATAGGGCATAAGTCTTCATTCCCTTACTGTCCTCTGCTTTGATTTGTGGCCATTTCAGAGCTTTCTCGAGGTAAGCTGTAGCCATCTTCAGCTCATTGCCATAATGTTGCTGAAGGAGACGTTTTGCTTCCATATATCCTTTAGAAGGACTCATATGTTTGCAGCTGCGAACAACTTGTGCTTGTGGTTCACCACTGGTGAACTGTTGAAGATAGTATAACCTGTCTTGAGGACTATTAGTCTTGTTTTCGATCGAGTGCTCGAAAGCCTTTGTGAAGGAAATGTAGGCAAGAGGATCTCCAGAAAATACTGGCACGTCTCTTTGAGGTAACTGGGATAAGCTCTGCTGCTTGACCAACAATTCAGTTATCTCGTTTTGGCGTTGGATCACTTTGAACAAATATCTGCCATCGTCAATTGACTGCTCAGTGTTATCGTGATCTGTATTTCGATCTTGGGTATTTGACGTAGGCTCAGACTTTCGGCACAGGTTAGATACTGGCCGAACTTGTGGTTCCTTTCAGCCTTTGAATGAAACACCAGCTTGTGACAGTCCGTGACCTGTAATAATCATTCATGCCATCTTGACCTTCTTCATACTCTTTTAACACCTTGAGTTTGGCATTCGTCGCTGCAATTTCTATGTCAAGTTAAAGCTGTTCTTTTTTGGCTTTCAATCTCAACTCTTCAGCCTCTAATTCTTGCCTCATTCTTAAAGCAGATGCTCGGGGTAAGAGTGCTGCTTGCTTAGCCTCTGCCTTAACACGTGCAGAACTGGTTGAAGATGCCACAGAACCACTTGTCACAGATCCACTTTTCCTTCTATCATTACGAGCCATCACCTCTGACACACTATCACTTGGTTTAATGTCATCATCATCTTTATCTTGAGGCTCATGCTCGTCAGACCCATTTCTTTTATTTGTGGTTGAAATCCATTTTCTCACATCAAATGTAAATTGCTCAAAATGCTCGCTCTTGGGTTGAAACCAGTTAATCTGATCTTCTTTCCCATCTTCCTCCTACATGAGTAACATTTCGGAATTCAACTCTTCATAAGAAAAAACTTCTTTATCTTGCATTAATTTGTCAATTTCGTTCGTTTTGCGTGTTAACTGTGCCAATTTTTTTTGTCTTTCATTCTTAAGTCGATTAATTTTCTCTTCGGCCGCCTTTGCGGTAGGCTTTGGCTCCCTCTTGTGGCCATTACCCGGCACGTTCGCATGCACAGAATCATCCGCCATTCTACTTGATAAGAAAGCCGATCCTCACGCAAACCATCGCGGTTAAATTGAATTGCTACAATCGTTTTTAGCCTTTTGAACATTCACGAACTCCATTTGTAAAAAAGGACATTCACGAACTCCATTTGTAAAGGTGGAACGTCCTTTAATGAATCAAAACTGCGTTTGCCGCGAACCGCCCTCAGGTTCCTTAGAGCAGTTTTTGACTTTGTGTTGTAGCAATAAGCTGTTCTTTCGAGCAAAGAAATGACTCGGGTCTTCGTTTCTTTTCGACAGTTTACTGGTTGTTTTCGTGCAACAAACAGAAACCAAAAAAAAAAAAAAAAAAAACAACCTCCGGTCAAAAACTGTATTGCTCCGTCTTTCTTTCTTTAGAGGAAAAGCGCCCTTTTTGAAGAGCGCTTATAAAAGCAGTTTAATAACAAGCAGAACAAACCATTATGTTGTAAACAGGGGGTGTTTTTTCCGATATACATATAAATAATAAAGATAATAAAATACTTGAGCCTTTCTAACTTTAATGTTAATTTTACTCATTTTAATTATGGCTCTTACAATGACAATAAGGCTCGACTTGACTTGTGTTTTTGCAATTAAACGTGAAAACGTTGTTATCAAAATATACTGAAAAAGAATGGGTGCTGAAGAATCTCCTTAATTGTATTACTTTTCTCACCACTTATCAGAATGTAAAACCTCATCTGTTCATTAATAATGTCACTACTGATGATTTAGGGCCTTATTACTGTGTGACCACAGATCTACCTATACAAAATATAGCAATGGCAACAGACTGCACAACAAATTATTCAACGAATGCTGCAGAAAGAAGCAGCTGAGCTCAACATGCCCCAACATTGCTTAGTTCTTGTGAGCTGTGCTAAACTTTTATTCCTATTTCTTTAGACATTGTTTTTCAGGTCAGTCTGGATATAAACACACTCGTCCAAACTAACAAAAAATGGGTTGCAAACAATGACAAAAAGTGTTCAAACTCAAAAGATATCGAAAAACAACAACAAAGTCATAGAAATAAATATTTTTTCATGTTATCATTTTTAGGGGCGCCTGCAGGATTTCTTTTTTTCTTTTTTTTTTTTTTGGAAGACCACATGATCCGTGAGAGCACACTTTTTAAACTTCTTTGTAAAAATGGTAAAATATTTTATTAGTTTTTTTTAATGAAAATTTGTTACGTTACGTTAATGCCGTTAATTTAAAATTGAAAGTAAAATGTGCATGGCTCTTTAACAAGCTTCAAAGTGGAACCCTGCGCGGGACTGTTTCTTAAACCCGCACTCGCCCGCTGCTGCTGAATTTCTGCTCAGGGTTGCGTTTCCCAAAAGCATCTTCCATCCAAGCTGGGGGGTCCGAAATCCAGTCAGTATCTGGTGTGACCACCATTTGCCTCATGCAGTGCAACACATCTCTGCATAGAGCTGATCAGATTGTTGATTGTGGCCTGTGGAATGTTGGTCCACTCCTCTTCAATGGCTGTGCGAAGTTGCTGGATATTTGGCAGGAACTGGAACATGCTGTCGTATACGCCAATCCAGAGCATCCCAAACATCCTCAGTGGGTGACATGTCTGGTGAGTATGCTGGTCACGCAAGAACTGGGATGTTTTCAGCTTCCAGGAATTGTGAACAGATCCTGGGGCTGTGCATTATCATGCTGCAACATGAGGTGATGGTCGTGGATGAATGGCACGACAATGGGCCTCAGGATCTCGCCACGGTATCTCTGTGCATTCAAAATGGCATCAATAAAATGTACCTGTGTTTGTTGTCCATAACATACACCTGCCCATACCATAACCCCACAGCCACCACGGGCCACTCGATCCACAACGTTGACATCAGCAAACCGCTCACCCACACGACGCCATACACGCTGTCTGCCATCTGCCCTGTACAGTGAAAACCGTGATTCATCCGTGAAGAGAACACCTCTCCAAAGTCTCCAGATGGCATCAAATGTGAGCATTTGCCCACTCAAGTCAGTTACGATGACAAACTGCAGTCAGGACGAGACCCCGATGAGGACGATGAGCATGCAGATGAGCTTCCCTGAGACGGTTTCTGACAGTTTGTGCAGAAATTCTTTGGTTATGCAAACTGATTGTTGCAGCAGCTGTCCGGGTGGCTGGTCTCGATCTTGGAGGTGAAGATGCTGGATGTCGAGGTCCTGGGCTGGTGTGGTTTCACGTGGTCTGTGGTTGTGAGGCCGGTTGGATGTACTGCCAAATTCTCTGAAACACCTTTGGAGACAGCTTATGGTAGAGAAATGAACATTCAATTCACGGGCAACAGCTCTGGTGGACATTCCTGCAGTAAGCATGCCAATTGCACGCTCCCTCAAAACTTGCAACATCTGTGACATTGTGCTGTGTGATAAAACTGCACATTATAGAGTGGCCTTTTATTGCGGCCAGCCTAAGGCACACCTGTGCAATAATCATGCTGTTTAATCAGCATCTTGATATGCCACACCTGTGAGGTGTATGCATTATCTCGGCAAAGGAGAAGTGCTCACTGACACAGATTTAGACAGATTTGTGAACAATATTTGAGAGAAATAGGCCTATTGTGTACATAGAAAAAGTGTATGTATTTTTGCATGTCCTCTGTAAGCGCCGTTTTTGAATAGTGCACATGTGCATACATGCCTAAGGGTACCCCGGAGTAACTCGCGGTGAAACATCAAATAGAGCGAAATGACAGAGAACAAAAAATAATAAATTAATCATCAGTTGTCATGTTTAATATAGCTGCATTTTAGTGATCTATAATCTAGAAATAAGGCTTTAAACATGATTGAGTTTAAATAAGATTAAGTAATGCTAAACCAAAGCACCACATGTGACAAAAACATTGGATATATTAGCATCATAAAACATTAACCGTTAAAACAAAACCACAACTAGCGGCAACTAAAACATAACTTTTTTAACATAAGCTACTGCATGATACACAAGCACCAAACGAATAACTAAACAGTTTAACTGTAACAAACAGTTAAGTAAATAAGCCAAAGCACAATATGAAATAACTTTAATGTATTAAATAAATAAAAACATAGAACTTAAATCGGCTACATATAATTTAAACAAATTAAATACAAAACGAAAAAAATAAAATAATTAGAATTTCACATTCACAATAGCTTGTATCAGGCTGTTGCAAAAAAGAACATAAATAATACTAACTAACTAAAATAAATAATGTAGCCTAATTAACAAACAAATGAATGTGATTACTGGGCCTTGCATTGCTTACTCCATATTACTAAGAAAAAGTATATTGCTGACTGACTGTGGTCCCCGACTTCTGTGTCTTTCTTCCAAGATCCGTAAACACACAACGCCCTCTCTGACATGCACTAGAATTATTTTTTTTGCCAGCCTAATGTGTTGACTCCATTGGCATCGGGACAGTCGGAGAAAGTGAGAACTCTGAGTGGATGCCTAGTTTCACAAACAAGTCAGTGCCAGAGAATTAAAGAATTAAATTCTTAAGCATTCCAGCATGTGAATATTCCCACGAGATTTGTGTTGGGTCCTGCGGGAGCCCAAACCCAATGCAGCCCTCTACTTTAAAGCAAAGGAAAGTGAAGACAAGAGGGGATACTCAAACAAACCAAAAACAAACAAATGCTTGATGCTGAATTGCAGCTAATTTGAAAGTGAAAGGTGCACAATGCTTTTACAATCTATTTAAAACTGAAGGAAAGTGAGGAAAAGAGGGAAACTCAAACATACTAAAACCAAACAATTGCTAGACACTGAATTGCTGCTAATTTGAAAGTGCGTCGTCAATGTATGCGTCCGGTCTCGTCAATGTATGCGTGATTCTACCCTCCACACCAAGACGACGGCTGAGGAAGCACTTTGGGGTTTGCGGCAAGGTGGTCGGAGGTTGGAGCGGTATGTAGAGGAATTCCTCAAGCTTGCCAACCAACTGAGCTGGCAAGACGCTGCTCTAGGTGCGTGTTTTCAGCTGGGGCTGGACAACTATCCGTTGCGATCTTCCCATGTGTGAGTATCCCCTGATCGAACTGATAAATCTCGTCCTTTATTTAAACGGTTCTAATTTCAAAGTCGAAGAAATAAAGGAAGACTCCAAGTCTCGTCGTCCAGCCCCCTCTGGAACGCGGCGCATCATGCCAGTTCTGTGTGCCAGAACTGTGTGCTCCGCCATGGCTTCCCAAGCTCCCTGATCCACCATGGCCTCCCGAACTGTGTGCTCCGCCATTGCTCCCCGAGCTCCCTGATCCACCATTGCTCCCCGAGCTCCCTGATCCGCCATGCCCCCTCGGACTGTGTGCTCCACCATGGCTCCCTGAGCTTCCTGATCCCTGCAACAGCCTCCAGGGGTATCATATGCATGCCAAAGTCAATTTTTATTAAAGAAGTTTATTCTTGGAAGCAAGAGATCCAGAGACAGCTTGAAAACATCTCAAACTGCAAATCTACAGCAGCCTCAAGTTATGGATGTTGAACAACTTTAAGACTTAAGCCTAGTGCAGGTAAACCAAGAGGAAGCATAATTAATATAACAATATGCTATTCCAGTCAGCCTCTTCCTTCTACAGAACACAAAAGATGATATTTTGGAAGAACGTTTCAATTACTTTTGACCATATGATGAAATAGGGTCCAAAAACAACATTGGAACCTATTGAAGTTTATCAGCAAATATATATCCAAAAGACAATTTAAAGAAGGTTCATTTAAACAGCAATGCATGACATAATTTCCTGTTGTTTTTCAGTTTGCTGTGGTGGACCCTCCTACATCATGTCAAAGGTTTCAGTCCAGCCAAGCTAGTAGCATTTCTGCACTTCTACAGCTGCTGAAATCACCAACACTTAACCACAGTTGACCTTAGTCACATTTATCATTGTATTTGTTAAAAAAATTTTATCAAGTATTTTATAGGAGCCATTTAGACTTTTTGAGCTTGCGAAATAAATAATTATAGATACTTGCCAGAAATGACTGCTGCTATTACTGTGTATTTAATACATATAGATTTGATTTCTGCTTGATTAAAATGCTGGGTTTTCAGACGGATAGTTAATTTATAGCTGGGCTGAAATCCAAACAATACAATCTCAAACATAGCGTTTTGTAAACAGATTTTGGTTGATGTGTGTTATTATTATTTTTTCTCCATAACCTGCTAGTTTGTTTTTATATGCATTCTGTGAGATATGTCTTACAAATAAAGTTTTTTAAAAGGTGTTCTTGCAGTGATGCCATAGAAAAACCATTGGTTCCCCAAAGAACCTTTCAGTGAACAGTTCCTGAAATAACCATTTTGAAGAACATTTTAAAACCAATCTAAAGAACCTTTTCTGCATTTGAAATGTTCCATGGATGTTCAAGGTTCTTCATAGAACCACTGATGCCAGTAAAGAACCTTTATTTTTAAGTGTATAAACTGATATGATGGTTTCTCTTGCTGTCTTTCTCCTTGCATAATAAACTGATTTCAATTCAAATCAATATTTCATGTTTATATGGTTAGTATGTGCTACATTGAAATAATCAGTCAGTCTGACTGTACTTTATTCCTTATGTAATGTATTTCCAGTGATAAAGTAAACACACATGCACACATACACTCATGTATTTCATTAAAGCTGGTACAAATTGTAGAATAAAAATGACAAAGGCAAAAGCGCAACTTAGGCTCATTGGAAATACGTGCCTCTATATACATTTCTGCAAACCTGAAAAAATTTACCTGTATGTACGAATCACTGCAGTTTCTAGTTAAAATGAATGCTAGAGGCAATAAAACTTTTATTCCTTTCCACACATTGTATGATTTACACAGAGTTTTGATTAATAAGGCCTAATTTTCAGACGATTACTACTGCTGAATATTATATTATGGTTTTAAAACAATTTTAACATCCTGCGCGGTTTGAAAATTGATACTTTCGAACATTGTCGACACATAAACAGCTTCATATACATGAGTTTTCTAACATGATCGGTTTTCTCGGTAGCTCACGCCATATGACGTTGCACTCGGGTGATGAAGAGCTCCAATTCGAAGCCCATGAAAGTATGGTGTTACAAAACAGCTTAAATCTGAATGAGGAAGTAAAAATAGCATGGCTGCAGTTCATTTCATTTCAATCATTTCAACCCCCAGCCAAGTGAGATTGTTCAGAGATTTAAATTTGACTCAAGAACAAAGAAGCCGACAGAGACCGTAACCGAGTATGTTGCAGAGTTGCTTCGCTTGGCACAAGACTGTAATTACAGAGCAACTTTAGAACAAATGCTGAGGGATCGGCTTGCTTGTGGCATAGATGATGATCGGATTCAGAGACGTTTGCTTTCAGAAACAAATCTGACATTTGAGACTGCTTTTAAAATTGCAGTAGCCACAGAAGCTGCAAGCAAAAATGTGCTCGACTTGCAACATAAATCCGGTGTACAGATATGTAACAGCATCAGGTTCAAAGCGAGGAAACCTGATCATGGGAAAAAGGGAGAGACAGGTGAACAAATAGACACCAGGGACTGCTACAGGTGCGGAGGAAAAAACCACAAAGCCACTGAATGCAGATTTAAAAAGGACAAATATTATGAGTGTGGGAAAATAGGCCATATCGCCAGGGCCTGTCGCAACAAAAATAAACAGAGGGGACACATGGTAACTGGAAAAAGAGGAAAAGGAGTGCGTCCGCATCGAACATTTAATGTAAGTGAAAATAATGAGAGTGATGAATCAGAAGAAACATTCACGTTGGCATGTGTAACAGCTGATGCGTTGAATAAAATGAAACCCCTCACTGTTGAGTTGAATATTGATGAAAAACTCGTGAACTTTGAAATTGATACAGGATGTAGTGTCACTCTAATGAACGAGGGAATGCTCAGTGACATTTGGAAAGATTCGAAAGCTCCCAAACTAAGACCCTCAAAAATCAAGTTGAGAACTTATACTGGAGAGCCATTAGAAATAGTGGGGGTGGCAGATGTTCATGTAAAATACCAGCAGCAGGAAAAGGAAATGCCTCTTGTCATAGTTAAAGGAACAGGACCATGTTTATTAGGCCGAGCCTGGCTGGAAGAAATCCAATTGCAATGGGGTGAAATAAAGCTGGTACAGTCGGGGAGGATGACAGCACAACAGGTGCTATCCAGGCACGAGGAAGTGTTCAAAGAGGAGCTTGGGACCTTAAAGGGCACTACTGCTAATCTTCATGTGCCGGATGATGCCTCACCAAGGTTTTATAGACCAAGGTCGGTGCGGAGGAAGAAATTAATCGTCTGCTGCGGGACAAGATCATCTCACCTGTTAAGTATTCAGAGTGGGCAGCTCCTGTTGTTCCTACCTTGAAACCAGATGGGAGTATAAGATTATGCAGTGAATACAAACTTACAGTCAACAGAGTGTCAACACTGGAACAATATCCAATACCCAGAGTGGAAGATCTTTTTGCTCTACTCGATGGAGGGAAGCAGTTCACAAAACTAGACATGAGTCACACACACCAACAAATCATCATGGATGAGAACTCCAAGAAATACTTGACTGTGAATACTTACAAAGGGTTATTCACATATAATCGTCTGCCCTTCGGAGTGGCTTCCGCTCCTGCTATCTTTCAGAGAACAATGCAGGGATTGTTGCAAGGTATTCCTGGAGTAGTTGTTTATCTGCATGATATATATTGGTGACTGAAGTAAACCAAAACGGTCACCTGAGGACTCTAGATGAAGTGTTGTCAAGGCTGAAAGAAGCTGGTTTGCAGCTCAAGCGGGGAAAATGTGTGTTCCTGGCAGATGAGGTGGAATATTTGGGTCACCGAGTAGATGCACAGGGTCTACATCCTACAGGAACTAAAGTGAAAGCCACTGAGGAAGCACCGGAACCAAGGAATGTTACAGAACTTAAGGCGTACCTGGGGTTGTTGAACTATTATAATAAGTTCCCTCCCAATCTAGCAACGCTACTAGCCCCACTTCATCTGCTGCTGAGAAAAGATGTTCAGTGGATGTGGAAAAAGCCACAGAAAGAAGCTTTCAAGGAATCTAAAGCTCTACTGAAATCAGCAAGTGTGCTAGTGCACTATTCATCAGATTCAGAACTCATTCTTGCCTGTGATGCCTCACCCTACGGGGTGGGTGCCATGCTCTTACAGCGCAGAAAAGGAGAGAGTACGGAGAAACCTCTTGGGTTCATGTCAAGAACATTAACGGCTGCAGAAAAGCGTTATTCACAGTTAGACAAAGAAGGCTTAGCTGTGATTTTTGGGATCCAAAGATTTCACAAGTACTTGTATGGTCGTGCATTCACAATTTGCACTGATCATAAGCCCTTGATTAATTTGTTCAATGAAACAAAGGCCATTCCTCAAATGGGATCACCCAGTGCAAAGGTGGGCTGTGATGTTACAGGCATATCAGTACAACATTGTGTACAAGCCAGGAAAGTACCACCAAAATGCTGATGCGCTGAGTAGACTCCCAATACCAGGTGAGGGAGAATTGGATGACACTAATGATCAAGTGCTGATGATGGATTTAATGGATGACTCACCTGTAAGTGCAGTACAAATTCGGAGGTGGACATCCCATGACATAACGCTCTCCAAGGTACATGAGTATGTGTTAAAGGGTTGGCCTGAAGAAGTGGAGCCACTGCTGTTACCATACTATCATAGGAGAGACTCGCTAAGTGTCGAAGATGGATGTGTGATTTGGGGAGCAAGAATCATCATACCATCACAAGGTCGAGCAGCTGTATTGAAACGTCAGACCCATTCCGGTATGTCAAGAATGAAGGGGTTGGCCCGTTCATACATGTGGTGGCCTGGTATGGATCAGGATGTGGAGAAAGTGGTGCAGACATGTAAGATGTGTCAACGTTTCAAAAAGGCACCTGCTCAAGCTCCGTTGCACCCGTGGGAGTGGCCAGGCTCACCCTGGGAACGACTTCATGTTGACTACGCAGGGCCCTTCCTAGGAAGGATGTTTCTAGTTCTGGTAGATTCCCATTCCAAGTGGATGGAAGTTTATCCTACTATGCATGCAACTTCCCAAATCACCATTGAGAAACTGAGACATGGATTACCTAAAATGTTAGTGTCAGACAACGGATCATGCTTTACCAGTGAAGAGTTTGGAACTTTCATGAAAAGAAATGGCATTCAACATGTGCTGTCAGCTCCTTATCATCCTTCTTCGAATGGACTAGCGGAAAGGGCGGTTCAAACTTTCAAGTAGGGGATGAAAAAGATGAAAGGTGATACAGTGGAGACAAGAGTAGCAAGATTCTTGTTTAATTACAGAATCACTCCCCATGCAACGACTGGGTTGTCACCTGCTCAGATGTTAATGTCACGGAAGTTGAGATCTCCATTTGACTTACTCCTTCCTGATGTAAAGACCAAAATTCTGAAAAAACAGCAAAAACAAAAAGAAGGTCATGACAAGAGCTGCAAACTCAGAAGTTTTGAAGTTGGAGATTCAGTGTACGTGAGGAACTACAGTGGTGGACCAAAATGGATACCGGCAGTAGTGAAAAGTTGTACAGGACCTCTTTCATACAAGACCGCTCTACACTGAAAAAAAGGCAATGGGGAGGTTGTTGAATTTTGAAATATGCATTTCACATTTCTTACATGATTAATTTATGCTTCTCATCTAAACATACTTAAATCATGTACCATGTATTTATTCTGTAAGGATGTTCAAGCGTATAGAATTAATCATGTTGAAGCTAAATAAAGTAGTTATGTTTTCTTTATAAACCCCGCCTATGAGGCGCCACGTAGGATTTAAATCAAACTTCGCTTATCAATACATATATAAAACACGTGCATATACACCTAGAAATTACTTGCATATACATGTATACTGTTGGATGTTCAAAATATATATATGAAATACACGTGCACACTATTATGAAATCCATACCAATACATCTTTTATTAGTAATCAATACATATACACTTGTGAATAACTTGTATATACATATAAACTTAACGCATGCATACGCTAAAAAACACTCGCTTATACATATAAACTTGATCCATGCATATACACCTACAACAACACGCACATATACATATAAACTCGCTGCATGCAGACACACCTGTACATACTCGCACATACATATAAACTTGACCCATGCATATACACCTAAAAACACTCGCACATACATATAAACTCGTTGCGCGCATACACACCCATGAAACACTCACGCAAACATACAAAATAAATTTCAGGTAAGACGCATGCTTGAGTTGTGTATATACATATATGCAAGTGATTTCATATGTGGATGTGCGTGAACTTTTCAGTGCAAACGGAAGGCATCTCAGTGTAAACGGAAGTCATTTCAGTGTAAACGGAAGGCATTTCAGTGTAAACGGAAGGCATCTCAGTGTAAACGGAAGGCATTTCAGTGTAAAAGGAAGCAGCGGCACTTCCGGCGGAATCTCCAGATAAAACGCTTAATGTGATTAATGCATTAAAATAGTGTTTTAAAAAGACCTTTAATATAGCATACGATGTACCAGGGGCGAATTTCCACTGGGCACTTTTCAAAATCCCGTTCAGCACGCCGAGAGTTCGCGCGATCGTTCAAACAAAACCGAAAGTAAAACGCGCACGCGCCTTCAAAAGCAATTTTAATACCTTGCGTTTAGAGCGCGACTCCCCAATGCGTACAAATTAGGCTACATAACATATTTAGGATGTTATTAGTATGCAGGCTATTGTGAAGTTGTTTATTTAATATTAATTGTATTCTATTTTTGCATATTTCTGTCAAGGACTTTAATTTTGGTGTTGCGTCCTCTGAGAAGGAGGGTCTTATAATGTGAAGGAGGAGAGCAGAGTAGATTGTGGGGGGCACAGAGATTAGTGTTGATCTCTTCCCGAGTTCTAGGCCTTTGCTCAATAAAAAGTACTAGTCGTCGGTATTTTCAAGTCTATCGTCTTTATTTACATCCACCCACGGCAGCTAAAACTCCACGTCTTACACTATTATAGGTTGTGTAGTTGTCTATAGCTCTCTATCATGTTTGAAAAATTTTGGTCTCTATTTAAATTGTTTTAACTATGTTATGTTCTACTTTCTGAGTATGAATTATTACAATGCAGTAAAAGCATGGGCGTCGGAAGCAAAATAAATGTGGGTGGGGAGTATATGCCATTTTCTGTAGTGTGGTGCCTTACTATGTATATTACCTCTGCGCACTAACGTGACAACACTACAAAACGAGGCAATTGAAGTGTGTTTCTAGTGGCGTAAGGGATAAAGCGAATATCCAGTGTTTTTGACGCAAACGACCCGAGTTCGCGTCCACCTATTGCCGAAATCGCTCTTCTGCCTTTTCACATCTCATTTTACATCGGAAAGGCATTTGTTTTCAATAAACATAAAAATGAAGGAACTAATCTAAATGTTAGAATAAAGTATCGAGCAGGATTAGGTGTATCTGAGCAGCAGATACACTCAGATGCTTTATTTACTTTGCTGTGTTACAGAAGTGCATTCGTCATGTGGAATGGATTTGACTGATGGCGCTCTAAAAAGTGCGCAGACATATTCGCCGAATTAGAGAGGTAAAAGTGGGTGGGTCCGATATCGTTGGTCTTTAAAAGTGGGTGGGTCCTGTCCCACCCACATTCAATGGTTTGACGCCCATGAGTAAAAGACAACAACACTCAAGCACCATAAAAAGTTTTGCTACAAACTCAACTGACTGGCTTTATTCTCTCCTGTATGATTTCATAAGTCTATATAACTATATATATCCATAAGTATATATATATATATATATATATATATATATATATATATATATATATATATATATATATATATATATATATATAAACATTCCTTTCTTAATCGTATTAAGTGCGAACAATAAATGCAGCCATAGTAGGCTGCTCTCTCAGTATTCAAAGTGCAAACAGAGACTACACTTTTCAAACATGATAGAGAGCTATAGACAACTACACAACCTATTATAGCCTACATACTAATAACATCCTAAATATGTTATGTAGCCTAATTTGTACGCATCGGGGAGTCGCGCTCTAAACGCGGGGTATTAAAATTGCTTTTGAAGGCGCGTGCGCATTTTACTTTCGGTTTTGTTTGAACGATCGCGCGAACTCTCGGCGGTGCTGAACGGGATTTTGAAAAGTGCCCAGTGGAAATTCGCCCCTGGTACACCGTATGCTATATTAAAGGTCTTTTTAAAACACTATTTTAATGCATTAAGTCACGTTAAGCGTTTTAAAATGCCCCGGCATCTGGAGATTCCGCCGGAAGTGCCGCTGCTTCCGTTTGCACTGAGATGCCTTCCGTTTGCACTGAAAAGTTCACGCACATCCACATATGAAATCACTTGCATATATGTATATACACAACTCAAGCATGCGTCTTACCTGAAATTTATTTTGTATGTTTGCGTGAGTGTTTCATGGGTGTGTATGCGCGCAACGAGTTTATATGTATGTGCGAGTGTTTTTAGGTGTATATGCATGGGTCAAGTTTATATGTATGTGCGAGTATGTACAGGTGTGTCTGCATGCAGCGAGTTTATATGTATATGTGCGTGTTGTTGTAGGTGTATATGCATGAATCAAGTTTATATGTATAAGCGAGTGTTTTTTAGCGTATGCATGCGTTAAGTTTATATGTATATACAAGTTATTCACAAGTGTATATGTATTGATTACTAATAAAAGATGTATTGGTATGGATTTCATAATAGTGTGCACGTGTATTTCATATATATATTTTGAACATCCAACAGTATACATGTATATGCAAGTAATTTCTAGGTGTATATGCACGTGTTTTATATATGTATTGATAAGCGAAGTTTGATTTAAATCCTACGTGGCGCCTCATACCCGCCCCTTTGCGAAGGAAACCGATTCTCACCCATCGCCATTTTGTCTCTCGCTGTGGATGGGATCTGAGCTCTGCACTGAGGTAAGTTAATTAAAACTTGAAAATAAGATTTAGTTTAGAGTAGGTATTCAGTATTTGAATGTGCATATTTTCACTCAGGTTTTATGTACTTTTCATATCAAACAACATTGTTTTTTAAAGTTACGTTTATGCGTTTGTATGTTAGCTAATGTTAACACTAGCTTTAGCCTCTTCTGAAAATGTTGTGTATATTAACGTTTGAATGTTCGAAATGCGTGTAATCTTTTTCTTTGCATGTCGGCATGTTTACTAGACGAGTCAGAATAATGATGAGAAACTGAACCGTGTACACCGGACGTTACCGTTGCCTCGCCGTGCCGCAGCAGCTTGAAGCTGTGTGCGTTAACGTTACGCGACAAAGTGGCCGTTTCAAAGAGCTTGAACTGTCGGGGATTTGTCGCGCTGTGCCGCATCCAGTGTAGAGGATGGGCTTGTTTGAGATGCTAACGTTAGCTGAAATGTAGGTGAGAGTAACGTTAGGCGGCTGCAGTCAGGGGACGAGTGGAAAAAAGTGCAGTCTATTACAGACAATCAAAAAGCTAGTACAATGCATGTTGTTGTAAAGAAAATTAACATTGAATATGCGTTCTGCTTAGATGTCTGGTTTCTCCTGTCCTGTGAAGACATCTTATTCTCTTTTTTTTTTTTTTTTTTTTGGGAATGCTGTTTAGTAATAGTAAGTATTATTAAAAACCTTTACTTTTGTTTTGTTTCACATCCGTACATCTCTGATGACTGCTTTGAATGATATGCATCTTCATGTTATTTGATAAGCATAATCCAGTACTCCATATTATAATAACTCTTAACTGTTTTAAAACTGATGCATACTTCTGATATTTTACAGATATCTGATATTTCACCAGACGACTGCACTTATTGACATCCACTTCACTGTCAGTCCAAAGCCTTTACATTAATGGTATGTATGAAACTCACATTTTGGCTACTTTTAAAATCTCTGTCTGACGATGTTCCAAATGTTAATATTAATCTATTATTTTTCTCTCTCCCTGTCCGTTGAATGTGTCAGTGTATTAAAGGTGCACAGTAGCAGTTGCAGTTAGAGTGGAGTTACCGAAACATCCAAAACATCCACACTCTGGACATTTCTGCCATTATCCATGTACGTATTCGAAGTGTGCTATATAATTTTACAGTTTGTTTTAGGAAGACACTATTGTGTGTCTTGGCCTACCATTCACAATTCTAGAATTGAGGTCTAACAGTTATCTGTAATCAGTCTTTGTTGACCACGACTGGTTCTTATTATATTCAAGTTTATATTTCTTAGAATACTGATGTTACTAAATTATTGAAATTAAGTTATATTAGTTATATTAGATATTTCCAGAGTAGTACTGAATCTCATTTTTTAACTGTGCATTTTCCAGGCTGCAGATGAAGCCCTCATCCCAAGATGCATTGAGGAGACAATGCCCATGATAGACCAGGGGACATCAGGATCATCAATGAGGGCCAGATAATCTTAGACTGATTTGGATAACTTGGCATTAGCTACTGCAAAATTCAATTGCCCATCTAACTGGGATCATTCACTCAACCACTAAAAATTCTGAAAATGAAAATACTGGTATCATTTACATACCCTCAAGTTGTTCAAAACCTGTATGAATTTCTTTGTTCTGCTGAGGAGTATAATGGTGTATCTTTAAAATCAGCACGCTTTCAAAGTCCTTCTTAAAAAAAAAGTAGACATTTTTTTCTTACTTTATTTATGCTGTTATTGTTCTTATTGTGTAATATTGTATTATGTTAAGCAAGATTTGTATTACGTTAAGCAAAAAAGTACTTTTTTTTTTTTTTTTTTTTTGATTTTGCTTTTATATGGGGTTATATTATATTTTAACAGATGCATTTCAAGCAAATGAGCTGTCTGTAACATGCTTCTCTGTAAATTTGTAATCTGTATGGATTGTTGTGTACTATTAAAAACAAATGTTTTTTCTTTTTTCCAAAAAATGTTTTTGCTTATTTCCTTGCTTAAAAATCTACAATATTAAGGTTGCTAAAATGCTATTATTTATTTAAAAATGTAATACTTATAGTTTACCAAAGTTTTTTTTTTATTCTGTTATTAGTTTTATCTGGATTTATCGTACATTTGATCATAGTTTTATGTAATTTATTAAAGCACCACTGCATATGGTGGATAAAGCTTTAATTAAAAAAAAAAATCATGTTAAATCAACAAGG
The DNA here is from genome assembly GCA_036247105.1 of Cirrhinus mrigala. NCBI lineage: Eukaryota > Metazoa > Chordata > Actinopteri > Cypriniformes > Cyprinidae > Cirrhinus > Cirrhinus mrigala. The sequence goes on from CM070028.1 coordinate 9,225,421, forward strand.
TAACATGGCATAAAAAGCACAAAAACAACATAAAAAAATCATGTTCATTTGACAAACACAAGTTACGTAACATAAACTGAGATAAATTATGTTGAGAGAACAATAAAAATACACGCAACCGATGTACATATTTTTTTTATGTTAATCCAACAGATTTTTTTTTTCAGTGTAGGGCAGGGACAAACTGTGAAGAGACATGTGGACCAAATGAGAACTCGGAGTACGGATGAGATGTTTGAGAGTGTACTACCCACAGAGAAAGAACAGGACGGAGGCACTACTGCATTATCGACTGCCGATGTGGTCGATGCACATGCAGGGAAGGAGATGTCTGTCCTGGAGAAGGCACAATCGCAAGAAGTGATTGTTGTTGAGAAACCAGTGATTGCTGGAGGAACCCAACCTACAAACCCGAGAAGATCTGCTAGAGAGAAACGTTCTCCAGCTCGCTTCAAAGACTATGTTGCCTAGAACAAGTTAGTACGAGAATCAGAGTAATATAATTGATCTAGGTTGAAGAGTTCTTTCTAAAAAATATATAGGTATAGATCCTAATCACTAAGACACGTATAATGTGTTCTTTGATATACAGTGTTACATATCTTGAGTGATTTCATTGATATTTAGTTATGTGACTTAGTTAATAATACTAAACTGTGAATAGAACAGAAAGAAATTTCTAAGTAAAGAAAAGACAATCCACTTGATAGCTTAAGAAGGAAGGGATGTAGTATCCTGCAGTAACCACAAGGTGTCATTTTTGTATTACAAGTGTTGTGTTCTTAACTGTAAGTTAGTTGAAGGAAAGTATCCGATGCAGAATGCTTGCGGTGCTAATGTCTGTTGCTATAACTGAGGTAAACAGAAAGTAAAGGTTAACTTCAAATCACGACATGTAGTAGACTGATCTTTATTGAAGTTACTACAGCATCAAGTTATGGTAATCCATTTTTGTGATTAATGGATGAATAAGTTAATGTTTTACTGCTCGACTATACAGTAATTACCAAAGCAGCCGTGTTAGCAATCTGTCTGTCATAATTTGTGATTTCGCCCCTTTCTGTAGAGGATTTTTTTTTCTGTGACAAACCAACTAAAAACATGTTGGCCAACTGAGCATCTTCTCATCAACTAATGTTTAATGATTATTAGGGGCAAGCCCTATTTGCTGGAACAAAGTACATACCTCAAATATTTACAAATGAATCAATATTTTATTATGCAGGGAGACATGGCATTAAACCAGATATTTTTTGACACTTACTGTACCTTACTGTGCATACGTTTATACGTTACTTACCTGCAGATAACCTGGAATAATTTGTATATTGTTTTTCTATTTCAGCTGTAACTGCAGGCTTGTTCCCATCATCTGTCAGCATGTTTTCAGTCTCCATGTTTGGAAGAGACCCTTAAAGCAATATTGCCAGATAGAACAGATCACTTTAAAGGATTACGCCAAACAAATATTTCATATTTTTTGTATTATTAAAAAATTTGACCTTTGTTCAAAGAAGTACTTGTCATCGGTGCAGGACCCTGTCCTTTTTGCTGTGCCGCAAATCTCCTGCACTTTCAATGCAGGTCTTTCTTGGCAGGACCCAGTTCCACACCTGTCTGCTTCTGAGTTGAAGGTGCTGTACTCCTGCTGTACATCCAGGCTCACTACAAAATCAACAATTATTCATAAGAAATCATCAGTTGATTCAAGGATTAACCATTCAGTAGTGTATTGCTGACGACATCAAGTCTCTTATCAAATCATATAAACAACTTTGAGACAATAAAGCACATTGCTACGGTCTAGTTCTTCGGGATAGAATTACCTGTGGAGTCTTTATTCACAATATGCATGTCATAAGTAGAAGCAGGGTGGCTTAATATGTGAGTTGTTAACTGTGACCGATTAATAACGGTGTTCTCACAGTAACAGCATTTATTAGGCTCTATTAACTTTTTTAATTTTACAAATGAATAAACTCGCTTATTTTACTCATCTTAACATTTGTGACTTGTCTTTGAAGTATTCTTTTGTTCTAAATTGGTCTGTCATTAAGTCATATTGTGAATGAGGTCACGTTACATAGTATCTCTACAATATATAATTGCGTTCTTTTTAAATGCAATCATTTTTTGCGTAATCGTCAACATTGGGGAAATTTATATGTCACTCTGGGATATATGCATGTTTCACATGTTATTTCCTGAATTTAGTTTTGGTTTGAATGCACTGTGCTTTGGAATAAAAAGGAACTACAAATGTGGTTTTCATATTGTCTTAAACACTTTCAGGTGGGCCAACTGCTAACAGACATCCATACAAAGAAGACAGCTGCTTGACTGATGACCGTCAGTGTCAGGAAACAATTGCCCTGATGAAGCATACAGCTGATGAGGCAGTGGTGAAGGAAAAGATGAGGTTAACACTGGCCTATCGCCAGAAGCTGCTGCATGACCCTGAAGAGTCGACTGATATTCTATCAATTTTCCCACGATTCCTGGATAAACATAAATCATACAAATATGAAATAAATTGCTGGTGTTGTTCTACAGTAACACAGACTCATTAGGTAAACAAAGTCAGTTTCTACTTTGGTTCCTACTTGAATTTTCTTTGGCAGATTGATCAAGATTTTGGACTTCTATTTGGTGATGCGACCTCTGCAAAGTTGTTGGAGAAGTGGTCTACCAGCATAAAACCGAAGGTTATTGCACAGAGCCGTGGCCTTACACAGACTTGTGAGCTCCAAGACCTCATCCAGAATGCTGAAGCCAACTATATTGTGGTATACATTAAATTATTTAAGAGGAAGTTATGCATTCAGGACAAGCATTCAGATCTACAGAGTGTTAATTGTGCTTACAAATTTACCCATTAGACATGCATGATTCATATGCAACACAGACTTGTAATGGGTAAACAATTAAAATGACCTGTTTCTCTAACATTTCTACTCTGATCTTTTAACAAGACTAGGCCATGAATGTGCTATTAATACTGAATCTGTGTGCAGTATAAACTAAAGTACTGGAGTGGTTAATGTATTTATACCGATAATCTTCCAAGTGAAGTTGAGTTGAAGTTGCCAAGTTAAAGTGAGTAGGAGGTTATGCTCAACCCCTTTTACCTAAAAATCAAAAAATGTTTTATTTTTTTTTTGTTTTCTGTGTCTCTAGGTTGGGACAGTGACATGTCTTCCATTCTGATGCTGGTTCACCTTTTGCCACCCTCAAGTCAAGGCCGCAAAAGACTGGGAAAGATCTCAGCAAGACAAGCATGTGATCGCCTCGTGAAATTCATCAAGGTGAAGCTACTGATTAAGTAGATCAAATGACACCATTTCATACTGTTCAGTCACTGTCTTACTTTGAACTTGCTTATTTCTCAGACTTGCTTAATTGTCTTAAAGTTCACTTGTCCTCAAATTGTCGGTCTTGTGCTACTCTTTTCTATTTAGCACATACTTAATACAATCTTGGAATCTCTTGGAAATACTGTATGTAATACAGAAACTTTGGTGGAAGACCTCACTGTATCTTTATTCATGCTGTATATTGAGTTTAACTGTTCAATCACATTGGAACTACTGTGTTTTCATTCTTTCACAGACTGGCACCAGTATCCAAGGGCACTTGGATAGCATTGGAGAGAGTCTGCAGCCATATCTACTTGCTGTTGGGCCGAAGAGAAGTAGGGTCCATTCTTGGTTTATTGTAATTGACCAACATGCTCTACCCTGTAAGGCTTCTAATTCACTGGCCTGTGTTGATGAGCTTTTCAAAGCTCACTATGTCTTTGGCACCTCATACTGTCAGGAATTGACCAATGTGTATAGCTTTCTGCAAACAGCTGTCTATGATATAGATGTTGAAACCACCAAGGTGAATCCCAGAGTGGCTGAGTTGAGAGCTAGAATGCTCCAGTGAGCAGATGATTATTTGCTTCATTTGTAAAAAATGGCATGCTAATGCCAATGCCCTTATAAAGCACTTTAAGTTATTTCATAGCCTTTGTCCAGGAAAAAATCTCAAGTTAAAATGTGCTCAGAGAGATTGTTTGCATGTTTACCATAGTTTTTCTGGATTACGAAAGCATCTCAGCAAGTGTTGTACAGTTGACAGTTCACGCCTCGATTCTGGTGAAAGCTCATCCGTCGCCAACTCCATTTCATTAGATGATGTGGGTGTTTTACCAAATGAAAATTCACCTTGTGAATCTGCGCTCCCAAAAAAAAAAATAGTAAATAGTTGTGCAACAGTGGTAGCTGAACTTAAAGTTGCTGGTGTCGCAGAGACCACTATTAACTATGTTGTTGGTGCTCTAGAAGAAGTGATTGGAGACATTCATTGTGAAACTCAAGAATCTGTGAAAAGCAGCCTATCTTTAGAGGAGCCCATAAAAAGTGCTGTTGAGTCTCAAATTGATCAGTGTTTTGAAAAAATGCAAAATCCTTTTGCAGCATTAAACACTGAGAGCAAGAGAATGCAGTACTTTTCAGAGAAATGGGGCAAAATAGATCCTGTTGAATATGTTCTTGGAACAAGATTTGCGACACGGCGTAACAGAACAACTGGAACTTTTACCCAAACAATTGTTAAGGATAAATTTGTATATATACCAATTCTTGAGACATTACAGTCCATTTATAAGCACCCTAACATTACAGATATGATGGAGAGAGATTCACAACAAAGACTAGATTGTCTTTATGACATACAGGATGGAGAATTCTTTAAAAATCATGCACTCTTCTCAAAACAAAAACATGCAGTTCAAATCCAGCTTTTTTTTGATGAATTTGAATGTGCAAACCCCCTTGGATCAAAAAAAGGAATACATAAGTTAGGAGCTATCTATTTTACCCTTAGAAATATTTCCCCTAAATACAACTCGAGTTTGCTAAATATACATTTAGTCGCTTTATTTCATGCACAAGATATCAAAACATATGGGTTTGATAAAATACTAGAGCCGCTTGTCCGAGATGTCTCAATACTGGAAACCAATAGAATTCAGGTTCCTTTGTTTGATCATACAGTTTATGGAACCATTGTCCAAGTTACTGGTGACAGCCTTGGTTGTTTGGTTTTGTGGAATCATTCAGTGCTAGGTACTGTTGTCGCTTTCAGACAGTGTTCAGTGAAGATAGTCCAAAGATGTCAGTGTGAACTAAAGAACTTCATGTTGAACACTGCCAGGCAATGCAGAGCAATCCCAGCCTACCTTATGTAATGGGAGTAAAAAAGTCTTGCCTTTTAAATTCTTTGCAATATTTCCACACCACTGCCAATTTTTCGGTTGATATTATGCACGACATATTAGAGGGGGTTGCTCAATACGAGATGAAATTACTCTTTTAGCACCTGATTGAAAATTACACCACATCAGCAGAAGTGAACAGAAGAATTCAGAGTTTTAATTATGGCTTCATGGAACAAAACAACAAACCTCCTGGTGTAGAATTAAGAGAGGGTTCCAATGACTTGGGCTTAAATGCCACTCAGAGCTGGTGTTTACTGCGTTATCTGCCCATCATGTTTGGAGATCTTCTGTGTCCTAATGATCAGCACTGGTATTTGTTCATTTTATTGCTTCGGATAGTCAATATTGTGTTTTCTTCAGTTATATCCACTGGTATCACCATTTATTTAAAACATCTGATTGTAGAGCACCACAGTTTGTTTAAGCATTTATTTCCTGATAAGAACATGTTACCAAAGCATCATTTTATGGTGCACTACTCCAGTTGTATGCAGAAAATTGGACCACTGATACACTGTTGGTGTATGCGCTATGAAGCTAAGCATAACGCTTTTAAAAAGCAGCTGAAAAGCTTTAAAAACATAACGAAAACATTAGCAAAGAAACACCAGTGCCAAATGGCTTATATTTGGCAAACATTTGATCCAAATGACTTAAAATTAGGTCCCGGGAAAATGGTCCCTTTGAATGAAATGGAAGTTGGCGCTAAGATGGCTGAGACACTTAATGTGCCTATGTGGACTAAGGTCCTAAATGTGAAATGGGTCAAGCACTGTGGAAATACTTATCGGTCAGGGTTGGTGGCTTGTGTTCAAGTTCAAAATGACATGCCTGTATTTCATGTAATCCAGAATATTGTTATTAAAGATGAGCGCGTCCTTTTAATGACAACTGCACTGAAAACTTTATGTTTAGATGAACATATCCATGCTTACAAAGTTGCACATACTATAGAAGCACCTTATGTTTTGGAGATTAAGGATATTTTGCACCACAAGTTGTTTGACATTCTGATGTCTTATGGTTGTGATTCAGATTTGTTTATTGTACCATATAGTTTCATGTAATTCTTTTTCATCTCCTCTGTTATATTATCACTATTTTTTTTATTCCTTTTGTATTATTGTTTTCATTTCATTTTTTTTTTTTTTCCGATCACAACAAGGATGGCACATTCACGATGACAAGTGAATTAAGTGTAAGTGTAATGTTGTTTAACAAGGAGCTTGAAAAATAAAATTGTGAAATGAGTAAACAGTTTGTTGTTGTTTTTTTTGTTTTCAGACTGAAAGTCAAGTTCTTCTTTTTAGGGCTTTTTGAGGGTAAAACAAATTCAGAGTAATTCAGAAGAATAACTCTGAATAGAGTTAGTTATTCTTTGTAGTTCACTCGTAATTGATGATAAACAACTCTGGAGGGGAGGTAAATTGAGGTAGAGCAAACTTGAATTTCCTCTGAACAGAGTTAAAAAGTAGCAGAGTCATTTCCTTGTAGATCTAAACCGAGTAAAATAGGACGAGAGTTGATTTGAAAGTACACTAAATAAAGTCAAGTATCGCAGGAGAGAGTAAAATATTAACACTACACTGAGCATAATTAACTCTGGAAAAACAACTCTATCAAAAGAGTAACTTTTATTCTTTTCAGAGAGGGACCAAATGTTATCTGGCACAGAGTAAAATTTTCTTCAATTTGAGTAAATTTTACTCAGGCAAATTTACTGTGTACGCACATGGATTTGTACCATGTGAGACACAGAATTTGAATAGCCACAAAATGGGCACTGTTTTAAACAGGACTTAATAAAAACATCATCTTCTCCTTTATTTAAAATGGTGTGGTGCTTTGGTGGAACAGGAACAGAAATAATAGATTTATCTAAAGTGGAAAAAAGTACAGATTAATTTTATTATTTGAACAACACTAGGATATGCTTAAATGATCAAGTCACATTCGATTCTTGTACAACACGTTAAACATAAATTGTTAGGACTGGGTATTACGACCAATTTGTATGAGGCGCCACGTAGGATTTAAATCAAACTTCGTTTATCAATACATACATAAAACACGTGCATATACACCTAGTAATTACTTGCATATACATGTAAACTGTTGGATGTTCAAAATATACATATGAAATACACGTGCACACTAATATGAAATCCATACCAATACATCTTTTATTAGTAATGAATACATATACACTTGTAAATAACTTGTATATACATATAAACTTAACACATGCATACGCTAATAGACACTCGCTTATACGTAACTTGATCCATGCATACTCAGCCAGCAATGACATGTGGGGCCCAGATGGGTTAACTACGGGTTCCATGGGAACTGTGTGGGCATGGGCTTTGGCTGGGTGAAATCAGCGGGTCCCATGTAGGTTTTGTAGTATGAGTCCCACATAGGAAGCCCATATGAGCTGATTACATGGGCCCCATAAGGGACAGGCATGGGCCAAGTGGGCATGGGTTTGATCTGGGAACACATATATGGGTCTTGCATGACATATTTATGGGCCAAGTGGGCATGGGTTTGAACTGGGAACACAAATATGGGTCTTGCATGACATATTTATGGGCCAAGTGGGCATGGGTTTGATCTGGGAACGCATATATGGGTCTTGAATGGCATATTTATGGGCCAAGTGGGCATAGGTTTGATCTGGCCCACCTGGGCATCCATGGCTGGCCCCATGTGGATCCCGGGTGCAAACCCACTTTAAACCCCTTTGGGCAGGTGGGGCCCAAATGGGTTTGGCATGAATTGCCCGGTTAAGACCCACATAAGACCCTTACAGATCCCACTTAAAACCCATCTGGGCATCCATGGCTGGCCCCCATGTGGATCCCGGGTGCAAACCCACTTTAAACCCCTTTGGGCAGGTGGGGCCCAAATGGGTTTGGCATGAATTGCCCGGTTAAGACCCACATAAGACCCTTACAGATCCCACTTAAAACCCATCTGGGCATCCATGGCTGGCCCCCATGTGGATCCCGGGTGCAAGCCCACTTTAAACCCCTTTGGGCAGGTGGGGCCCAAATGGGTTTGGCATGAATTGCCCAGTTAGGACCCACATAAGACTCTTACAGATCCCATTTAAAGCCCATCTGGGTAGCCATGTTGCAGAGCCCACTTTGGACCCATTTGGGCAGGTGGGGCCCAAATCGGTCTGACATGAATTGCCCAATTAAGACCCATGCAGTACCCTTACAGGTCCCACTTTTAGTACGTCTGGGCTTCCACAGCTGGCCCCAGTGTGGATCCCGGGTGCAAGCCCATAATGGGGCCCACATTTGCCGCCCATGAAGCCCTCATCTGGGCCCCACATGTCATTGCTGGCTGGGATATTCTATGAAGGTATTATTATAGTAAAACTGAGCACCTGTGACAGTGGAATTTGTAGTTATAAAGAATAGTTACACATGCATATCAGTAAATTTGAAGCAACAGTGAATGCTTTTTTAGGAGTTGCACTTTTTGATTTTTTTGTACTCTCTCTCTTACAAACACAAAACAACAGTTATACCATTTGAAATTCTCAGGTACACAAATCCTATTCTGCAATTCTCAAATTACAAAATTTATATGCTCACAGTTAGGCTAGAGTTGCTGCAGTGAATGAGGGGCAAAACACTCAAAGTTGAATAAAAAAAATCTCAAGTCATGAAAAAATTTTGCACATTTGCATATACAGTCGTAGTCAGAATTATTGGACCCTTGGTAAATATGAAGCCTGTGAAAATAAAACTGCATTGTTAATCCTCCTTGCCTTGCATTTAAAAAATATAGACACACATCTTCAAGGCAGATTCGTGACATTTTATACTCTACAGATTTATTTTTACAGGCTTCTTTGATCATATTTACTATTCTGACCAAGATCGTAAATGAGAACTGATATCTCGCATGACAAATCAGTATGTGACATCCCACTCACACACTTGCGCTCTATCCAGTGATAAACACATAATGTAGCCTTTGACCCACTACTACTAGCACAGTACACACAGCAAGTTTTTATTTATTTTAATAATTTGGATCAAACAGAATAGAACAGAAAATAGTGGGTAAATGCTAGACTCTATGTTAAATTCTAATAAAGTCTGTAAATATGTATAGTTCTAAGAAACACACATTTCAGGAAAAAAATAATTCAATTATATGCCGAAATTAATGTAACAGAATATTCTGGAAAAATTAAATATAGCCCTGCATAAATCTGGTATAACTGGGCCTGTGAATTTCTTAATTTGTGGAACAGGATTTTTGCACCTGCATTTTGAGAAGGTTTTGTTGTATTTGTGAGAGAAAGAAACAAAATAAAAGTTTGCAACACCTAAAACATTTTCTTGATGACTTCACTGATATATTCTCTACAAATACAAATTTCTCTGTCACAGGTGTTCAGTTTGGCTAAAAAAATACCACATACAAATATAACAAAGGGACATAAACAACTGCAAATTCAGGGATGCAAACTTATCAAAACTTATTATTATATGTCTAAAAGAAAAACATGTAGAACTTTTAGGGAGTGAAAATGGTAAAAAAAAAAATAATTAACTTTATCTATGACTGATATTAAAATGGTGGGTTACATCATCATCTTTTTTTAAACCTGACCTGATTAGTTCTCACCCCTTATATCACAAGGAACTTAAGTTTTAATTGCAAAGAAAAAATCTGACCTATCTGCTATGCACCTCTGTCTTATGTTTTCAAGGGTAAGAATTCTTTATAAATAATCTTTTCAGCCGTATGTCTTCATTTTGTAGAACACAAAAGGAGAGAGTGGCATAGTCTCAGTATTTGTATAGAAAAGCAGCAATGACAGTGAATGGTGACTGATGCTGTCAGTCTCTTAATATTTTGCCTTACATCTCCTTTTGTGCCCCACTGAAAATAAGTCAAATATATTTGGTACAAAATAACATGACATTTCTATTCTGAAGTGAATATAGCATTTAATTTGTAACTGGACACTTTTTATTGGCCTATAATTCACTTTCTTTGCGTGTTTACTTTCTGTCATTTAATTTATTTGTGTGTATTTGATTATTGTGTATTGTCAGTGCATTTTCTATGTTAGTCTTGTATATAAGATGTGCTCTAAACATGTATTTGTGTATTTTGTGTAAATAATAAATAAATTATGACTGAATTTGATGTGTGTTTAATAAATTATTACATATACAGGCTAATTTATCTAGTATTAAGTATGTGGGAAACAAGCAGAAGATTGTATAACGTCGTTTTACCCAACTGAAATAAACATCGTTTCAACGTTGGTAAGCCAACCCATTAGATCGATTTTATGTTGAATATGTGTTGATTCTATGACGTGGTTTCAACCACCTGAAAATCAACGTCGATTCAACGTTGGGTAAGTGAACCAATTGCGTCGATTTTACGTTGGTTTTGAATGGCGTGCCTGACGTTGGTTCAACATTACCCCGATGAGCAAAACGACGTACGGAACGACGTCAGAGATCAACGTCGTTTCGACGCCACGAGAAACATCGATTCTGTGTTGATTTTATGTTAGTTTGCTGAGTTATAAGAAAATTCACCCCCCTCACAGTTGACATGAAGGGCAAAATTAGCTATATAGATCAAAACCACTTTTTGAACCAGGCTGTAAACATATTTTTCTCTGCTGTAAAGTTGGGCATTTTAACATGGGGAGTCTAAGGGATTGACTCCCTTTTGCAGCCAGTCTCTAGAGGCCAGTCGATGAATTGCAGTTTTAGTCACTTCCGTGTTGCCTTCAAGAGGGAGACCGGGAAGTTGCCGCTTGGTTCGCACAAGTCTCCTCTTGATGCATCCTTGATAAAAGGGGCGGAGCAAGAACACACTCGGGGATTTGAACTGTACTTGGCTAGATGTGAACTTTGAATTGGAACAGTACTTGGGCGACGACTGATGACGCTTCACAAGTCCACAAGAACACAAGAACAGACTAGAACGCATACTGAGAAACGGCTACCGTCTTGTTTTCCACAGCGCGAAAAGTTTTTTTGGAACAGTCCAAATCACGAATACAGGCGGGAGGGTTTGGAATTGTTCACTTTCGAAGGGTGGCCTTTCTTACATATATATTTAAATCAATCAATCAATCACACAACAAACAAATTCCTCATTACCAAACTTTGATATTTTGAACATCTTTGATACTCTGTTTTGCTGAAAGAAAGAAATGGTTATTGAGATAAAGTACATAAAACCAGGGTTTTGTCCATTGTTTGTTGACTGACAAATATTTTGAAATAGCTAAAGTAAACAGCAAGAGTTAACATGCCTCATCTGGGGGGTATTCCAGAAAGCTTGGTTAACTTACCATTTGGTAAATCATAACCTCTGGGTTGATTTACCCCAAACCCGCATACCATGAGTATGTCGGTTCCAAAACACCTGAGAAGAGTAAGTTTAATCAACCTCCTATTGGTTACCCAGAGTTAATGCGTGTGCACGGTGCATACATAAAGACGTTTTCAATGGATCGCCGATTTCACGAGTTAAAATGGAAAATCTAATTGAAAAAAAGAGAGCGGCATACTTCACAGAGGCAGAGTTGGAGGTTTTAATGCACGCATATGAAGAATTCAAGCCAATAATAATGAAAAAAAGCAATACGGCTGCATCGGCTAAAGAAAGAGAGTTGGCTTGGCAAAAAATAACGGACAGAGTAAACGCGTAAGTGTATTAAATTGCAAATTTGATATCGCCTCCCCTTTTATCATAATGCAAAATAATTAAACACCCCTTCCGCATCCTTCTGACTGTTAAATCACCATGAAAGCATTTACTTTTCCTGCCATTCATTTCTTTAGGTTAAAATAACAATGTATATTGACTAGGGATATATGGTTTCTTATTTAATAAGGTGTAATCCTTCTGGAGCCAGAAGAACTTTGAGCCAAGTCAAAATGAAACACAAAAACATTCTGCAAAAAGGTAATATTTGATTACACAATTACTAAACTATTTATTAAACACGATTTAGTATATTATTTCTGTCATGTAGCTAATAGAAAGAAGGCTGAAGCCCGTCTAACTGGCGGGGGCCCACCACCACCACCCCTCACCCCATCTGAGGAGCTGGCTTTGTCCCTTAATAAAGGGCGACCAGTGGTTGATGGCATTCCAGGGGGCACTTCATCACACACACCATGCACCACAAGTAACATGGTGAAATGTAAGTTTACCACTATGATTTGTTTTCATTATATGACTTAATAAATCTCTGTCACTTAAAGGCTTTTTGAACATGCTTAACGTTTCTATGCAGGCTTACTTTATTTAACTGCATATGATGTATAGGCTACTGTGATCTTAGTTGTATTACTTTGATATGTTTTTTTCCTGCATTATTGGTTTTTCTTTGATTAATATTGAGAATTGTATGGGTTGTATTTTCTTATAGATACTGATAGAGGGATTGTATTATTGGACCCTACAGAAAGAACACAGTCTGTCACAGTTGTAAGTGTTTTGTTGTCAGGTGCCTTTAGTTGCTTTTAGATATTTTGTGTTTTTTTCTTTTTGCCAGATAATGTATACTTGCATATTTCCACTGAAGGATGAAGATGATGAAGATGACGATGAAGAGACCACATCTGCTGTGACAGAAGTGGACAATGCTGGTAGATCCACTGAGGTATATGATGCATACCATTATAATGCATGCCCCCTTGTTACATTAGAGTAACAAACTGTCATTGTCCTTTCACAGTACATACCTGGGGATTTGCCCACAGATGAAGGTCCTTCAACCTCAATGCACAATCTAAGCAGTGTAAGAATTTGTGTGCAGCTGTCCATATTTTAATTTTATTGTCTGACAGAATCTCATTTATTTATTTATTTATTTTTTTGCCTTCCTAGTTGCCAGCAAAGGAGCTGTATAAGGTCCATCTTCAAAAACAAATAAGAAAAAGTGACATGGAGATGGACCTTATACAGCTTCAAATGGAGGAGAAAAGGCTATCCATTAAAAAAGCAACGCTAGAAATTGAATTACTGGAGCATCGCCTTAAGGTGAGAACTTGTGTGAATATTAATCTGCATGTTAAAAGTGTTGTCTATATAAAGCAATGTAATAAAAAAAAAATGATAATTTTACTTTCATTGTTTTTCAGGAAATAAAGAATGAACTGCACAGCAGACCAGTGCAAACAATTTAATAAAAGTAATTTTGACAAATCCTGTCTCTCAAAAGTCTTCCATCTCTGTTGTGTGCAAAAATCTGTAGGGGTTCCTCTGGGCCATCTTCTTCAATACAAGGAGGGTGGCTCTCTCCTCTTATAGTGGCAATGTTGTGAAGTACAACACAAGCCACTATGATGTCGCATGCCCTCTCTGGACTGACCCGGAGCCCACGCAGACACTGAAACCTAGACTTGAGGATCCCTATGGTCATCTCCACCTTGGCCCGTGTTCGGCTGTGAGCCAGGTTAAAGCGTGTCTGTGGTCCAGGATCAGGTTCAGGGTAGGGTGTCATTAAATAGGGCAGACAAGGGTATCCTCTGTCCCCCAGCAAGTAACCATTGTACTGTCCTGTATTGATTCAAGTGTACAATACAAATATAGTAAAAAGGAAAAAAAAAAAAAAAAACATTGTATAAAGCAAAACATACCCTGCTGAAATGTCTGGCATAATGATGACTCGCGGAAAGTTCTGGCATCATGCACAGATCCTGGCCATTTTGCCTCAACATTAGTAATGATATGGGTTGCCTCGCATATTACCTATAGTTAGTGGAAAAAAGTAATGCGTTTAATGATTTTTAAGGCAAAAAATTAAGGACACAAAATTAAGTTGTTACCTGCACATTGATGCTATGAATAGATTTCCTATTAACATAGTCTCCTTCATTTATTGAAGGAGCTTTAATAGGAATGTGGGTGCCATCAATGCACCCAATTACATTTGGAAACCCTGAAATAGAAAGTCATATATGGAAGTATCAAGTGTGTGTGTGCAGGATGAATACATGTATAGATATAAATAGTATGACTACATATTAAATATGCGTCATAGATTTTACTACAAAGGACAAACCTGCCACTCTGTGGAATTCCTCTTTAATAACACGCAGAGGTTTATGGCCAGGGAACTGTACAAACGTGTGTAAGAATCGTTTAAGTGCCAGACATACTGTGCGAACGGCTCTACACACAGTTGCCTTTCCCACATGCTCTGCATCGCCCACATTGTACAAAAAATGCCCTGACGCAAAAAACCGAAGTGCTATGCACAGAATGTTTTCTGTGCTAAGCGCAGACCCGCGGTTTGTGACATTTGCAATATGCGGTTTCAAGAGATGTGTTAAATAAATTAACGATTCTTTTGAAAACCGATAACGCTCTTTCAAATAATCATTAGGGAATGAAAAGACATCAATACGCGGTCTTATAACTCTCTCCCGGCGGAAAAAACCTCGTATAATTTGTGCCTCCACGTCCACAGGATCGTCATCAAAAGGGCACGCCATGCTCAGTAACCGTCTGAAACAAACTGACTCTGGAACATAACCTGCTACCGAGCAGGTTATCTTCAGAGAGTAAGGTACTATGGTTACATACATACCCAGAAAATTACCTCCGTTTTTGGAACCGAAAGTTTAGGTTATCCACTAACTTACCCTTAAACTTACCCGGGTATGTCACATAACCTGCTTTCTGGAATACCCCCCTGATGGAGCTCAAATAAAAACAGAGAACACAATATGTGATATTTCCTCACACATATACATCTGCTATTCTCTCAGCATGAGAAAACAAGCATGAGTTTCTCAGACAGTGGGAAGGCCAGTCTCAAAGTTAAAAAAAAAAAAAAAAAAAAAAAACACCAGCAGGGGTCACTCATACTTTATTACATAATAATCAGTTATTTTTGCTGAATTGCATAATACATAGAACAGTTTTGATATTATATTGTTCATATTGCTAAGGCTGTGATATACAGACATGTTAGATGAAGCGATCATTGCTGTGCATATATTCTTAGTTAACAGAAAAATCAAGCCAAAATAACTGTCTATGAATGCCCAAAATATATGAAGTAGCTACTGTAGTCTGCATTTCACAACAATAGCATTCTCTGTGAGGAACTGGACATGGAGGCAGCATTTCAATCAATATACTGAAAATTTAATTAAGTAATTCAGTAGACTAATCCAAATGCTCAGTAAGGCAGTAAAAACTGGAATATTTCACAAAGTATTGAGGCAGTAGCACATGCTTTACTCCTTAAAAAAGTAACTAATTGTGTTACTTTTTTTTATTAAAAGTAATGTGTTACACTACTTTTGTGTTACTTTTTTCATCTGGACTTGGGCTTGCTTGTTTGTTTTTATATATTGGCAAATGTAAAAATTTCTTGTAAATTAAAAAATCTGATTATCTGATTATGTAACTTGTATTACATGTAATGTTTTACCCCCAACACACAGTATATGGAATATCTACACATGTGGCAAACAGGAAGTAACCAGAAGCAGTCCATGATCAATATTCAGGAGAGGACTCCCTCTGGTGGTCGGCTGGATGAGAGTCAACCTCAGTTGTTAAAACTGAAATGCAGTTAAAATCTTGGTTGCACAAGGAGAAATTATAGAAAAATACAATAAAGTCGGGGAATGAAAACATTAGCGATCTTTTCTCTGAACATTTGTCAGTTAAATAAAGGTTGAAGAGAATATATTGCATATTCTTGTTTATATTGCATTTTACAAAATGTCCCAATTTTGTACAAAGGGAAAAATGGTTTTTATATAATAATGGCGTAGTATCTCCTGTATTGGTTTTAATTAAAGCGCTGTCAGAGAGGCCCACCTCTGACTTCCCCTCTTCTCTGGTCGAGGTTTTAACTAAAGCTCTGTGGTGTTTCCGCTCACAGAAAAAGATGTTCGCTCAGTTGTTTCACAAAATTAGGATATTCATCATGAAGATTGTGCAGCTTCACATCTGTAAGTTTATCATATCACATTTGATCGAATCAGTAAATTGGATTTCTTTAGAATTTCTGTCTTAAAGAATTTTTTCTTTCTCTCATAGATCTGTTGTTGTGGTCTCAAGCCACAGAGAGTCTAACAAACATAACAGTAACTTTAGGAGCTGATGTGAATATAAGCTGTGATCTTGATATAAAGGAGATTTACTGGTACAAACAGAAATCACCGGATCCTCCAGTGTTGATCTTACGCACTTTTAATAGGATATCTGAAGGAGCTAAATATGAAAACAGCATCTTCAAAGACAAATACTCAGTGAAAACTAACAGTCGTCTGTTCATCAGAAATATCAGCACTGATGAATTAGGAGTTTATTATTGTGTCAAAACTAGTGAACCACAAAAATTCAGCAACGGCAGTGAGTGAGTTATTTTGTCATTCAAATTCAGTATTTTTAATCCACATGATGGATTTTTGCAGCTCATATTTTTGCAGTTTATTTGTTCTGTTAAAGTTTGCAGTTGAATAAAGATTGATAAAACCAAAACTGTTTTACAGACTCAGTCCACAGGAATCAGACAGAGTCAAATGCGTGTTCGCAACACCAGAAACCATGGACAAACCTGACCATCATCACATCTGTCCTGCTGAATGTGCTTATGATCATCACATTAATAGGTTTGTACTGCTTTTACTGCAAATATGTTCAGGTCTCCAAATAGAAAAAACATTCAAGAAGACTAAGTCTAAACAAATCTAACCATATCACATGCTCTCTTTGTTTGTTTCTCTTTAGTTGTTATAATGTGTGAATTGAGTGATGGTTCATTTAATGTTTCAGGTATGGTGAAGAGCTACATTAAAGCAACTGGAAAGTCTAAAAATTACACTGCAGATAAAAACTCAAATAATCTACAGGTAAGATACGCCTTCTGTAATTGTTGTCTTACTTTTTTCCTAAAATACCCATTATAGTGATTCTTGCAGTAAGTCCTTTCAAGTTCAAACAGCATTAACAATATTCATTATTTGAATGACCTGAAACATTTAAGATGTTACGCAGCATCTTCATGCTTGAAAAATAAACCCCTTTATCCCTTGTGAGAATTTATTTGTGATAATGAACGGTCATTGGTATTTAATATCTTTGTTTCAGTGTGCTGAAATTGATTTTTCCATGTGTCCTGAAAACACCAGGCTGATCCAGGAGCAGAGCACGACTGTCTACAGCCAATGTATGATGTAATATACATGATTTTATTGATTTTATTTTATTTTTTTTATTTTTATTTTTTTTTACTGTAATTTACTATTAATTTTTCAATAAAATGATTTTCAATACGTTTTTCAGAAATTATATTGTTCTTATACATTCATAAGTTTGCTACTTTATAAGTATGCTGTGTGCAAATTTAGAGCTGGAAATCAATAAAAAACAAAAACAAAACAAACAAATAAAAAAAAAAAACTAAATGTTATATGTTATGCTTCCTGTGCCACCTGAGAGAGTGTGTGTGTACTTTTCCTACAGCAGGTTATCTTAAGGTTTTTTTTTTTTTTTTTTTTTTTTTCATTTTTAAATTTGTACTTTTTATATATTTAAAGAAGAAACTATATATATAAATGTGGTATGCACTTGCTTTAAACAATTGTATAAAGCTATTCAAAACATAATTCAATGTAAATTTGTAATAATCGTAATTACAATTTCAAGAAAATAATCAACAATTATTATTTTTGTAATAAATGTGCAGCCCTGCTTCCTGTTTCTAGTGCCATATTTGTAGTCCTTTGTAGTTTTCCCTGTTAAATAGTCTGATTGTTCCCAGGTTTGTCTTGTTTGCCTGATTAGCGCCTGTGTATATATAGTTATTGTGTTTTCTTTGTTCTTTGTCAATCATTTTAATTGCTTGTGACTCTGTTCTCTTAGTTTTTGGTTTCTGCTCTGTTTCCAATAAATGTAGGG
>CM070028.1:9246122-9354911 GCA_036247105.1 Cirrhinus mrigala
AAAAAAAAAAAAAAAAAAAGTTAAAATGTTGACATATCTTACCAAGATGCCATTTTGTACAGCTCATACTCTATTACAGAACGAGTTTACTTTTCAGATGAGTTTACTGTTTAATTTTCAGATGAATATCACTTTCATTTATCAAGAGTCCAGTACAAATGTTACTAATGCTCGTCATGGCAGCTGTCATAGGTGCTAGACGAAAAGATCAGTCCTTTGTAGGCTAGACTGTGCCATTTAGCAATGCTTGATCTGACGTTTACAGCCTTAGAAGGACGCAGTCTCTGAATTGTGAGGTATACATATGCTACAAAATGGACAAAAAAATTAGGCAGTTTGTTTTTGGAGGGAACTGTTTATTTAATGTTAAATATGAATTCACTTTTGAAGGACTATTAAAGCTTCTTGTTCATGGAAGAGACAACTTGAAACTGTTTCAAGGTATGAATCTACAGCAGCTTCAAGTTCTGGATCCTGCGCAACCACAAGACTCAACTCAAACACAAATATGTTACATGAAAATATAAAGTCTACATTCATATTGATATTCTGATAATAGTGCCAGCAGCACTATTTTATATTGTCTTTTATATTGTTTGATGTTTAGTGGCAAATAAATAATATATACATACCTAATTATGCATGTGAGATTTTAACAATTTTCATAATATGCATTGCAATTAGGAATATGTGACCAGAGACAATATGGTTTTCATGTTTTCTCTTGGCTTTGTTCTGTGATGTGTGTTTCTACTTTCACAAGCAGAGCTTAACAGAAATACTCCTGACCACAAGAGAGTAGTATTGAGCTAGAAAGGGATAGTTCACCCAAAAATAATATTTTTAATGAAATCGAGAGCTTTTTGACCCTGCAGAGAGAGCAACACAACTGACATGCTCAAGGCCCAGAAAAGTAGTAAGGACATAGTTAAAATAGTCATTGTAACATGTAAAATGTTACAGTGGTTCAACTGTAATATATGAAACTACAAGAATACTTTTTTGTGTGTGGAAAGAAAAGAAAAAGAATGACTACACAATTGAACAAAAATTGTTCAACAATTTCTTCCCTTCCGAGTCAGTCTTCGACACATGTTTACAGTTGCAAGAACTTAGGACAGTAAAGAGACCTTTCTACTGATTTTGAAAAAACACCAGAAGAAATATAGTTCCCTTGCTGCAGGGAAGCATGAGGACTGCAGATGTGTCTACAGCAAACTGCAATATTGAGGGGTGACAACCAGAAGGGCGAAATGGGTGAAATGGAGATATATAGGGTACAACAGGGTTAAAGGCTCCCCCTAAAAAAGTGCTTTTCACTGCGCCCAAAATGTATGATTGCAGAACAATACATACGTTTGTATCAAACATTTATGGAGCAACAGATTTTTTGTGAAAATAAATCATACAAGTTGTTTTTTGTTGTATTTTGTTTAAAAGTTTTATAAATGTATGAGGTGGCAAGGGGACCTTTACCCCACACACAGGGTAAAAGGCACACCATATTGATATAAATACTTCAGCTAATATATATATATATATATATATATATATATATATATATATATATATATATATATATATATATATATATATATATATATATATATATATATATATATATATTAATAATGTATAAGTTAATGCTTGTTCAAAACATCACTTTAGCAAAGTGTGTACTATTTTCTGCTTATTTTAATAAATAAAATAATTATTTTGTGTTCAATAAATATACTGTCATTAAACTATATTAATATTAAACATATATTTTAAAATAGAAAAACAAAATCTTTTTAAAATTTAAAGATTCTGAAAGCATTGAATGAGATCCCATAATAATTTAATACAGATTTACAGTAGTAACAACAAATAATATTTTAATATGTGATATAATTAATAGCATGTTTTATAAATATGATGGTTTTATTCTAAACATGGTGATGATCACTAAGATGGACACCCAACAGAATATATTAAATTTACCAGCTGAATCATAATGTCATGTCAACAAATGGAAAAGTCAGCCTTTTATTAATTATCATGTTAAATACTGTGCCTTTTAGCCCCAACAACAGGAGTGCTTTTTTTACCCAAAATACCATACTTTTACAACTTTCTTTCATTAGGGTTGGGGTTAGTTAGATCAAGTATGCACAGAATTGACTTTGCACTGCTGCCCGCGATCGAGTCTACACTGTCGTCGCTCCTCCTTTTATCCTTCCGGAGCTCATCCGTGGGACTCGAGACCGGTGAGTGGCGCAGGTGTCGCTCATTATCATTATACTCCACCGGCCTCGTTCCGTTCCTACGGCTCTCTGCCCCGCCCCACTCGTCACACTTGCCTTTTTTTTTTTTTTTTTTTTATTATTGCCATTTACCCCGTTTTTCTGCTCTTTTATGCCGGGTGAAGAAATACAGCTTTATTTTATGCCGTTTTATTAACAATAACAAAACAATAAAAAAACAAATCCATACAAGAAACAGCAAGGAAAAACTGCTGGAGAAAACTGCAGCATAAACAATTAACACCAGACAAAGAACTGAATGAACTTTGGACAAGATATACACAGGTGAGCAAAGTAATCATCCTAAATCAAGTGTCAAAGAAATGGCGACATGCAGGGGAACAATATATAAGAAATCAAGGGAATGCTAACTGAAAGCCCATGGAATATGAAAACTTATTTTGTGCTCTTTCTGTGTGTGTTTATTACCTGTCACTCTGCATATTTTTTTCTGATTTTTAATCATTTTCATCTAACGTAAGCTGTTTGTGTGGCATCTTTCAGTATGGATTGCTTCATGATTCTGGCACAATATTTGCCTGTCATTGGTAATGTTGCACTGAGGGAAAAACTACACTGGACTCAACAGAAAACCCATGCCACGTAAGTGAAAAAATATATACTATTTCAAAAAGGGTGTTTGAATAAAAATCTTAAAGACAGAGCAGTTTTTAGTTCTAAGAGTTATAATGCCATTTCTCGGTATACGTTATTGTCTACACTTTTGTCCTTGTGGACTTGTGAACCATCATGGGATGCACATTTATATTAAAATGATATGGAGCCCATCAAGGGACATGGTAAATAAAATCTAATGGAAGAAAAAAAAAAAAGTTACATAACATGAATGGGGAGGCAACATGCAAATTAAATTAACCCAAAAATGGTTTTACTGAAGCAATCCATAACTGAAATAAACACACAACATCAACATGAAAAAGGAAGAGAAAAAAGACTAATGAAAGAAAGAAAGCAAGCAAGAAAGAAAGCACAAAAACTGGAGAGGACAAACGGGGCCAAACATGCTGGAAAACTGACCTTTTATCAGTCAATTCATCAGTAGCTGCATTTCCATTACCCTTCAAGATGTGCAAATTTAAATTGCGAATTGCAAATACGCCTAATGGAAACGTGCCAATTTTGCAAAAACTCTGATATATTCGCTAAAAAGTTTTTAATATATTTTGCAAAACTGCAATGGTAACGTCTTTTTCGCATTTACGGGTTACATGGCATATGTAAAAAGTCATATGATCATTCTTCAATGTACAATAAACTCCAAGAAACACTTCATACATAGCCACTCTCAAGTATAAGGGGCTTTTCCTGATATTAATGCTTAGACTATGTACCATGACTCCGCCACGGTCACTGGAGCTTACACTGGTGTGGTGTCTATGATGGCTGGAGACTCTGCAGCCATGACGTTCGGATACTCTGGAGTGTCATGACAAGATTCTGGAGCGGTGCCTATGAAGGTTGACCATTTGGACTGACATCAATAGAGGGTCCACCACACTGGACGCCAGTCTCGTCCACCCCAAATTGGGTCCAGTGGCCGAGATGGTGCAGGCTGATTTCATAAATGGCACCCAAGCTCTGAAGGATCTCACATAAATTTTTCGTATTGTAAAATTAAATTAAAATTTCATGTAAATTATGGACATGTAAATTTAATTTATTAACGTGTGAACCTTCTAGGTTCCCACGTTTAGGATTCTGTTCAATGCAAATTCCAGTTGTTAGTTCTGTGTCTCTAAAACTGAACATTGCAAGTGTGCCTGAGGAGAATATTAAACTAATCTAAAATTAAATGGTAAAACGAGTTATACAGCTCTAAGCAAAAAAGTGATTTCCACAGTGAACAACAGAATCATGCTAATTGCTAAAAGGACATATAATTTCCACTGTCCCTTCTAAAATCACTATACATCCTTTATGTTTGTGAAGAAGGGAGAATAAAGGAAGTGGTGTTTCTGAGAATGGCAAGTCTGTTTTTGTCTTGTTCTGAGAGGTTGTGGATTAATTCAGTCTTGCTTTGTTTTAGTATAAAGTTTTTTGCTACATGCTTTATGTGCTATGAAGTTTTGTTACTGTGCATCAAACTCCATACAGCTGGAGCAGTTGAGCATTCATGTTATGTGTGGTGTGAGCTTTTGTAGAGTTTGTTCAGTGAATATAACCTTCTATATAGTGCATAGAGCACATATTTTATTACATTTAGCTTTGCCTTTAATATATATATAACCCAACAAATGTTTGCTGGTCTGAGACAGCAAGGGAAGATAATGATAAATACATTATTAAGTTCATTTAGTTATAAAATCTGTCTCTACTCAAACTATTCTTACTTAAAAAAGTACAAAAATGGGCCCCACTAGTGTAAAAAATAAAGAAATATATATATATATATATATATATATATATATATATATACAGGTGCTGGTCATATAATTAGAATATCTTCAAAAAGTTGATTTATTTCACTAATTCCATTCAAGTGAAGCTTGTATAATGTATACATTCATTCCACACAGACTGATATATTTCAAGTATTTATTTCTTTTAATTTTGATGATTATAACTGACAACTAATGAAAACCCCAAATTCAGTATCTCAGAAAATTAGAATATTACTTAAGACCAATACAAAGAAAGGATTTTTAGATATCTTGGCCAACTGAAAAGTATGAGCATGTACAGCACTCAATACTTAGTTGGGGCTCATTTTGCCTGAATTACTGCAGCAATGCGGTGTGGAGTCGATCAGTCTGTGGCACTGCTCAGGTGTTATGAGAGCCCAGGTTGCTCTGATAGTGGCCTTCAGCTCTTCTGCATTGTTGGGTCTGGCATATCGCATCTTCCTCTTCACAATACCCCACAGATTTTCTATGGGGTTAAGGTCAGGCGAGTTTACTGGCCAATTAAGAACAGGGATACCATGGTCCTTAAACCAGGTACTGGTAGCTTTGGCACTGTGTGCAGGTGCCAAGTCCTGTTGGAAAATGAAATCTGCATCTCCATAAAGTTGGTCAGCAGCAGGAAGCATGAAGTGCTCTAAAACGTCCTGGTATACAGTTGTGTTTATGTTTCATGTGAAACCACATCAGATCAAAAAAGGAACTTATTTAAAAAAAAAAAAAACTCGACTGATGTTATTAAATGAATTTGGAGCAAAATCATGTCATTAAAATGTTCTCAATAGACAACAGGGATGTTATATACTAGGGATGTGATGAGATCTCGTGGCACCAGTCGGATCTCATGAGATCTCGTGACAATATCCATGCAAAACATTTTTCAGTGTTTACATTAGAGCATACTGCCCATGATGGGTCGGCCATCATTATGCTTCCGATGTGAACGCTGTCATTCACTGATATGGGCGGCGACAAAACATGCGCTGCTCACGCTCCACTGATGTGAAACAGGTGTTAAAGACATTTCAAATCTGCATTCATGCTGCTGATCCAGAAACAGCAACAAAAACTGTCTTTACAACCGCATTACAGCCATTATTTCTGTGTTACGGACATTTAAATAACAGAAGTACTGGGATAAATGTTTACAGTTAGGGTATAAACACTTATTGTCTACATTAGCGATCAAACCTAAAGTTTTTTAACACTTGTATTTCAATTGTATTGTGCTTATCCTCTTCCGCCAGAAGGTGGCGACAACTGTCCGTTAAAAAAAAAAAAAAAAAAAAGTATGTCACTAAATCATTCATTCAGGAGATTCCAATAGTCAAATAAGTCTTAATGAATTGAGACACTGACTCCTTCATTGATTTTTTTTTTTCTTTTTAATTTTAAATTAATACGTTTTTAACAGACCTAATCAATGAACATTTTGTCAGAACCACTAGTAAATGACGTTATTTTGTTTAGTTTTCTACATTTTTTTTTGTTTTTCTCCAGAATCATGAGAGAATCATGGTCTCCAGTTTATTATAATAAATTCTCAGTTTATCCAGAATCGTGAAGCTCTTGTTTAAATGTTATTACTGCATATAATTAATTAAAACAAAAGTTTAATTTCATAAAGTTAAAAATGCACCTATTTTTTTTTGCATTTTGCATTTTGCATTTTGTCTTTTTCAGTTGAATAAAAGACTATTTTCCCTATATATCATCATTGAGGATTTCTTTAAAAAAAGTTTTAAAAATCTCGTCTCGTTCTCGTGAACCCAGTCTCGTGTCTCATCTCGTCTCGTGGGATAAGTGTCTCGTCACACCCCTACAGAAAACCATAAGCACTGCAGAGAGCTTCATATATTTTTAACATTTTCTTACGATAAAGTATGTATGTATGTATGTATGTATGTATTTATTTATTTAAAGACATTAAACTGTGTAACTTCTGCACAGCTCTTGTTTGTGGTTAACACACCGTGGTTTTGTGCAAATGAAGTTTTCCACCGGATTAGTCACTTGATGATCATCACAGTCACACACACTTGCATGCAGCAGGTGGTTTAAACTTTAACCAAGTAAACATAAACCAAAACATACTATAAACCTTTAACTTATTTTGTGTGTTTCACACTTCTGCTCTTTTCTATCCTAACGATTTCTTAAAAACTGTCAAACTGAAGAAACATTTTAGTAGAAAACAAGAATCTGGTGTAACATGCTGCAACTACACCATCTAAATTAATGCTAAACAAATAGCAAAAAAAAAAAAAAAAAGGAAAGGCAGAAAGAAAATGAACTTCACCATAAAACACATTTTAATTTAATTGAAATCCATACTCAGTTGTTATATACATTTTTTTTTGTCAATAACAATGTGTTTTGTGCAAAAGATGAGTGGCTGCCGATCACATGAGATTCACGGGAGAGAAGACAAACCTCACCTAAATATTGAGCTATTAGAGATTGGTTAAAACAACAGTCTGCAGTTGAAGAAAACATCACATTAGTGTTTACGTAACACAAAAACTGCAAACTGGTTTGTACTTGGGTCAAATTGTTGCCTGTTACAGGTATGTAATTCGAGATAGAAAAGACAATTGTTAAGTTTGAAAGAAAACACTACACATGTGGTCAGAGCAAACCTCCCTTAACTTCCTCTTGATTGTGGTTAAAATCACCATGTGTTTTTTTTTATTTTTTATTTATTTATTTATTTTTTTACCTCTGAAGTCTTGAAAGAAACAAGACTGAATCATAAAGTGTTTTAACATCCTGAACATCATGCAGCTTCTTTTCTGTGAGTTCATTGTACTTTATAAATATTTTTAATGTGCTTGGTAATTTAATACAGCGATTTTGTGTTTTACGACACAGTTATAATCCAGTTTGTTTTGTATGTATGTGTGCATGTGTTATTTCACAGATCTGCTCATATGGTGTCGAGCTGCAGAGACTTTAACAGACCAACTAACAGATTTGGGTCATAATGTGACTATAAACTGTGATTTTGATGTCAAGGAGGTTAACTGGTTATTACTGAAACTACCAGATCCTCCAGTTGTAATATTACGCAATTTCTCTTCAGCTCATTACTACAACAATAAATATAGACACAAATATTCAGTGCAAAGTAAACCTCATCTGTTCATAAATAATGTCACTACTGATGATTTAGGACTTTATTTCTGTGTGACCACAGACTCTCCTCCAAAATACAGCAACGGCACCAAACTACACATCACTGGTGAGTGACCATCATTTCTTCGGACCGTTATGTAAATTGTAAATAAGCATTTCACTGATTGCACTGTTTTATAGAACTGACTGAACTGACTGAAAAAAAGCAAGAATCAAACAAAATGGCCGGTTATTGTCCTCATATCTGCTTCCATAAATGGTCTTCTGATTTTTGTGATCATAGGTGAGTTCCTTAATAAAATTATAAATGTATTGCTCCAACTAAATTCATAAAGTTTAATGTTTATAATATCTTAATATTTTCATGCTGTACAGTCACATTTAGCAGGTTATAGCTGTGTGATAATTTTTAAACTATATAATCAAACAAACAGGGTTTTTTTTTTTGTATTTTTTTTATATTGTTGTTCTTGTACAGATTTACAGGGATGTTCGGTTGAAGGTCTCATTGAGCTATACTACAAACTAAATCTACACTAATGTAATAATATTGCATGTGGTCTTTGCTCATTGTTTCAGTTTTGGTAAAGAGTTACATTGACGTAACTGCAAGATCTAAAAATTACACTGTAGCTAAAAACTCAAATAATCTACATCTAAATATATAAATAAATGTACAAAATAATATCAATAAATATTGTAATAAGCAATTTGAGTCCTTTTTTTTTAGATTTTAGATTATATATTTCTTATGTTACATTCAAATCATTTTTATCTATCATAAGTGTGCTGACAAGTTTATAGTAGTACTAAGAGTTGCAAATTACAGGGTAAATGAGGTGTTTTGGGTCTTTTACTCTACGCAATAGCTTTCATGAAACTTCGTGCAAAACATTATAATTCATCATAAATCATGCATCAGCTGACTTTTGTAAACAAACATTTCATTCCATTCACCATTTTCCCAAAAATCTCCCGCAAAAATTTCATAAAACTGAAATGTTCTGCTAGTTTTATAGACATTTGTCAGAGAGCTGCAAATCAAGGAGGCAAACCATAATAAATGTACTAAAGAGATTTTTGACATGCATGTTAATTGTTTATAATCTGTTTCATTTGTTGTTAACACACAGCATGGTTTAAACAAGATTCCCGCTCTTTGATCACATTATATACACTAGTTACACGGATCCAGTGGAACTTGAAACTTTTACACTTTAAAGTCACTATAAACACGTTCACTGGGACTGTTTTTCTACTGAGTTTCACATTTCCTATACTGTTGTATTTTAATAATTTTCTCAAAACTGTCAAACTGAACAAATATTCTAGTAGGAAACAAGCGGGGAAATGGTGGCTATTAGTCATGAACAAAACTATGCTAGGCTTGAGAATACACATGTGTTTTGTGCAGCAAATTTCTAACTGCTGAAACCACTGAAATTCAAAAGACAGAAACCAAAAACTCTACAAAGTTAATAAAGACATTATTAGAGTTATAAATGATCTACAGTTGAAGAAAACATCATATTAGTGTTTGTACAACAATTGAAAGATGGCAATCTGGATTGTACTCACTGTTTTGGTCACACTGCTGCCTGTTACAATCTTGAAATAAAAGATTAATAGTTAAAAAATGGATGAGCTTCGAGCACATAAAGAAAACACTACATGTGTGGTCAGAGCAAACCTGCCTTAACTTCCTCTTGATTGTGGTTCAGATTACCACGGTATTTTGAAAGCTCTACGGTAGTTTCATCTCTAAAGTCGTGTGAAAGAAACAAAACTGAATCATGCTGAAGTGTTTGAACATCCTAAAGATCATGCAGTTTCTCCTCTGTGAGTTTGATGTACTATTTTCAGTGTGCGTTGGAAATTAATTAATAGATTTATTGTTTCATGACGATTTTATTCCAAAATACTTTGCGTGTGTGTTTTATTTCACAGATCATGTGGTGTCGAGCTGCAGAGACTTTAACAGATCATCTAACAGATTTGGGTCAAAATGTGATTATAAACTGTGATCTTGATGTAAATGAGGTTATTTGGTCATTGCTGAAACTATACTCTCCAGTTCTGATATTACGCACGTTCACAACTACAGCTCCTTTTTACTTAAATAACACATTTAGAGACAAATATAAAGTGCAAAGTAAAAACAATTTGTTTATAATTAATGTCACGATTGATGATTTAGGAGTTTATTACTGTATGAAAATAGACCCTCCTCAAAAATACAGCAGTGGCACGAGACTGTACATCATTGGTGAGTGACCATTCAGTGATAATTTTATATAATGTATGCTTTTAAGACATTAACAAATAACACAGCTATGAATGTATTATATATCAGAACCAACTGCAGAAATACGGTCTCATACAGTGGAGGAGTGCATTGAGGAGAATCAGACACATATTACTATCCTCATCTCTGTGCTGTTGAATGTTTTTCTGATCATTGTGATCACAGGTGAGTTATTTGAACGTGTTTCAACCCAAAAAAAATAAAATAAAAAAAACTGAGTTATAATGTCAAATCTAAATTCTTTTTTTTTTTTTTTTTTTTCACTTTAAGGACTATTGAGGTCTTTAATTTATGGAACCAAAGACAAACATTTTAAAGAGCGTCAAGTTATGGATTTTGAACAATCTCAAGACTCAACACAAGTGCAGGTAAAACAAGTAAGACCATGATTAATGTAACAGGATAACTTTAAAAAGTGTGTACTAAAATAGATATGGCAAATGATCCTCAATAATGGTTCAAAGTCGTTGAACCATTAAAGCTTCCTGACACTGTCGAACATTTTGGAGCATATAACTGTTTAAAACAAATTGCAGGACATTTTCATGCACATTAAATGGCTGGTTTCCCTTTGCTTTTTCAGTATGTCACAGTCGACTTTCCACGCCATGTAAAAGGTTTCAGTCCTGCACTTTTACAGCTGCCGGAAGCAAGACTTGATATCCACAAACTCCATGTAACTCAGTCTGATAAAGTATGTGGTCTCTTTCATATAGATATCTCTTCAGGCAGCACATAGCTCACTAGATGTTATACAATGCTTTATGTTTGTTTGATGTAACGCAGTTAAAAAGAACATTAATACTAGCAATATTCATTTTGTTGAATTACATGAAATTAGAAGGGTGAACTAAATCAAATGGTGTTTTGGTGTTTTTGCCCTCTAGTGGTTAATACATTGCAGACGTTATCGTTATTTTGTCCATGTGCGCCTACGTAGTTCAGCAGAAAATGGTTAACGCTGTTGTAGTTATGTCTGTGTCTGTAATGTTATCATCGGTGTATTAACACATTTTGATGTATTTCTCAGACACGATCATCGTTGCTGCGGTGAATAAAAGAACTGACAACCAAAGTCGGTGTGTGCATCGTTCATTTGAAATTGGTGACAGTCGTATATTGGACAACGTTGAGGAAACAATTGTTACATTAACTTGTCTTTCTATTCTGTGGTCAGAAATGTTTGTATAATGACTGTCATTTAGTGTAATTGTGTTGTTCTGGCTGTGCTCCTAATGTCTCGACTCTCATAATAAAATAATTTAAACACAGTATGTCATGTTTAAAATGTTCTTTTTTTGGCAAGTCTGAAGTGGGATCATCCATATGATAGCGTTGTGTGAGGTCTGTGAGGAAAAGACCAATGTCCTACACAGTTGTTTATTTTTAAACATGATTAAACAGATTTTTCACTGTTTTAATTGTATCCTTTTTCCCTTTCACCTTTCATTGTATGCAAGTGCGAATGGGCTTTGGGAGCTTACAATGGAGTACAGTTTTAGTTTGAATTTGATCCTCACATAATTTGGGTTTAGCACACAAGTTGTTTATGGTTACAGTCTATGGTTCTGTTGTAGACATTTTATTTCCAATTTGGAGATTGTATGAAGAAAAAGACGCAGGAAAACAAAGTTCAACACTCTTGAGCATGTTTATGTCAAGGTCATTTTTGCTCGTAAGTGAATGTCAGCAGCAAAAAAATGAGATTAAATACATAAAGGATATATGTGTTATTTAACATGTTTAATTATTGCATCATATTCTGCATCATATTTTGCATTACACTGTTTTTATTCATTGCGAAGAATACTGAATCTGGTTTTGTGCATGTGAGATCAATAAATGTGTAAACTTTATTAAGCATCATTTATATAGGGCACTTAGGCTACTCCTGATTTCTCTCAACACAGGCTAGGGACAGGAGAGCTAACAATCAATGAATGGGAAAACAAAGTAACTCATTTGAAAAAGTAAATCAGTTATTAATTAGTACTACCCTCTGAGTTACCCTCAAAACTGGTAAAGTGACCAAAAATAAATAAATAGATAAATATATAAATAAATAAAAATATTTAAAAGTCATTTTATTAGGATGCTCTGCTTCAGCAGTCTAACAATGCTCATCTTTGTCAAAATGTCTGAGATGGATAATCATAATCAAATAAAAAAAAAAAAAAAAAATGACAGAAATAAGTAATATCCAGTCATTTAACAGTGTCACGGCCAGTGAATAGTGTTTCATGACATGTCATCAGTCGGCCATATTGGTGGCACCGAGCATTAACAATGCCAATGAATAGAGGGTTTGCACCGACGTCACATTCTGTGCGTTATAATGCGTTATACAGATGCTAGATGAAAAGAAAACTCCATGTAAACTTTTTTGAAAACAGACAGTTCCCCTCAGAGACACAATCATATAAACTCCTAACCCCAATTAATTATTTAGGAGTTTCTTCCAATATTTCGTGCATCGTGAACAGTGAGATTGATCTGCCTGCTACAGTATTTTCTCCTCTTTATGTCCGTCTTCAGCTGTTAACGGCCTTTTGCAGACTAAATATAATAAAAACTTAATATTTCCACACAAATTACATTTTGGAACATGAATACAGTGTATGACGTGCACGGGCCACGGGGCAGTCCATATTGTCTAGCCCTGTAATAGGTGGTAAACTGATGACCCGACAGTTCTTCCTTCTATTTCTTATCCTGACATAGTGAATTACTTTCGTTTCTTCATTTTTTCGCCAAGCCCATTCACGAGTTCCGTTCGGTTCAGTGGCATTATTTACATTCAAAGCCACCGCAATGGCCGACTTCCGGATTGATGACGTAGCGTGAAAACACTCTATTGAATGAAACTTGCATATTTTGCTGATTATTGCTGTTGGAAATGGTCAATTATTGTCATGTTTTGGGCTGTAATAATCGGTCATACCGGGATAAACATTTAGAGTATGATAGACTGCCAAAAGTTATAACAAATCAAGGAGAAAAGTGCAAAAAACTGTCTGAGAAACAAAAGGCATTTGTGGTTGGCCAACTGAACCAGGATTTCCAGGGCAAGAATCTTGATAATATTTCGTATTTATCATTTCTGGTCAGGTAGGTGAATACTAATATCTTAATTATGCTTGTACATATCTTCTCCACCTATTAACTTTTGTCAAAATATTGCCCCCTTTCTTGTTTACTAAGTCCTTCTCTATGTGATTTAGCAGTTTTTTTTTTCTCCTGGTTTAGACAGCTGAAATTAGCAGAACAACGTATTCAGTAGTGCATTAACCGTGCAATCAATGATGTTGTTCCGAGTATCTACAATGTGGCCGCGCATCCGGGTAACTGACCAAACTGTGACGTAAGTCCAAACCCTCTAAATCTAAATAGGGATACCAGGGTCGGGACACAGGAGGGGTTTTTACCATACTGTTGGTGACCACCAGAGGACAGCATTGAGCCACCGTAGAACAGTTAAAGGCGACATTGGTCAGTGTTCTTGTTTTATACTTTATGCTATATATTTATAGTGTTCCCACGTGTGTCTATTCCAGAATAACTACACTCCATATTTATAAAAAAAAGGAGTGTAAAGACAGTACAAAATAATTATATCAATAAGAAATGACTAGAATTTCTTTAAGCATTATATATATATATATATATATATATATATATATATATATATATATATATATATATATATATATATATATATATATATAATTTGGTGTGTTTATTAGGTTCGTCCTTATATCTTATATCACGTCTAAAGTCACTCGACTGATATGGAATGTAAAAAATGCATTACCATCATCAGGGAGGGACTAGATGTACAGTAGGAACATGAGGGAGGAAGTGAAACGTGTGGGAATACCAGCTTCCCTACAGGTGGTTTTTGCGCGTGATTTGACATGTAGGAACAGAGTCTACTGGCAGCTCGGTATGTAATTCTCTTTGTTTTTGAAAAATTCATTGCATTTATTTAAAAAAAAAAACTATAATTTGAAATAATTAGTAATATAAATTCGACTATATTAAGAGACAATATTTTACACATATCCTTTTCTCTCTGAGTGTTGCAGTGTAATCATGTTGCTTTAACTTTGCTCTTGTATATTAGACGCTAATCAGAAATGCAACTAATTTTTTGGTCAGTATATAATATTGTGGTGTTGTGGACATTTCTGGAGAGAGGACTTTGTTTGTGATGTTCAGGTTGCATTATATTTTGGGCTTTTATTATTTATTTTGTTTAGTTGTGCTGTTTGGATTCAATTAGTGTAATTAATGTTACACTGCATATTGGGAGTTTATGGTTGTGCCTTTGAGTATGGTGTTTATTTTGTTATTTAGTGTATTTTATTGTGAAATTTCAGTGTGTGTGATTGTGATCACATTTTGAGCTTTCCTGGAGCCCTTCTAGGGCTTGTGTACAATGCTGTTTTGTAACCTAGTGAATGTCTATTTAATGTCACAAGTGTTGCTAATGATTCACCAGAAGTAAATTACTAACTACTCAAGTTAAATGCTGACTTGTTCTGCTTGCTATAGTCAGCTTAGGAGGACAGAGGTCAAGGAATTTCCGTGAAAATAGTTAAAGGCAGAATATGTAAGATTTTTAAAAATAAAATATCCAAAACCACTAGAACATGTTATATTTTGCTGACTTTTGTACTTACATTATCCCAAATGATTCGGAGAATGTTTAAATTCAGAGAAATAAGCAATTTTAACTAGTGTAACGGACCGTGTCAGCGTGAGGTGACAATAGCTCATACCAAGTTTGGTGTTATTATATCAGATGCCAAACTGCATCTGATACAGTCTCAGATGCAGTTTGGCATATTTCAAGTTAATTTGTTAATGCGTTAAATGAGAACCGTTTTGTATATCGACATGAAACTTTTTGCCAGCACGGTCTGAACATGATCTGAGTCTGAATTTGGTGAAATTCAGTCTAACTGTGGTTTAGGAGGAGTTCGAAAAAGTATGTTTTCAACATGAATCAAAATGGCGGACAGGAAGTTCAGCCAATTTTGGCATAATTGGCATCGATGTTCTTGGCATAACCCAAAGAATTTATTGAGATCAATTTCATTACAATAAGCCAATTTAATAAAATGTTATTAACATTTTTTTAATTTCTTCATAACTTTTGGCCAGAAGGTGGTGCTGCCCCCAAACTTTTTTGAATACTGTCAGGGCATGGTGCCCAAGACACATACCCAGTTTTGTAATGATATGCTAATGCGTTTGTAAAATATAGCATTTTTTGTCAAAATTTAAAATGACAGACAGCCAAAATGGCTGACATGGGAAAATTGGGAATGGTTCGGCTCGGCATGATGCACCGCATTTAAAGAGTTTTTTCATTCAGAAGCCATTCAGAAGTTCTAAGCAAAAATAGCCATTTTCATATCTCCTGACCACTAGGTGGCACTGCCCCGAAACACTGCAGGTAGCCTCAGATCATGCTTATCACACACAAGCCCTGCGTCCCAGTGTGCATACTATCCACCCTATCTGCCCTAAATAGTATTGAAATTTACTAGTATCACATAGAATTTAGGGTGGATATGCAGATTGGGACACAGGCCAACTTTGGTCTCAACACGTCAAACCGTTGCGGAGATATAGCCTCACATCCATTTTTGCGTGTTTTTCATAGAATTCGTTTGCGCGTTATTCAAGAACGGTTTAACTAATCAACTTGAATTCTATAACTTTTTGCCAGCAAGGTCTGAAGATGATCTGAGCCTATTTTGGTGAAAGTCAGACAAACCGTCTAGGACGAGTTCGAAAAAGTAGGTTTTTCGAACTATTAAAAATAGCAAAAAAAAACGTTTTCATGTGTTCAGTTGACTCGGCATGAGCCAAGGAATCAGAGGGAAAAAAAATAGTTTTCCTTCTGTGCCTTACAGTTCAAAAGTTATTGACACAAACATGAGTGAAACTTTGGACAAGTGGTGGCGCTAGAGAGTTTGAGTTAGAGACTCGGAACTTGCTATGTTTAATGTTGAGACTGTCTTCTATCAGTGTGCCAAATTACACAAGTTTCCCGCAAGCGGTTTTGTGGGCTGCCATAGATTCGAGCGGAAGAAGAAACGGAAACGGAAGAAGAAGAATAAGAACATCAGTGGACACAATAACACAATAGGTGCCTTCACACCTTTGGTGTGTAGAAAAAATTTGTATTTAGCCTATTTAATGCAGTTTAAATTCAGTTTAAGGCAGTAAAAAATCCCATATTTATTTGTTTACTAACCTATATTTTAAATAAGAAATTATTTCTTTCTTTCTGAATGTGTTGTGTTTGGTGAAGTTCACCCTAACAAATCTCTCCACTGTCACATCTAAAATCACTGACTGATAATGGAATGTAAACAGTCTTATGCCCTTGTGAGGGAGGGAGTAGACTACAGTAGGACAAGGAAGAGATAGCCTTCCAGTGGGAATATAACTATGGTTTGATCACATCTCTTCCCTTTACAGACGGTTTTTGTACGTGATCTGACATGTAGGAACAGATTCCTGTGGAGGTTCGGTAGGCAGTTGTCTTTTCTTGTTTTTGAACATTTATGGTTAGTTATACATAAAAATGATCAGTAATATAAAATAAATCATACTGTGTTTCCAGAGAATCTTTTTCACGTCTCTTTTTACCTTTGCTGTGGTGTATGTGGGCAGAAAATCAGTTTTTAATTGTAGACTATATACTTTTGTGTTCTTGTGTAGACATAAATCTTTGAAGAGAGTAATTATAACATGACAGGACTTGTGTGCTGTTTGGATTCAATCCATGTTCTGTACAGCGAATAATTGTAGTTTTTGTTTGGTATTCGGTATTGTTTTGAAATGCAGT
Organism: Cirrhinus mrigala; assembly: GCA_036247105.1. Lineage (NCBI taxonomy): Eukaryota > Metazoa > Chordata > Actinopteri > Cypriniformes > Cyprinidae > Cirrhinus > Cirrhinus mrigala. The sequence goes on from CM070028.1 coordinate 9,263,133, forward strand.
GCTTACATAGTCTTTTTTATGTTCTGTTATATATGCTCTTATTTTACATATATTTTATTTCAAAGTCATAAAGTGGGAAAATTATTTACAAATATATAAAACAGGCTATGAATTAAAAAAAATAAATAAAATAAAATAAACAAAAACAGTGTTTGTCATGTGTTAGTCAAGTAGAAATGAAAATGTTGTACACCTCACTGTTTTTTAACATTATAAGTTTTAATTAAATGTTATCCAATTAAAGTCTGATGCTTTAGATAGTAGTTCTGCAGTTTAACAACAATTAACCTGATCATAAGCCTAATTAAAAGTTAAATGTTAAATATAACATTTTCTGCCTTTTTTTTGTCTGTAAATCATTAATACATTAAACAGAGACTTAGCAGGTAGTTTAATGTTAGAAATGAATTTCTGACACTTAATTTCAGGCCTTGACTACTGTTATTCAAAGGGTCAAAGATACAGCACATTTTTGGCTTTATAGCCAATTGTAACACCATATATAGTAAACTGATACTGCTTATTTAAATTAAATACTGCTTAATTAAAAAAATAAATAAATAAATAAATAAATAAATAAATAAATAACATCATCCACTACATCCATAATGGAGTCTCCATAAAAAAATAAATAAATAATAAAAAAAAGAGCAACACAAAATTCAAAGGGCCAATTCACACTGCACCATCAGGGTTTCCATCAGCATCTGTTGTCACTGGTTGCCCCTTGTGAATTAGCCTGAAAGGCTCTGACACACTAAGCCAATAGTCGGCTGTCAGCCAACATTTCATTTCACGAATATATCCATAACAACATGAAATCGTTCTTCATGAAATGAAAAAAGATACACAATTGAGAAGTGGACTGCAAATCAAAAATCAAAAATAAAAATCATAACATACAAACATTTTGTGTTAGCACAGAGTAATAGTATGAGTATAAAACTGTAAAAAAAAAAAATAATAAAAAAAAAATATATATATATATACAGAATGTAACTTGGTAAAATCAATTTAGCTTCATAAAATAACATAATGTATTGCTGCAGTGCAAGTTCCCATATAAACCATTATTTTGTTTATTTATATTTTTGTTTGATTATAAACCATTATGTTGCTTAAGTTAAATTTGGCATGTAACGGAAGTTGCAACAATCTTTTCTTCCCTGTTTTTAATGTGTATACACTACCAGTCAAAAGTTTTCAACAGTAGGATTTTTACAGTTTTTAAAAATTTTAAAATTTAACTTATCCTGTGATTTCACAGTTGAATTTTTAGCATCATTACTCCAGTCACATAATCCTTCAGAAATCATTCTAATATTGTGATTTGCTGCTCAAAGAACATTTATTATTATTATTATTATTATTATTATTATTATTATGTTGAAAACAGCTAGTAGAATTTTTTCAGGTTTCTTTGATGAATAGAAAGATCCGAAGAACAGCATTTATCTGAAATAGAAATATTTTGTAACATTATAAATGTCTTTATCATCACTTTTGATCAGTTTAAAGCATCCTTACTAAATAAAAGTATTATTTTCTATAATTGGTCTTATAATTGGTTATATATGTGGTCTTGATTGTGCTCCTTGGTTCCCTTTTTTTCTGTTTGCTTGTTTTTTTTTTTTTTTTTTTTTCTTCCACTTGGATATATTTTTTTTTTTTCTTTCTCTGGACATAAAAAAGCAATATTTATTAAAAGAGTTTAATAAAATATTGAGGTAATAAACGTTTTTGTCACAAATCTTTGACAAGAAGCTCCACACTTTGAATTCCTTATTTGTAGCAGATGTATTTTCCTGTATCATTATGTTAAAGGTTGTTGAGTTTGAGTGAGAAATTTCCTTCCTCAAAATCATCAGAAAACATTTCAGCTCTGTTCTTATATGCTGAGTGTTGTTCTTCTACAGAGCCTTGACCATTAATAATGTCATACACATTCAGACTGTCATTGTATCTCCAATGCACTGTGATTTCTTGAAGTTTAAGTGGAAGTTCTTTAGAAAAACATGGTAAAACAGGTCAGACTTACATTTTAGTCTGGGACTAAGCTTTAGCCTTGTCTGTGAAGCCAGGCGATAGTGCTTTGTTTGATACAGTGCAAGAAAGTGAACCAGAGGCAGTGTCACATCTCTGTTCATACAGACTCCTATGTTGAAGTTGATTTTGTTCTGTTATTCCTGACCTTAGTTCCTGTGTTTAGTTCTTGTTTAATTGGTTTTCATGGTTTCTAAGTGTGTGCTCATTTGTTTCTTTGGTTACTGATTATGTTCCTCACCTGTGTCTAGTTTCACAACATCCTGTGCATTTATACTCCCGAGTTTGTTCTGTTTGACATTGTCTTTGGTTTGAATGCAAGCTGTTATGCCGACTTTTGTTTATCATGTGCAATTGGATATTCTGTCGTCTATCTCTGCCCTCCTTGCTGTACCAGGCGGTTAGCCTCCAAAACATTTGAATGCAATCTGAATTTTATAGCACACTATATTAAAACTTAGTACTTTATTGCTTAGAAAATACCCGGATCACAGCATTTTAATTGTTTTTGAGTTATTTCTGAAATCACTTCTGATATTAGGTATCGTTTCTGCGTTATATGCCTTGTGCTATACAGCGGTACGACCAGCAGAGGGAGCCACAATGTTGCATTTTATAGTAGAAACATACACTAAAGAAAAGCTTGTTCCTGATATTGTGGAGGAATTTTTGAAATGGTATTTGTAATATTGTTTGCTGAATTTTGATGTCAATATTAGCTGAGCTAATGGCACAGCTGGACTTCCAAATTCGGAAGATGACAGTAGTGCAACGCTTTGGATGCTAGCTGTCAGGTCTTTCAAGTGAGAAAACGTTCACAGTATTGCCGTTCCTGATACGCGGATATTGCAGTTTGCGTTTGGCACCCCCTACCATGGAGTGCACCTATTCGACCAGCGGCTGCCCTAGTGCTTTATCACGAAAGGCGGTGACGAGAAGTGTTTCATCTTCTTCTTAAGCGATTGTGGCGGTTGGCCTGGAGTGTGGAACACGAGTTTGGCAGGGAAAATAAATAAATAAATAAATAAATAAACCTTAATATTCGTTCAAACAGACCTGCCTTTTTTAGGAAAGTGATTAACTTTGCATATATTTTCCCCAGTGCGGCTCCAAGTATATTTTCCAATATACAGTTTAATTTATACTTTTTACATACGTCTTTTAAGATTTTTCTTTCATTTTCATATGCATGACATTCCATTATCACATGCTGTACAGATTCAGGTTGATTACAGTGTAAACATAATCCATTTGTATGTTTACCTATGAAATGACGTGTCTTATTAAGTCCTGTATGTCCTATTCTAATAAGGGTTATGACCATTTCTTCCCTTCGATTTCTACCCAGTTCTCTTCCCACTCCAGCTGTACTTGGTATGTTATACAGATGAGTTCCTGACTGCGATCAGGCCAGCCTCCACGGTCATTCTAGCCGCCACTTTATTTTGCGGTGCGCGCATATACGCGCTACGGTAATAGCGTGCAACAACCTACATCAGAGGAAAAGCGATCTTTGGCTTTCATTTATTGAGGCAGTTACACTGTCAATATTGAATAACGAATGAATAAATTAAAATCAAACAAACGAATAAATAACTGTTTAAAAAAACAGTCTGATAAGAAATGTTGCTCAAATGCTGAGTAATATTCAATGTAGAATTTCCAAATAATATTAAAATAACTAGTGAGAAATAACAGAATGAAAGTCTTTCATAAACGTGCAAATAACCATTTTTATATGTACATTCACATTATTGTTATAATAAATAAAACTCCCTGTTTCCACAAAATGTTTCAGTTTAAATTAAAAGTACACCAGGAGGGAGCTGTATCCCTTCTAGCCACAACAGGGAAGTGTTTCATTTTGCGACTCGGTTCTTTGAACATTTTGTTAAAAAAAAAAAAAAAAAAAAAAGTTGTTTAATGTTTTTATTTGCATGTTATTTTGTTACCACATAATAAAAACGCCATTATTATCCACACGTCTCGAAATACACTCCATACTGAAATAAACATATTGCGAATGGCCACATTTTCTAATTTATAATTAATTTAAGTTACTTCGGTAGTCATTCTAAGCAAGTTATATTCAAATTATTCTTTATATATATATATATATACCATACAATATGACAAAATTCCGCTATGTTGATGTGCGCATGTGCGCAACATTTGGTGTAACACATAGTGATAAAAAATAAATTTAAGGGTTAGATCAGGTAGCTTCCATAAGATTTGCAGTCCACTTCTCAATTGTGTATCTTTTTTCATTTCGTGAAGAACGATTTCATGTTGTTATGGATATATTCGTGAAATGAAATGTTGGCTGACAGCCGACTATTGGCTTGGTGTGTCAGGGTAAGGTCTTTCAGGATAATTCACAAGGGGCAACCAATGACAACAGATGCCGACAGGGGTAACAAAACCCTGATGGTGCAGTGTGAATTGTCCCTTTAGATCTTCTGCTATTGAATAGCAAAATATCAGTAATAACGAACAGAAATAAAACAAAGAGTGTCCGGAGTGTCACTGGCACAATATCAGGACTGTTTGAAGTCCTGTTGCAAAATAAAAGTCGTTTTATAACCAGTTTTGTCTTTGAATTTGGATAGCCCTAAAAAGGAAACTTCCTGTTTGCACAGAACAGTTTCAAATAAGATTAACAGTCCCCTACCCCTGTGTGTCTCTGAGCCAGTTTCAAGACTATCTGATGTAGCATTACATAATAAAAGCCTTCCAAAAACTCATATATGACCAGTTTTGTCTTTCATTTTGGATAGCTCTAAAAAAAAGAAACTCCCTGATTGCACAGACCAGTTTTTATTCATATTGACAGTCCACCACCCCAGGGGGTCACTTAGCCAGTTTTAGGACTATCTGATGTAGCATTACATAATAAAAGCCATCCAAAAAAGTAATATATAAACAGTTTTGTCTTTGATTTTAGAGAGCTTTAAAAAAGAAACTCTTTGAAAGTGCAGATTAGCAGTCCACCACCCCAGTGTGACCCTCAGCCAGTTTCAGGACTATCTGATGTAGCATTACATAATAAAAGCCTTCCAAAAACTCATACTGTATATGTCCAGTTTTGTCTTTCATTTTGGAGAGCTCTAAAAAAAAAACTCTGTGATTGCACAGGCCAGTTTCAATTCAGATTGGCAGTCCACCACCCCAGTGTGTCCCTCAGCCAGTTTCAGGACAATCTGATATAGCATTGCATAATTAAAGCCCTCTAAACACTCATATATAACCAGTTTTGCCTTTGATTTTCGAGAGCTCAAAAAAATAAAATAAAATAAAATAAAATAAAATAAAATAAATAAATAAAAATAACAATAAAAGAAAATAAAAGAAAAGAAACTCCCTGTTTGCACAGACTAGTTTCAATGCAAACTGACAGTCCACCACCCCAGTGTGTCCCTCAGCCAGTTTTAGAACTATCTGATGTAGCATTACATAATAAAGGCCATCCAAAGACTCATATATGACCACTTTTGTCTTTCATTTTGGAGAGCTCTAAAAAAGCAACTCCATGATTTCACAGACCAGTTTCAATTCAGACTGACAATCCACTACCCTAGTGTGTCACCTAACCAGTTTCAGGACTGGATGGCAGTCCTGTCTTTAATTTGGAATAGCTCTAAATAAGGGAACTGTCAATCTGAATGGAAACTGGTCTGTGCAATCACAGAGTTTCTTTTTTAGAGCTCTCCAAAATCAAAGACAAAACTGGTAATATATGCGTGTTTGGAGGGCTTTAATTGTGTAATGCCACATCAAATAGCCCTAAAACTGGCTGAGGGTCACACTGGCAGGGGCGTAGCAACCGGGGGGACGGGGGGACACGTCCCCCTCACTTTTAGAAACAGGTGATTCTGTCCCCCGCACTTTTTTTGACCTAGCGCCAATATTTCCGCCCGTGTTCTCTGATTTGTTAATTAGATTTGAGTGAACTAACGTTTAGCCAATCACAGCGCGAATCTCTTGGGCGTCTGCCATGAGCTTCAAATTTTGTTGCTCTTGTGAATTTTCGTTCGTTCACCCACTTGGCTGTCTGGGGTAAAATGCACCCTAGAAAAAAGCAGAGGACGATTACATCCTTTTTTCAAACACACAACGTGAGTATGTGTTACAGAATGTCGCGATGACACGAATCACACGTTTCCATGTTATGATTTAACGTCGAAAGACAACAGAACCTGTTCTGTGTACCTCGTCACGTTGCGCCGAATTCAGTGCGTGTTCAATGCTTTCCTACTTGTTGCTTTGGGTAAAAGCGCCTGGTAAATGAGACATAACAGATTATCGGGTTCTGCTGTCTTTTGTTGCCCACGTTGTTGCCGCAATTTGTATACTCATTTAACACTTTTTTTTCCAACTGTTAAGTAGTAAGATAAACATTGTTCAAGTGTAGAGTAAATTAAATATTGTAAATATCATAAAATATCTTTTTCATATAATTTTCTACTTCATAAATATTAAAGTATAGATTTCCACAGTGGTCTTAAAGTCCATGTCCTGCAGTATTTTATTTATTTATTTATGTATTTTTATGAGTATGATTTCACAGAAATAGATTCATGTAAGTTGTCCTGGCATGTTCCTCAAATTGCCACTTTGGTGCTGTAAAATGCCCATTGTTCTTCTGTTTAGAATTTATTATACTGTATGAACACCCTTGGGTCACATCACCATACTGTCCCCCCCCCCACACACACACACACTTTTAAATTGGCTGCTACGCCCCTGCACTCTGGGATGGTGGACTGTCAATGTCAATGAAACTGTGTCTGTGTAATTAAGGAGTTTATTTTTTAAAGCTCCAAAATCTAAGACAAAACTGTTTATATATTTTTGGATGGCTTTTATTATGTAATGCTACATCAGATAGTTCTAAAACTGGCAAAGTGACACCCTGGGGTGGTGGACTGTCAATCTGAATTGAAATTATTATGTGCAAATGGGAAGTTTCTTTTTTAGGGCTATGCATATTCAAAGACAAAAGTGGTTACATATAAGTTTTTAGAGGACTTTTATTTTGTAATGGGGCATCAGATAGTCCTGACATTGGATTTTTTTTTTTTTTTTTTTTTAGTCTAATTTAAAGTGACACATTTTGTGGAAACAGGCAGTTTTATTTATGCTAATAATAATGTGAATTTACATATAAAAATGGTTATTTGCACGTTTGTTTGAATTTATTCATTCAATATTTACAGAGTAACTGGCTCCATAAATGAAAGCCAAAGATCGCTTTTCCTCTGATTTAGGGTTTTGCACGCTATTACCGTAACGCGTGCGCGCAATATTAAATAAGGTGGCGGCTAAAATGACCGTGTTTTTCTAAGTGGAAGCTGGCCGGTTAAGGCTAGAAGGAATACAGCTCTAGCTACTGGGCATGCGCACATCAATTTAACGTTATTTTTGTCACACTGTACAACAATAAAACTGTTTTTGTATTATAGTAAGGGCTAAGGTTAGGGTTGGGGTAGATGTTAAAAAAAAAAAAAAAAAAAGAAAAGAAAAAAAGAAAAACACAATCCAATAGGTAGAACAATTCATTTCATTGTTAGTTTCCGGTCAGAGCTGTATCCCTTCTAGCCACAACAGGGAAGTGTTTCATTTTGCGACTCGGTTCTGTGAACAGTTTGTAAAAAAAGAGTTCAAAAGTTGTTTAATATTTTTATTTGCATGTTATTTTGTTACCACATAATAAAAACGCCATTATTATCCACACGTCTCGAAATACACTCCATACTGAAATAAACCTATTGCGAATGGCCGCATTTTCTAATTTATAATTAATTTAAGTTACTTCGGTAGTCATTCTAAGCAAGTTATATTCAATTTATTCTTTAAAAGATAAACTAAAAAATATATTATATATATACCATACAATGACAAAATTCCGCTATGTTGATGTGCGCATGCCCAGTAGCCCCACGTATATCCTCTAGCCTTACCCAACATTTGGAGAAACGAAAAAAAGAACGAGAAGAAATATTAACCGCACATATTGTCGAAGATGTTAGTAAGGTAGGACGCATGTTTACAAGTAAACAAATGCCACATGTGACCAGTGGGGAAACTGCGAACTCCGTTTAGAATATGTCGAACTTATAAGGTGTGTTCGTCGTTGGCCTCTACCACCAACTTAAAACGAAAGTACTCTGAACCTGTTTTGCACAGAAATGTTATAATGGAAATTGTATAGGTCCGTGTACATTTTATTTACTTAAAGAAATCACGGGAAAGGACACAACTCATTTTTCATTTTGTTTAACAAACGGAAAGTGGTATTTCGGCTTGTGTTTGTGGTTTACTTACAGGTTTAGCTTTCTGATGAAGGCTCAAATGATGGCCGAAACGTAACATGTTTTTACCTCATAAAGTGTCAGTTTATTTCTTTACAGTGCGTGTTGAATATAGTGATGATTCGCAAAAGTTTCGAAATCGCCTTTGTTTCAAACCATCATGAGCGCGTATCAAAAAGTCACGTGATTTCAGTAAACTGGTTTCACAACTATTTTAAAATGTTAATGATTCGCCGCTAGGGGCTGACTCAGATCATTGAATCTCGTTTAGCAAAATAAACGAATCTTTTTTTTTTCCCAAGTCACTTCGTTAATTTCAGCGGAATGAATTTAAAATGTTTCAAGTTAACATCCAAATTCCCCAACACATCTACTTACGCAAACAATTACCACATTTCGAACAAAACTATAATGCAGCCAAGGCCAAGAAGCCAAAATGATTACCTCGTTGGGGAAAAAAAAAGAAGCCTTCACAGAAATTCTAATGGTTTCCATTTCAAATACCATTACAAACCATCCATTTTTCAACCACTAAAAATGTTTTTCTGTAGTGTGTTTTGGGACATATTCCGTTAGGATTTAGTGGTGTTAACAAGCCACCAATAGAAGGTGACCAATTACTAGTACAGACCGACAGGGTCTATTAGAGTTTTCCAGTACAAGTCCTATTATAACCATTACAAATTCTGTGATGTTTCTGTTAATTAATTCACCTCATCTCCCAAGTCCTCTGTTTCAAGTCGTTCATTCTTTTATCACGGTACATCCGCATAAGTTGAAGTTGTGCAGTCTTTACAGGAAGCAGCAATGAATAGGTGTGTTCGGCTTTAAACACAGCTACAGATGTCGGTCAACAAGATTATAGTTGAGAGCAGTCGAGGCGGAGTTGAAACCGGAGCTGTCAAGTCCAACAATTTCTGCTGCCATTAGTGACGCTCAAATGGTGTTTGTATACTCTATCACAGATTAAGTGAATTAAATGCAATATTTGTCAAATACACAGACATTTCAGAAGCATTTTCATGAGCAACAGAAACAGTTCTGCTCTTGCGGTACTTTGATGTCATATGCCGGTAATGAAATTTAAAAAATGTCCATTTCCCGCTAACATTGAGGGGATCTGTCTATGTGCAGATATACTAGAGATCCAGTGATAGATGCAGCTTTCAAACGCTCCCGTGTGCTTCTTTGTGCAAGTACTCAGTGAAGACCAAGAAGCGATGATCAGTGGTCCTGTCCCAAATGGAACACTTCATGTGCACTTGTAATTGGACTTACAATGGCCACCGCGTGCACGTGTCCGTTAAGTCCATGAGACCATAGGGTGTCCCATTTACTGTCTTTCCCATAGACACTGCATTAGAAACACCCTCGCATTAGTGTTAAGTAGTTTGTTTGTTTTTTTCTTGTAATTTGTCATGTTTAAAGTTTATGAGGCATACAACCTGGAAACTCAGGTATTAAAATTATCTCAGAGAAGTAAATGCAAGTAAATCCAATTTCCAGTTAGGAAACTCAAATCCGTCAAATACTTGAATATCGCAGAATCTGTCATTTTGTCCGACAAGCAAATCAGAAAGGAGTTTAACCTTGGTGGACTTCAACTTGAAAAATGGTGCATTGCTGTTTGATTTTTACTCAAGCCAAAACAATGTTATCCTATAGTTAACCTATATTAGGTTATAGTGATAAAAAATAAATTTAAAGGCTAGATCAGGTAGCTTCCATAAGATTTGCAGGTTACCACTTCTCAGTTGTGTATCTTTTTTCATTTCATGAAGAACGATTTCATGTTGTTATGGATATATTCGTGAAATGAAATGTTGGCTGACAGCCGACTATTGGCTTGGTGTGTCAGGGTAAGGTCTTTCAGGATAATTCACAAGGGGCAACCAATGACAACAGATGCTGACAGGGGTAACAAAACCCTAAAGGTGCAGTGTGAATTGGCCCTTTAGATCTTCTTCTATTGAATAGCAAAATATCAGTAATAAAGAACAGAAATAAAACAAAGAGCTGAAATTAAATAGCTTTTGTAGAATGGTATCTTTTGTGGCCCTATGTTGATGACAAGTGTAATCAAAAAATAGTGTATTTGTATACTTGCTACATAGAAAATGTTGTGTTTGAATTTAATAGACATGGCACTTCTCATCCAGTGTGCAACTGTCTTTGTTTTGCTAAAGTTGTAGTCTCCTGGTTGAAGGACATAATTTATGAATCATAGCCTTCCAAATTGGCTAGTGTGTTTTGTTCCTCACCGTGTTTGGTTATGTCAGTTGACGGGGGTTAATTTTAAAAACTCTGATAATGAGCAAAGACATTTTTCAACAGACTGTTTTGCTTATATTTACCAAGGGTCCTAATGTTTCTGAAACACTGTGTGTGTGTAATATTATCTTCGGCCCAAGGATGACTTATGGCTTTGAGGTCATGCACTCTTTTGGTCATAACTGTCATTGAAAGTTAAAATATTTGTCTAAAACACAAATATGTTGTCTTAATATTCATAATATTCTTAGTTTTATGGATTTAGAAGAGACATATAGTAGGTGCAAGAAGCCTGTGTTTACCAAATTCCATCATTGTGGTTCAAGTGTGTAGCGCTGAAACCCTGTTGTATTGTTAGAATGGCCAAGGATCAGCAATCACCACGTAAAATTGATTGGGCAGACCAAACTGTAAGTCGTAGAGATTTTCTGGGAGGGTAGTACTCACACTGTCTACAATGTTTACAGTGATCAAAAGTATGAATTCACTCATAATCCCAAAACCGTTAGTCACAGACTTAAATGTCTGATGTTGCTGGAATTCTTGGCTCACGCCGGACAAAATGCACACCTCGGATTCAATCATCAGCCCAGGTATTTTGGGTTTTTTGAAAAACCTTCTTTTGCGAACTAGTCCTAGGTTTTTCAAAAAAGTAGAACTTTCAAATCACTGTTGCAAATGGATGCCAAAACATTTTTTTTTTTATTTTTTTTTTTGGCTATAACCTCTGAACTATATGCAACAATTTGTCCTATTAACATGAAAATTGGTGTGCACACTCTTGTTCCAAAGTGCCACAAGTGTCTATAAGGACATTTGTGTATCTCAAAAAACATGGCCGCCATTGGCCAAGGAAATTTGAGCACCTATTAGACAAGGTTAACGGAGGCTGATTGGAACGGTGGGCATGCTCAACTCATGGCCCTGAAGGTCTATAGGAATTTTGAAAGAAATCAGCCACTATTTGGTGCTAACAAGTTTTATGCCTCTATCACGTGGTGTTTCACACAATATTCATATCATTTGTTGGATATCCTCATACTGAGCAACTTTGCCTCAAGAACCACTGCTGTCAAACAAATTGTTCAGTAAATATTCTCAATTATGTTAAAAACTCGTCCTAGGTTTTTCACTCAACCTCAGTAAAACCACTGCAGCACAATTCTTTGGACTCTTTTATTATCAAAAAACGTTGAATTTTACCCTTTGAGTAGCTATAACAGAATCATTTAGAGAAGGGGCATTGCAAATATATCCAAAAGCCTATAAATCCTAAACAAAAACTCAACATTTTACAAAACTAGGTGAGAACATGTGTCAGATGATTCTTGGCAAGCATGCAAAGTGTCATGGAGATCAGATCATAGGTGCCACTATAACCACCATAAAAGTTGATACGTATCATATTTCTATGGTATTGTATTACCTGTAATTGCCAAAAAACACACTTTTTAATTGCAGATTTTTAAGGGCTTGCTAAATATTATGTAATGTATTTTTCTTATGTGCTTAAATGCCTTAAAGCACTTGAACATTGGTAATCGCTGCTAGCAGCTATACTTAACTTTGCTTTTGCTCATTTGTGCAGATGCTGGGTCATTTATTTTCTTCTACATCTGACAAGCAAAGGTTAGTATTCACAGACCTCAGTTAAGATATTTGGTTTCTGCTGATGTATTTTATGTTTGGTTCAGTTTGTTTTGTTGTTGTTTGCTTCCTCCAGTAAAGCTGTTACTCTTTTCCCAGTGTCTCTGCAGGACTCTGCAAATGAATTTAATCGTGTTGTTGGGGACTCCGTCACCTTACCATGCATATATAAGAATAAACTGGAAAGTACTGATGTATATTGGCGACACAATGTAAGCAGGAATGTGTTAAGTATTATAAATGGCACGCCCTCACCAGAAAGCCAGGGCGATATATTCAGGAATCGAACAGAAAGTTTCCCTTCAGTGTATTCTGAGGGCAACTACTCAATTCAGCTGAAAGATCTGGAGTTGAAACATGCTGGAAACTACACTTGTTTTTTACTAAAGCCAAAAGAGAAAATTAAAATACAGCTTTTTGTCAAAGGTACATGCAATCCTTTTCTGATACAATTTTGAATTACACACCACAGTAATCGCAGCATTTGATATCTATACAGCACTGATAAATTTACAGAATTTTCTTTTTTTTTCTTACAGAAAAGCCTGAAAAACAAACAGAAAAGCCTGAAAAACCATCTTCAAGCCAGAGAAACTCGTGCATGAAAACACAGTCACTGAAGATAATGCCTTTCCTAATTGCTGTACTGGGACTCACTCTGCACCTTATCTGAGATTATCAGTTATTTTACTGGTGGTTTGGAAGATATATTTTTCAAACTCATTATGTTTGAACCATGCTGTGTGTATGCTATTACTATGGACTGTGCTGTTGATTTTGGTTTTGTTGAGATGGTGAGCCTGTATTATTAGGGGCCAAGCACCACAGCTATTGTATTCATTAGTGTTCTTATTATTCTAACCGTGAAGTTTTTATTTTATTTTATTATTATTATTATTATTATTATTTAATATATATATATATATACATACATACATATATATATATATATATATATATATATATATATATATATATATATATATATATATATATATATATATATATATATATATATATATATATATATACACACACACACACATAAAATGGCTCTTAAACAAAATGAGATATTTCTACCAAAATTTGCTGTTACATTTGTTTGGTTTTCTTGTTTTGTCTCTATATACAATATAGTCTCAACACAATGTAGTTACAATATTGGAACATAAGCAACTCATTGCAGATATAGATAAAATGTCAGAGCAGTTTTTTGAACATTACAGTGATGAAAAAAAAAAAAAATGCATTCACTGTACCCTCGCTGAGTGACACAAAAACCACATACACGGAAAGCAGCTTTTCAGACGCAGTCCCAAATTCAGAAGTCTTTTACAGCTTATTACATTTCAGTGGTCATATAAACACAGAATTGCAGCTACACTATATAACTTTTCAGGGGTGAAAAAAGCACAGATTTAAAAGACAGGATATGCAGTGTTTTGTTTACATTTGATTATTTAATTTTCTAACTATGTTATAATACATATAATAAAATGTAATAATAAAACTTGTATTTTAAAGTATCAAGAAGTATCTGATTACCATGAAGTAAACTGGTCATATTGCCTAAAAGTCATTTTATCTGTGTTTATTTTGCCTTATTTTCAAACTGTGTTTTTGTAATCTACTTAACCAATGCTAAACCAAAAATAAAGTCATGTATTCAGGGGGAAAATGCTGTGGTGTTCTCATTTCAGATCTGCACAAACTGGGGTAGTAAGTGGGTAGTAACTGATTATATGTAATCTGGATTACGTAATTAGATTCCAAAAATTAAGTACTTGTAATTAGATTAAATTTCAACTGCCGATAAACACAATATTGTTGTTTGAATTATTGCTCAGTGGCTGACAGTGGGGTTATTTATGTCTTTAGAAGGCTTTTGTCTTTCAAACACATTAAAATGCAGAGATTCATGTTATTTCTTATTTACATGTAATGCAGGCATTCCCAAACTTTTTTTGTCATCATGGTACAAGAGTTTCCTAAATAGGAGTTGACCTAGGTTGACCATGAAAGATTGCAAAAACTACAACAACGTTCTTTTTTCTTTGTAATGTGTGTGCGGTGTATATTAGTAGTAACAGTCATTACAATCATTTTATGCTGTACTGTAATTACACATTTTGGACATGGGTTTTCTCACAGCCCCTGATTTAAATATGGCTATACTTTGAATATGGCAATACTTTGGCTAAATCATATACATTAGTGCAAATTTATTCAAACCACTCTACTATTTTTCCATTCCTACAAGAGGTGGTGTTATAGATTATTAAAATATATGCAAAACAAAATGCTTTTATGCCATCCTTTGTCTTGTATCTTAAATGTAGTGTTCTACATTAGTGAATTTGTCATTTTAAAGAACGTGAAGCATAGCAAGCTTCCCAAGTGGTTGAGAAAAACTCAAATAGTAGGCATGAATTCAAACATGTTTAATAAAACTTTATCATTTACACAATTTTCTGCTTATTTTTCCTGTTGTTCAGTCTTTGGTTGTCTTGTTCAAAAATGCCAATGCATATTTGTACAATGGGTATTTTGATCAATTTTAGGTATATCTTTAAAGTACAACTGGCACCAGCCTGACCCCATATGATGTCAATTTAACTGGAAAAAGGGATGAATAAATAAAAGTGCTGTGTGAGCATGTGTTCATCTCTGACTTCCCCTCTGGTTTGTGTGGTCAAGTTTCATCTAAAGCTCAGTCGTGTTTCCGCTCACAGTAAAAGATGTCATTTGAATGAGACAATGAAGTTCATACAGCTTTACATCTGTGAGTTTATCACATCACATTTTATTAAACTGGGTTATGTACTAATCTTAATGAATGTGTTTTTCTTTCTCTCATAGATCTGTTGATGTGGTCTCAAGTCACAGAGAGTCTAACAAATATAGCAGTAACTTTAGGAGCTGATGTGAATATAAGCTGTGATCTTGATATAGAGGAGATTTACTGGTACAAACACAAATCACCGGATCCTCCAGTGTTGATCTTACGCACTTTTGATAGGATATCTGAAGGAGCCGAATATGAAAACAACATCTTTGAAGACAAATACTCAGTGAAAACTAACAGTCGTCTGTTCATCAGAAATATCAGCACTGATGAATTAGGAGTTTATTATTGCGTCAAAACTAGTGAACCACAAAAATTCAGCAACGGCACCAAAATCTACATTAGCGGTGAGTTATTTTCTTACTTTGGATATTTTAAATACATAAGATTTGTGATCTATATGAAAATATGTACTGTGTTAAATAAAGATAGCATTAATGACTAATAATTTGATTCGTTTTGTTAAAGATTGTAATAGAATAAAGACTGATATCCAAAATCTTCCCATTTAACAGACTCTGACCAGAGGAATCAGACTTCAGAATTAGAGCCACATGATACTTCACAACATAATAAATTGAGGAGAAATCTGATCATCATCATCATCTCATCTGTCCTGCTCAATGTGCTTTTGACCATCACTTTAATAGGTTTGTTTTTTCTTCCCCCCCGCCTCTGTCTCCTGTCTCTTTGAACTTACTATAAAAGGAGACGAACACTAAATCCAGACAAATGTAACATCATATGCATTATCATATGTATTCTTACTGCCAAAAGTTGTTGAAATACAGTGATGTTTCATTTACTGCTGTTTCAGGTTTGGTGACGCGCTACCTTCATGCAACTAGAAAATGTAAAAATATTTCAAACAAAACCACCACGGCAGCTCAATACTCAGAAGATACACAGGTAAGAATAATTATGTAATTAACATTAGCTTGATTTTAAAAAGTAAGTAGCTTTTTTTAAATAGTAGATTCATGATGCATTATTTGAACTATAATAACATATTATTAGCACATAGTATGTTGTCTGATTGGTCAGTTGTGACATTGTGTACTCAAATAATTATATACAGTATAATGACTGCTGAATGTATTTTCAATTGTTGTGGGTTGCACTAGTTTCATATATCATATATAAGTCTGTGCTGTCCTACTCAGATAATCATAAGCAATTTGTCAGATTTCTGATGCTATTTCATGTTGATTTATTGATTAATTTGCTAAAAAGCAGTGCAGTAACTACTGCAAAATAGTGAATATTATGATTGTGATTATTGCAAAACAAAACCCTTCAGCCCTATACAAGAGTATTTCATATCAGGGACCTATTTTCTGACACAAATATGGGGATTCATTGCTAATATTTTAATCTTTCAGTACGCTGAAATTGATTATCCCATCCGCCCCAGAGAAAGCAGGCCTTCCCAGAACCAGACCACCTATTCTCTTTTACAGCCAATAAAAACTGTGAATAAGTAGTATAAACTATTCAAATACTTTGAATATTAAAAATGTGTATTAAAGTTTAACATTTCTGTAATTCTGTTTGTAGAATTTCATACTTTCAATGACTTCAGTGGTGTATTATTTTAAAATGTTTTAGATAGTAAAAAAACATAAGTGAATATATCTACATATTTAATATTTAAGAGATATATTGAAGAGAAATAAATTTAAATCACATTTGAAACAAAGCTGATTTTGCTTTTAACTTAAATGTTTCTTTCACAAACATTCAGTTCAATGAAAACTACTTGTAGGGGTTCAGAGTCATGATCAGATGTGAGATGATTTGTCACTGCATCTAAGATTAATGTTCTGTGTGAAAATATAATTAAAATTCTTATTGGTTGAAAGTAAAATGGTAAAAAAACAGTGGACACTGTGGCTGTTTGCCACAAGAGGAAGTTGTCACATGCGCTGTAAATATGCTGTTTAAAGTTTTGTTGGTGTTAACTGCAAAGTTGAACTGCGATCTCATGACAATATTTTTTGCTTTTTTGTTTGTTTGTTTGTTTGTTGCCATGTATATGTTTGCTGCTTTGTGAATTGTTTTGTTTCCAAATATGCAGTGTGGTAGATACTGTCCCTGTTGAACAAAACTAGCATATGCTGGTTAGGTAGGTTTTGGTGCTGGTATTCTGTTTTAAGACGTTTTTTTTTTTATTATTTATTTATTTTTTTTGCTTGTTTATGCTGGCTCTTTGCTGGTCCTTAGCTGGTTTAAGCTGGTCCTGGACCAGCACATGACCAGCATAAACCAGCTAAGGACCAGAATAAACCTTCAAAGGACCAGCATAAACCAGCAAAAACCAGCATACCAGCACAAAACCTAACCAGCATATGCTGTTTTTTTCAACAGGGGTGTGGTGTGCTAGATAATATTAATGCTCTTGTCTGTGATGAAATGTTCCTGTTTTGAATGGAGATCTTGCTTTTACAGCTCGTTTCAAACTAGCAGTGAGTTGCATGTAAACCACAGGGTAATGAGGTTTCTCAGAGCTGAAGTAGTTTCTCAACAAGTTTCAAGAAACATCATGCAATGAATAATCCTTAATCTTGAACCATACAACACATCCGCTAGCAGTTACGAAGATAAAATTCCTTCCTAGAATTTTTTTTTTTTTTTTTTTTTTTTTTTTTTTCACAATTCACCTGATTTCATAACAATTGTCTGCTTATGTATTATAAAGCTTTCATGTACAGCTGGAAATCACAGGAGCAGCTTTCAATGTATGTACTAAAGAGATTTTTTGACTCTCTTATTAATAGGTATTAATTTTTTTTTTGTGCATGTTAAAAAGTCCAACTTCTGCACAGCTCTTCTTTGTGGTTAACAAACAGCATGGGTTTTTGCAAATGAACTCCTCCACAGTTTGGTCAGTGTGTTTATCTGCAGTCACAGACAAAGGTAGTTCATTTTTATGCATATGAAAGCACAGCTACGAAAAATAGACATTCAGTCTTTTTAACAGCATGCACTGTAAAGGTCCTAGATCACATGCAATTTTAAAAAAGTAACAATGTCCACTGAAAGTAACAATGTTTTGCCAGCTGAATTTGTTTCGCCATTGAACACTTTTATCCTTCATATCTTTGTTTTCATTAATTTCCTGCCAGAAATTAAATATGCTCTATACTGTATATGGCTATGCTCACCCCTATGGGGTAGGTTTTTGTTTTTGGACTTCAATAAAGCATGTCTAACTCTGCATTTGAGTCTTTGCTTCTGCCCACAACAACACCTGACATCACAAACACCTGCATGCATCAAGTGGTTTAAACTTTAACCAAGTCAACATAACAGGAAAAACATTAAACAGATGTACTTAAAATATACCTGAGTTTCACCCTTCCTGTTCCATTCTATTTTAAAAATCTCCTCAAACCGAATGAATATGTCAGGAGGAAGCAAAACACTGTTAGCATGGTTAGCATAGCCTGTTAGCCAACTACATTGTTTGAACAAAATGAACAAAACTACAGAAAGCAAGGCAAATACAGTCCAGGGTAATTTAAATATACATATTCAAAAAGGTTTGAGGCGATCACAATTTGTTTCAAATATATATGCAAATTACTAACGGCCAGGAATGTAAAGATTAGCAGTTGATTATCAAATTGCCAAAGTGTTTTTGGATCACACTGCTGTGTGTACAGGTATGAAAATATACCTGTGGTCTGAGCAAACCTGCCTTAACTTCCTCTTGTGGGAAGTTTCATCTGTAAAGTCATGCAAAAAAAATCAAAAAAACAAAAAACAAACAAAACACAACTGAATCATGCTAAAGTATTTTATCATCCAGAAAAAGTAGTGTTTACTGTGCTTTGTAAATACATTTGCAATGTTTTATTGCAATTATAAAGCAGATCACTTTGCTTTGTGTGTGTGTGTGTGTGTGTGTGTGTGTGTGTGTGTGTGTATGTCTGGTGTTTATTTCACAGATCTGCTCACATGGTGTCGAGCTGCAAAGGCTTTAAGAGATCGACTAACAGATTTGGGTCAAAGCATGACTGTAAACTTTAGTTTTAATGTAAATGAAATCAACTGGTTATTGCTGAAACTACCAGATCCAGTTCTGAAACTACACACTTTTTCTACGCCTCCTCATTACTACAATAAGAAATTGAAACATAAATATTCAGTGCAAAGTAAACCTCATCTGTTCATAAATAATGTCACTATTGATGATTTAGGACTTTATTACTGTGTGACCACAGACTCTCCTCCAAAATACAGCAATGGCACAAGACTACACATCACTGGTGAGTAACAGTTCAGTGATGTTTTACATTACATCTTTTCAGATTAGAAAAACAATGTTAACCATAGAAAAACATGTTAAACCCTTCAAAGTACTGAACATATAATATCCTACAGAATATACTGCAGAAATCCAGAATCATACATAGACGAATCTCACACAATGTCAGACTTTTACTCTCATATCTGCTCTTACCTGGTCTTCTGATAATTTTCATCATAGGTGAGTCACTTAATAGAATTGCAGTTGTTGCTTCTTTAAATGGAAAGACTTCAAACTAAATTCTCTGTCACTTTAAAGGAGTATTAAAGAAGTTTATTCTTGGAAGCAAGAGAGACAGCTCAAAAACATTTCAAACTGCAAATTTACAGTAGCCTCAAGTTGCCTATAGTGCAGGTAAACCAAGAGAAAGCGTAATTAATATAACAACATGCCATTCCAGTCAGCCTCTTTCTTCTGCAGAACACAAAAGATGATATTTTGGAAGAACGTTTCAATTACTTTTGACCATACGATGAAGGGTCCAAAAACAACACTGGAACCCATTGACGTTTAACAGCAAATATATATCCAAAATACAATTTAAAGAAGGTTTAATTAAACAGCAATGCATGACATATTGGTTTCCTGTTGTTTTTCAGTTTGCTGTGGTGGATCCTCCCACGTCATGACAAAGGTTTCAGTCCAGCCAAACCAATAGCATTTCCGCACTTCTACAACTGCTGAAATCATCAACGATTAAACACAGTTGACCTTAGTCACATTTATCATTGTATTTGTTAAAATTCTTTTTATCAAATATTTTATAGCTATAGAAGCTATTTAGACTTGTTGAGCTTGCGAAATGAACAATTAAAGGTACTTGAAATGACTGCAGCTATTATTGTGCATTTAATACATACAGATTGATTTCTGCTTGATTACAATGTTGGGTTTTCAGACAGTTATTTTATTTATAGCTGGGCTGAAATCCAAACAACTAGTTAGTTGTTTTTATTTGCATTCTGTGAGATTTGTCTTAAAAATAAAGGTTCTAAAAGGGTATTCTTGGAGTGATGCCATAGAAGAACCATTTTTGGTTCCCCAAAGAGCCTTTCAGTGAACAGTTCCTGAAAGAACCATTTTAAAACCAATCTAAAGAACCTTTTCTGCATTTGAAAGGTTCCATTGATGTTCAGGGTTCTTCATAGAACCACTGATGCCAGTAAAGAACCTTTAGTTTTAAGTGTATAAACTGATGTGATGGTTTCTCTTGCTGTCTTTCTCAGCGCATAATAAAATAATTTAAATTAAAATCAATATTCCATGATTATTTGGTTAGTATGTGCTACATTGAAATAATCAGTCAGTCTGGCTGTACTTTATTCCTTATGTAATGTATTTCCAGTCATTCCACTCATGTTGTATTTCATTAAAGCTGTTACAGAATTAGACAAAATGTAGGAAAAAAAAAAAAAATGACAAAGGCAAGTGAATGGTGATTTACATTCAACTCAACAAAAAAGTATTATGAAAATAGGATAGTGTCAAATGTTGAAATGTTTATTCATTTCAATTCAGGTGAAGTAACAAACACAACCGCAGATGTCTCGCTAACTTTCTTCAGTTAACATAGGCTAATTTGGTCTCTATAGTTAAGCTACATCTGCACTGTTTGCTCACCTGTGGCTAACACATTATGTTTACCTCATGTAAAGTGTTAGATGCTTGTGAAACATGTTCCACTGGTCTTGCTTAAAATCAATTAACCACAAAGTCTCACTGTTCCAAGAGTGTTAACTAACCAAGGTGTTTTATGACTTTATTCTAAACAATTTTCTCACAGTTAATCTAATTAGGTGTTAAATTGTTTAAAAACATTTTTTTTAGGATATATACTGAATATTGTGCTTTATGTGTTTGTATGAAACTACTTCTTTGTAAGAATCTTTTTTCTTCTCTTTTTAATCTTTTTTTCTATTTCTAATAAATTAGCAAACCAAATCGGATGTGTAGTTTACATTATTGCGAGTTTTTGCAATTAGATGTGAAAACATTATCAAAAAATACTGAAAAAGAATCACTGCTGAAGAATCACCTTAATGGTGTTACTTTTCTCACCGCTTATCATAATGTAAAACCTCATCTATTCATAAATAATGTCACTATTGATGATTTAGGACCTTATTACGTCTGTCTCCTCCTGGTAATGTTAGTCCAGTTTAAATATATGCTCCGAACAGGCCAGACAAGATGGGTTGGATTAACTCAACACATCTTCTTTAAAATGGTCACGTCTGTACACCAGCCTTCATTGATATAAAAACATAATCCACCGCCTCTCGTTTTTCCTGACGACTCGGTGTCACAGTCCGCTCTGATCAGCTGGAAGCCCGTTAGATGAAGCGCGCTGTCCGGAATGGTTCCGTTTAGCCAAGTTTCCGTGAAGCAAAGCGCAGCAGAGTTTAAAAAGTCCTTGTTTGTGCGGGTGAGGAGTTGTAGTTTGTAACTTTACATCATAAAATAATCATGTGCAAAGCGTGCTTATCAACACGACGGTCCCAGCAATCACATCTGTTGTCAATGAAGCGTGTAATTCTTAACGTAGGAACCCAGAGATTTTCCGCCTATAGCCGCCATAAGGCCGGGAAATGTGTGAAATCCTCCCGCGACCGCGCTGCTGAAAGCCCGCACAGGTCGCCCCGTGGACAGAGGATTCGTTAATCTGCGGTTAACGCGAATGCAGACAACTTAATATACTGCTACAGTTACCAAACATGAACAATAAAAACTGAAATAAGTCACTTACCACAGTTCTGAATTGTTCTTCTTGCTGCTCCCGAATGTCGACCGTTGAAGAAAATCCCGCCTCTGTAAATTTGAAATTTACAGCAATATGCTGTATGTTTGCATCACACCACCATGTGACCCCAGAAGACATTGCGGTTTACAGCAATATGCTGTATTATAAGAAAAACAACCCACTGTTGTAAAATATTGCTGTAATTTTTTACTGCAATTCGTGTATAAAATAAAGAAAATAAAGAAAACAAACATGATGCGCTTTCTGCCGTCTCAACAGGAGTGCGCTTCACAAAAACGAATAGAAACTCAGCGAATACATACCCCACAGACATGACACATATATCTACAGAAAGCTTTAAATTATTACTTAACGAAATAAAATAAATCGAAAACATAAACTCTTTCATTATGTAGGGGAGCACGGGCACAATCTAATGCGGGGTTAGTTGTGTCATGTTCTATGAGAGCTTTGTTTGGAGAGAGGGGAGTGTTTTTTTGTAATGTCTGAATGGGTTTCATCTATTTGCGCATATTTTTTTGAACTATACTGTATAGCTGTGTTTCGCGATCAGGGCCCTCCCACGCATGGTTGCAGTGTGTTCATTGTGAAACTCAAAAATTACATTATTTTTATTTCTTAAAAAACACCATTATTTTATTTGAAAAAGTTAATCATTTTATTTTACTGACAAAATATTTTAGTTTGTGGTGTATATTTTTTCATTTAAATTTATTTGTATAGTGCCTTTCACGATACATATCGTTGAAAAGCAAATTTACAGCAAATGAACATTTTTACAATATATTTAGTAGTAGCTTACTAGTGGTGAGATGTGTATCACTTTTATATCGTTTTTCTTTTTTTATTATTAATATTCACACACGTGCTCACTGTATTATGAAATATCTGATATTCCATTTTTGAAATATGTGCAAGTAAATGTATTTGGAGGTTTAAACACTTTTATAATGACTGCGTTAGTTGATCTATACCGGGCTGTGGGATTTACAAGACGCAAATTCATCTTCTCCTTCCGAAAAACATTAAAGTGAGTCTCTGGTGAGCTGGGAGAAGAGCAGAGTAAACTTTATAGTTACCTACACAATGTGTATATGATATCAATAAAACATGTCGTCAGATTACATTTGTAAGGATCATTATTGCCACTTCCATAGACATCAGCGTGTATTTTGCAAACTATAAATGCATCGTTTTACTAGGACTTATGTGCATTTAAATGTCTGAAACCTAAAATAAGCATTATATGGTTAAGAACACTGAATAGTTGCGATAATATGACAAGTGCTCAGCGCGTCTGATCTGGTTTAATGCCAGCCAAAGCACCAAAGCAGCAGTTGATCACACCGGTGTGATCGTACACTTCAGGGACCAGCCAAGAATGATCACACCGGTGTGATCATACACGTGAAAGGGTTAAAGGCAGAACTGAAATAGGTCTACTGTTGGGGACAAGTATGTTTTTAAATGGGAAAGCACCAGTCTCTTGAAACATTTTGCTATGACTGGCATTAGAGTGACAGGGCGGAAGTTAATAAGGGCTACTGCAGCACCATGTTTTGGTGCTGTCACATTGGTGGCTGTTTTGAAGCAGGTAGAGTCAATGGCCTGGGCAAGGAAGAGGTTTAAAATGTTAGTAAAGATGTCAGCCAGCTGACCTCTGAAGCCAGCTGAAAATGTAGTCACCTTGATGTTTTTGTGATGTTTTTTATCAGCTGTTTGTACTCTCATTCTGACGGCACCAATTTACTGCAGAGGATGGTGAGCAAGTGATGTAATGCTAATTTTTTATGAAACCACCAACTTGTATGACAACCTACATTTGAGATCATAAAAAATTGAGTCAGATTGACATTTAAATTAAATTATTTTACGCACCGAAAAAAACCAAACATGCAGGAAACCTTTAGCCACAAGTGGATACCTTTGTTGGGCCAATTGGGTAGACCTTATATATCTTTTATGACATGTAATTTACTGGAGACAGAAAGACTTATTAATTTTACCGTAAAAAATATGGTAGCAACATTTTAGGTTTTACTGTTTTAACTTAAATTTACAGTTAAATACTATAATTTCATTAACTGATGTAACGTTAACCAACATATTGAACTACTGAAATCTGTTTTGTACCTTTGTAATACACTGATAACCACCAAAAGCAGGTGGTGTTGAGAAAGTCGCATGATGAACCAAAGCCCATCACAAGCAGCTTTTAAATACTAACTTATATATACAAGGTGCACAGTGTCATACACGCAAACACTAAACACCATCATAACACACATGAAACTGAAATAATGCAATAAACATTAATTTAACAACATTAGATGTAACATACAACTCTTATGTACAAAACTGATAAGAAAAAAAAAAAAAAACTAAGAAGAAACAGTTATTTCAAAAAACAAAACAAACAAAAAAAAACCATCAAATATGAAATGTAACACAGGGAATTCTGGGAATGTCAATTTGCAGAATCAATTTGCAGTCACTGTTAATTTTGCATTCTTTTTCACTTAGAAAACTGGTAAAAGTACCTTAAAATTGCATCCAATGTCCAAAACAGTTTTTCAGCGTATATACGCTCTAAAAAAAATGTTGGGTTGCTTCAGCCCAATTTTGGGTCAAATATGGACTAACCCAACTGTTGTGTTAAATTTTTCAATTCAATTTTTAGCCCAAAAGTTGGGTTAATCCATATTTAACCCAAAGTTGAGTTGAAACATCCCAGCATTTTTTAGAGTGTAGTAGGGAAATTTACCCTTAACCATTTAAAAGGATTTTACCGTAGCATTTTTAGTCTTTTACCGTTAAATGCATGGTCATTTTTTACAGTGTTGCACATAAATTCTCTGAAAGCTTCCTCACTCCTCGATCCTTGCCTCCTCAATTAGAGAAATGAGATGTACTTCATCTCAACCACCCCAAGTCTTTACCCCAAGTAATTAGCTAAATGTTCAATATTACACTGTTTTGTGACAGAAATATAGGAAATATCCAGGTTGCTACTGTATGTAGCATTGCATCATCTGAAGGTAACACTTTAATTTGATAGTCCACTTTAGACATTCTACTAACAGTAAGTAACTTTGCAACTACATGTCAGCTAGCAGTCATTAGTAGACCGTTTACTTATTATCTTCTAACACTTTATTTTGATGGGTCCATGACATATACTAACTATAAGATACTTTGCAAGTAAATGTCAGCTTATTCTAACCCTAAACCTAACCTAACAGTCTACTTCAAGAGTCAGTAGACATGTAGTTGGAAATGAATGGGAATTAGCTGACATGTAGTTGCAAATTTACTTATAGTTAGTAGAATTTGTAAAGTGGACTATCAACTGAATCAGGTCTTACAGAGACATGTTGTTAATAATAATAATAATAATAATAATAATAATGACTTACCTTAAATAAGTTACAACTGACACATACTGTAAATGAGATGACTTTCATTTGACTGTTAAAATAAACACTGAGAAGAAGTACTATGTCATTTTCTTTATTTATGATTGTGTTTGAGCCTTATATTAAACCTAATGAATTCTTGTCATCACTTGATATATGGTCATCTGCCATGGTGTAACCAACTATGGCGGTGAAAGTAATATTCAAAATTAAATTAGATTTAATATCTGTGTATAAAATATGCTACCTGTTTTCACTTCCGAGGTGTTCAGATTACAACATGATATAAAATGTTACCATAGATACTTCTGTTAAACTTTTTCTATAGATTATTTGGTATTTAAATTATAAAACTGATTTGTAAATTTGACAAACTCCAGAGAGACTGCTCTGAAAATATAAATTTTACTCATTAATACTACTACTACTACTACTACTACTACTACTACAACTACTACTACTACTAATAATAATAAAATCAAATGAAGAGTTTATTTGTAATAACAGATAAGTCAATTTATTTATTTATTTATTTTTATTTTTTTTTTTTAACTGATGATCTGAATCAGGTGCGTTAAATGAGGGAGACATACAAAATATGCACAGCAGTGGGCCTCGAGCACTGGACTTGAGAACCACTGCAGTAAAATGTGAACTCTGCTTTTTTCAGATCGTGCTATGCTTGGAGAATAATGCACGGCACTCAGTTTTTGTAATAAACTCAAGCACAAATGCATTTTGAAAACACTTCACTGTTTCACTATTATTAAAAAATTATGCAGGTGATATCTTTTATGTCATGTAATTTACTGGAGACAGATAGGCTTATTAATGCATATAATACAAAATAGACTGGATCTGCATCTAGATCAGCAATAGGCGAGTCTGGACCTAGCAGCCTCTGCCGTTTTTTTTTTTTTTTTTTTTCCCACCCTTCAGCTGATTTAAGTGTAATGATGACTAATGTTATGTGATGTAAATGATATGTCCTTCAAGATATCTGAGTTTGTTTCTGGGTCACAGGCTGGAGGACAGGGAGTGAGGAAGCAAAGAATAATTTCATTACTGAGAACCACCCCAAGTCTCTGGATTTATTACTTTTTGTACACTTGCCAGTTTTTTTTTTTCCTTCCCCACCCATCAACTGATTTAAGTGTAGGCCCAATGATGAGTGAAACCAGAATATATGTTATCTGCTTCATAAATGTCACTTTGACCCAGAAACACATCTTGAAATAAAAAAAAGTGTATTAATTTATTAAATGTATTAATTTATTAATTTATTAATAGTTTAAAATCAGTTTATTTAATTGTATGTAAGTATCAGTTTGTTCTAAACCTTGTGTGTTGTTAATTAATATAGTTATTTAAACATTGGCTGTCAAAATGAATTTAATTTAAATAATTAAAAATTAATATTAGCACTGTGACGGTTCACAATTTGCTTCTGCTAAATGCTGGGATCATAAAATTAAAAGGAAATACACTCACCCATAGCGGATCTAGGCAGGTGGTGCTAGGGAGGCAGTGGGCTAAGATGAGGGCAAATAGCGCACAGACATAGCTGTTACGGAGCAAACGGGATGTGAAGTGGGCGGATCCAAATGCAAAGCTTTATTCATAGACATGGTCAAAAACAGGCAGGGTAACAAGAGTAATCCAGGGACATGCGAGAGTCAATCGGCGGCAAATGTAATCCAGGGAGCGAGGAAATTGGGTAATCCAAACTGACAATCATCCAAACGAGGGGCGAACAGAGTCCAAAACGGCAAGACAAAGGGTATTCCAAGATAGGTGATAAATCCAGGTCAAGCAGTAGACAGACACGATGAGATAAATAGGCTAGAATACAAGACTCGTATAACAAGACCAGAAACAAGACTTAACTAGACTCAGGAAACTTGGAATTGGCTCCGTAAAGTAGCTATCACTTGGATAAACAATAAACTCTAGACAATACTCGGCCCTGAATAATAGTGGCAGCCTCGTATTTATACGGTGTGTGATTGGCTGCAGCTGTGTGCGTAATCAGGGAAGTAGAGCATGGGAAATGTAGTCCAGGGTGTAGTGCAACAGTCTGTGTAGAGTGAATGTTAATAGAATAGCAAGGCGACCTCTGGTGGCAAGCAGACTGAAGACCATGGACAGAATTTGTGCATTCACTGAATACGTCCTGGTTATACAGGTAAATGGTAATGAGTATTTAAATCCGATTGGCTGGGAACATTAAATTGAATTAACAAATTAGAACGCAAGTAGAATCTCTTGGCTGAACTATTCATTTGTGCCATAGAAGTTTCTTACAGTTGTTTCAAAGGTTAATTAGTAGGTTGAATTGTCATAAGTGTTACTAACATTGAGCTACCATCAACCTTTGATGTATGAAAACTATTACCATTGTGTGGTACAATAATTTTCAAATTACTTTTCTTTCTGGTGAAATAGCAGATCCTAATCTAGATGATGGCAGGAATAAGATAAATGAGAAGGCATCTCATATTAAGTCAAATGCAAGGTAAACCCCTAAAGGCCAGGACACACCAAGCAGACAGTCAGCCATCGGTACATAGCCAGGTTTCGATCCAAGGATTTTTTTTTTTTTTTTTTTTTTTTTTCTCTTAGAGCTTCAACATTTTTACTGATATAGTTGATGGAAATGCCATTTGTCGCTAAAATTTGTCATGTGCGGACACAATCTCTTTCCGTTTAACTGTAGTGCATAAATTCTATACTGATACTTTAAATATCACAAAAATTTGTTTGGAAACACTTTTTTGTCGAGAAAACGTGCTTTAACGCAAATAAATGTAGTGTCACATGACAGAATTAGCCTATAGGCAGTGTCCGTATTTGTGGTGTTGCTCACGTTAAAGCACCGTTTCAAAAGCACATTAAATCATATTCATATTATAAACGGTATCTAAAATAATTTTATATATGGTAAGAAAAAGAGTTATCTCTCAAACATACATATCTTAATTTGATGTTCCTTTAGTATGTTGCAAGTTAAAATTTATTCATTTTGTTCTGAAAATGAAAGGGTCAAACTGCATTCAGCTGTAATGAGGGGTCAGAGGCATGCGGATCCATTTGCAGCGTTTATTAAAACAAAATTGTGGTCAGACAGGCAGTGGTCAATAACAACGTCAGAAACAACAGAGGCAATCCAAAGAGTAATCCATAAACGAGCGTAAGGTCAGGGCAGGCGGCAGGCAGAATAACAACAGTCCATAGAAAAGAGCAATAAATCCAAAGGCAGGTGGCAGAGAATCAGAGAATCACAAACAGTCCTGGTCAAACACGAATAATGGTACACAAGAGAAAACGCTCAGAATTGCAGCCACAGCAAACAAGACTTTGCGGGGAGTGAGAGTCCTGAAGCAGTTTAAGTAAGCTGGTAAATGGGCAACACCTGGGCAAGTGATCAGGCCCAGGCACGGAGTGTTGTGGGAAATGTAGTGAGAAAGTTAGTATTCCGGGGAGAGGAGGCTGGAAACCGAGCACACACTGGAAGGGAGTGAGCCCAGTGGATGGTTTGTGGAGTGAATTCTGGGCATACTCAGCCCATAGAAGATAGCGGCTCCAATCCTGCTGGTTAGAGTGACAGTATGAGCGAAGAAAGCGAGTGAGTTCCTGGTTGAGGCGTTCGACCTGGCCGTTGGATTCTGGGTGGTAAACAGAGGTGAGACTGACATTGATGTTGAGGTGCTGGCAGAAGGCTAACCAGACACGTGAGGTAAATTGTGGACCTCGGTCTGACACTATGTCCTCTGGGAGACCGTAAAAGTGGAAGACCTGCTCCATCAGTAACTCGGCGGTTTTGAAGGCAGTGGGGAGTTTGGCTAAGGGAATGAAACGGCAGGCCTTAGAGAAATGGTCTATGACGGTCAGGATTGTAGTGAAATCTCTGGATTTGGGAAGGTCAGTGACAAAGTCTACGGAAATATGTGACCAGGGGCGTTGAGGGAGGGGTAGAGGTTGTAGCAACCTTGCCAGTCGTTGATGAGAAGATTTGGAGATGTTGCAAGCAGGACAGTTCTGAACGAATTGGATGGTGTCTTGTTGTATAGTAGTCCACCAGAATCGGTTAGAGAGGAGGTGAGCAGTAGCTGTGATACCAGGGTGACCTGCGCAGGGGGAGTTGTGTACCCATTGCATGACACGATTTCAAAGAGCCTGGGGAACATAAGTGCGATCTGGTGGACACTCGGGTGATGGAGGCTCTGAGTTCTGGGCCTCCGTGATCTCGGTCATGATATCCCATTGGACAGGACCAAGGAAAAGCGTTGAAGGGAGGTTCTGCTCGACGGAAGATGGATGCTGAGATGTGTCGAACTGGCGAGAGAGAACGTCGGGCCTTGGTGTTCTTGGAGCCTGGGCGGTATGTAAACTTGAAGTTAAAACGAGTGAAGAAAAGGGACCACCTGGCCTGACGAGGATTTAGTCTCCTGGCTGACTTGAGGTACTCCAGATTACGGTGGTCAGTAAGTACGATGAATGGAAGTTTGCCCCCCTCTAGCCAGTGACGCCACTCTTCAAAGGCCTTCATGGCCAGTAGTTCCCTGTTCCCGGCATCGTAATTCTGTTCGGCGGAGTTGAGCTTGCGAGAGAAGGCACAGGGGTGCATTTTGGGTGGATTACCGTGACGTTGTGAGAGTATAGCCCTGATACCAGTATTTGAAGCGTCCACTTCCACGGTGAACTCTAGTTCAGGATCTGGGTGGCGAAGAATGGGTGCAGAAGTGAAACGTTCCTTCAAGTTCAAGAAGGCCTCAGTGGCTGCCGGCGACCAGGAGAGGCGCTGTCTACCCCCCGAGCATTGTGGTGAGTGGGGCGGCGATGGTACTGAAATTTCTGATAAAGCGCCTGTAGAAGTTGGCAAAACCTAAGAAACGTTGAAGTTCCTTAACTGTTGTGGATTGAGGCCATCTTAATACTGTGTTGACCTGCTCTCATCCATGGCGACCCCCTCAGCGCTGATGATGTAACCCAGGAAGGAGGTGACAGTTTGGTGAAACTCACACTTTTCGAATTTGGCATATAACTGGTTATCTATAAGTCTCTGGAGAACAGGCCTTACATGCTGCACATGCGTGTCTTTGGTGTCCGAGAAAATTAGATTATCGTCAATGTAGACGATAACCCCTCGATTAAGCATGTCTCGGAATATATAGTTGACGAAAGCCTTAAAGACGGAAGGACTATTGACCAATCCGAAGGGCATCACGGAGTATTCATAGTGTCCAGTAGTAGTGGAGAAAGCGGTCTTCCACTCATCCCCCTCCCGGATACGAATTAGATTGTAGGCGTTGCGTAGATCGAGTTTGGTGAAGTATTGGGCGGATCGAAGCTGTTCCAAAGCTGCCGGGACCAGTGGTAGGGGATAACGGAACTTGATGGTTATTTCGTTGAGACCGCGGTAGTCAATGCAAGGTCGAAGTCCTCCGTCCTTCTTTTTGATGAAGAAGAAACCAGCGGATGCTGGGGAAGTAGAAGGTCTGATGAAGCCCTTGGCCAGTTCCTCCTCAATATACGCCTTCATGGCTTCCGACTCGGGTTGTGACAGGGGAAAGATCCTTCCCTTAGGTGGGACCGAGCCTGGGATGAGGTCAATGGCGCAGTCATTGGCGCGGTGAGGAGGGAGCTTGGTGGCTTTGGTCTTACTAAAGGCCTTGGCCAGGTCGAGATACTGTGGGGGTAGACCAGGTGTGGATACAGTTTCTGACGCCTTGTTAGGTGTGCTAGATTGCAGACATTCCTGATGACAATAATCAGACCACTGACCAAGATCTGTCTTGACGTCCAGGAAATTCGGGGGTTGTGTTTCTCTAGCCAAGGCAGACCCAGGATTATGGGGTTTCGGGGTGAATTGATAGCGAAGAGACAGAGAGTTTCTGTGTGGAGGGCGCCAGTCTGGAGTACTAAGTCGTCGGTGGAGAATTTGACGTGGCCCTCTCCCAACGGGCGACCATCTAGGGCTGCCACTGCCACCCGAGATCCACATGCAATGAGAGGAATGTTATGAGAATCAGTGAACTTAATGTCAATGAAATTTCCAGCAGCCCCCAATATCTGGTTATCCCCCAATAATGGCAGAAGAGTTCACAGAACATCAATTAAACAGTAATGTAAAGGGGATATCAAGAGTGGTAAAAAGGTACGATTGGAACTCACCGTAGAGGTCTTTCGGGTGGGTGGTCGAGTGGGACAGGAAACCCTTAGATGGCCGGGCTGTCCGCAGTACAAACACAAATGTTGTTGGATCCGTCTTTCTCTCTCCTCCATCGTGAGATGGGTGAATCCAATTTGCATGGGCTCGGAGTCGGGAACTGCAGTGGCTGATTGGCCAGACATGGGAGATTGACGCGGTGGTCGCCGAGATCGAACCAGATTATCTATACGGATGGAGAGATCGATGAACTCATCGAGGGTTTTGTCCTCGTCGCAACAGGCCAGCTCGGACTGTAGTTCCGTGGTGAGCCCCTTGCGATAAAGCAGTTTGAGAGGATCCTCCGTCCAGCCAGTTTGTGCAGCGAGTGTGCGAAACGTGAGAGCATAATCAGCGGCCGTCTTGTGTCCTTGTCGCAGCGTGAGAAGTTGTTCACCCACCTCACCTCCATGAGCGGAGTGTTCAAAAACTTCCCTAAAGTGCTTTAGGAAGCTGACAAAAGATGGGAAGGACATCTGTCTCCCCTCCCAGACAGCGGTGGCCCAGTCCAATGCTTGCCCCGTCAGTAGTGAGCAGACAAAAGATATGCGACTATCATCTGTAGGGTATAACAGTGGTTGTTGGCTAACAAACAGTGAGCCAATGCATAAGAAAGCCCTTACATTTCTCCGGTGAGCCATCAAACTTTTCCGGAAACGCCAGACGAGGGCTGGTGGTAGATTGGTTTGAAGCGGCGGGGGGGCTGGGGAGGTTCGGCTGGTCTCACGCTGGCTTCGGTGACGTGGAGAGATTGTAGCGTCTTCACAAGCTCCTCCACGAGAGAGGTAAGTCGCTGTAGCTGCTGCTGCTGGTGTGTGGCGAGCATAGCGGCTTAAGCAGATACCGCAGTGGAGAGATAATAAACAGCTGCTAGATCCTCTATTGGCTAACAAGACTTCGTGGGGAGTGACAGTCCAGAAGCGGTTTAAGTAGGCTGGAGAAGTAGACTGAAATTGTAAATAAAAAAATGTACCTTTAGGACAACAAACAACCTGTAGAAGAAGGAACCAACTCCAAACCTGATGGGCCTGCAAGCACGTCCTGATTTTGCTGAGTTATATGTGTTCCTGGGTCAACATATTTTGTTGATCCTGGAACAACATTTTTATCCAAAAATTTAATCTTGACCACATCCCTACACCTAAACCTTACCTTACCCATGAGTAATCCCTAAAATCAGAGGAAATAATAGATGAATGACACTGATGTACAAGCACCAAACACTGACTGTAAGCCTAAACTTCACAAAAACTATAAACTGTTTTTTTCAAATCTGATTGGTTAATTACCATGTTGTTCCAGGGTCAATGAAGATGTTGATCCAGGAACATGTCGTACTTGGTAAAATCAGGTTCTGTGGGCCTGCAAACATAAGTGGAGCACCTGAATTGTGTGACTTTAATTCATCAGTCGGCAGAATGGGTAACAAAGATATGTAATATTTTGCATTACTGAATGAGATTTGTCCTTATGTAGCAGTTTTGTTGATGAATCTGAGAGCGGTTCTTCTGTCTTTATTCTAGATCAGAGTTTGACCATTGTCTAATTTGGAAACTCTACAGCAGTCCAGTTTCAACACAACAATATTCTACTTGGAGAAATACAACCAAATATTGAAAATGCAGCAACATCCATGACTGTTCTTTTGCAGATGAAGATATCAGGATTTCATGTTTCAGTTATCAACCTAATTGGCTTACATGAGACTGCAGTTGATCTGGATTCCCTCCCTGCTCAACTAGCGGATGAAAATTAAATCATTGCTTTTGTCTTTGTCGTGCAAATGGGCCAGTTAACAGATGCTGATAAGATGGGTCTTGAGTGGCTTCAAAGACTATTTGGTGACAGATTTCTTCAGTTTGTGAACAAACAGTCAGAGATGAGACACCTGATGAACAGGATTGAGCAACTGTTTATTGAGAATAAACAGCAGTGCTACACTAGTGAGACGTGTAACACTGTGTTAAGAGAGAAAGGAGATGTCCACAACAACACATGTCGGATGCATTTGATGAAAAACTGAACCTCAGTGACAGACCAGATGAGATTCTGAGTAATCATCTCTGTCGATGTTGCTGGGTTCAGTGTCCGTTCTGTGGAGCCTAACACAGTAACACAGTAGAAAACCATCCTGGAGATCACAGTGCTCATTTCCATCGAGTTACTGGACTCAATGGATCCTATTATGATCAAACAAAGAATCTTTGCACAGATTTTTGCTCAACTGTAGTGACCAGTAAAAAAATCATTTATATCATCAGATAAGTGGATTCCATATAAAAAAATACAGAACAGCAGGAGGAGTTTATGCAAAGTGGAGGATCACCCCAAATTTTTCTAATTTTCCATACTGGAAGTGGTTTGTGTGCAGATTCCAGAAAGATCTGGAAATGTACTATGGGAAATCATTTCAGGGGCACAGTACAATTCCAGAATACTGGAAAGAATACAAAAAAGAGGATGCAATTGAAAATTTAGAAGAACACTACACTTTCAGTAGAAATAGAAATTCAGTGTTCAGACAGATCTTTATGTCCCTTAAATTTTGTTTACGCACCTCAAATTCAAATCTTAGAAGATTTAATATACTGTAAAACATGTTTGCTGGTCATCAAAGAAACATCATTTCTGGAACTTTGAACCTCCTCCTCAATGACCTCCATCAAAGTCTCCTTGGAGAAAAAGTTAAATCAAGTACATTTTATCAAACAGTTGTATCAAGTATTTAAGAATATGAAGAAGATGTTATTTTCAAAAATGAATATGTTATCATCTCAAGTTCTGCCTCAGTGCGATGAAAGCCAGAGAACACTTTTTGTACTGTAAAAGACATTTTGGAGCAGTCGTGCATACTTTTTAGGGTACCAGAATTTTAACTGTCAATTAACAAGTGATCACATGACTGTGATATAAATACGATACAAAACCATACTACACATCATTAAAAAAATCATAAAAACTGAAATGTATACATGTATACTGTATTATTGTTTCTATTATTATCATTAGATGTAGATTTCCCCATTTCTGTCTTTTATTTGATCCAAAAACTTACAGTACAATTACTACAATTATTTTGTGATGTTATAACTTTATTAATCAGCATACATCTGGTAGTCCTAAAACTGGCTAAGGGTCGCACTTGGGTGGTGGACTCTCAATCTGATCTGTGTAATCAGGGAGTTTCTTTTTTACAGCTCTCAAAATTCCAAGTTAAAACTGGTTATATATGAGGTTTTGGAGGGATTTTATTATGTAATGCCACATCAGATAGTCCTGAAACTGGCTGAGGGACACACTGGGCTGGTGGACTGTCAATTTGAATTGAAACTGGTCTGTGCAATAAGGGAGTTTCTTTTTTTAGAGCTATCCAAAATCAATGACAAAACTGGTCATATATGAGTTTTTGGAGGACTTTTATTATGTAATGGTACATCAGATAGTCCTGAAACTGGCTGAAGGACACACTGGGGTGTTGGACTGTCAATTTGAATTGAAACTGGTCTATGCAATCAGGGAGTTTCTTTTTTAGAGCTATCCAGAATGAAAGACAAAATTGGACATATATGAGTTTTGGAGGGCTTTTATTATGTAATGTCACATCAGATAGTCCTGAAACTGGCTGAGGGACACAGTGGGGTGGTGGACTGTTAATCTGAATTGAAACTGGTTTGTGCAATCACATAGTTTCTTTTTTAGAGCTCTTCAAAATCAAAGACAAAACTGGTTATATATGAGTTTTTGGATGGCTTTTAATATATAATGCTACATCATAGTCCTGATATTGGGACTTTTTTTTTTTTTTTTAAGTCTAATTTAAAGTGAAACATTTTGTGGAAACAGATAGTTTTATTTATAATAATAATAATAATAATAATAATAATAATAATAATAATAATAATAATAATACGTTTGAGAGTAATGGCGGCAAACGCAGCAAAATCAATAATGACAAAATATAGAAAAAGTCGTAATGGAAATGGACCAGAGACACTAGATAGTATTGATGAAACAGATAAGGAGGAAGATTAAATGGATGTAGGGAGAACAGGAGAAGAGGCTAATAGAGATAGGTGGGAAGATGTGGGTACAAAGAAAAGAAAGAAAAAACATCAGGAAAGAGAGTTAAGAAGTTCGGAAGAGAGTGGAAATGAACAGGAAATAAGAGATGGAAATCTGGATGAGTTAAAGGTAATATTGAAATTTAAAGATGAAGGTGGTATACAAAAGGTAAGTCCAGTTGCGTTAACCAAAGAATTGAGGAAAATAGCTGGAGAGATTAAGCTTGCAAGAGTGTTAAAAAATGGAGATTTGATGATAGTTTGTAACAATGAAGAGCAAAAGAGGAAAGTGATGGGAATCAAAGTAATGTGTAAGAAGGAAGTGGTGAGTAGCAAAACTGGAGGACAGAGGCAGTGGCTTAGTGGAGTAATAACTGGAGTGCCATTGCTGGAAGAGCTTAAAAACAACATATACAGAGGGCAAATAGTTGGTGCTAGGAGACTGTATATGACCAGAGAAGGAAATAGAATGGAGAGTCTTTCAGTTGAACTTAGATTTGATGGTGATTTTCTGCCAGATAAGGTCAAACTTGGATTTATTAGTTACACAGTTAGGCCTTTTGTGCCTCCTCCTTTAAGGTGCTATAATTGTCAAAAGTATGGGCACGTGGCTACAGTGTGTAAGTCTAGGAAAAGATGCGCAAGATGTGGGGGGGAACATGATTATGGGAAATGTGAAGGAGCAGGGATTAAGTGTTGCAACTGTGGAGGAGATCACAGTGTTGCGTTTGGGGGATGTGAGGTGAGGAAAAGAGCTATTGAAGTACAGAATGAGAAAGCTAAGAAGAATATAACATATGCAGAAGCTGTTAAAAATGGTTGATGCAAGGAATAAAGAGAAGGGAAAAGACCTGCACAAGGAGAATAGGAAAGAGGTTACTTCAGAGGTGGAAGGTAGGATCAAAGAGGATTCATTGATTGTGAGCAAAGTACATTTTTTGTTATTCATAGCTGAGGTAGTAAACTGCACCACCCAGACAGAAAAGAAAACAATTAAGATTCAAATTATAGTTAGAGCAGCAGAGAGATTCCTAGGAGTAAAGGATATATCATGGGTAAAGATCAGGAACGGGCTGGTGAATGAATCCCAGTCAAGTCAGGAAGCTTGGTTTGGATGGTTGGGACGATTCTAATTTTACAATGGAATGTGAAAAGTCTTGTGGCTAATGGATTGGAATTTAAAAGTGTTATTAGTAAGTTGGAAATTAAACCTGATTTGATATGTGTACAAGAGTCGTGGCTTAAACCCAAGTTTGATTTTGTTATAAAAGGATATGTTGGTGAGAGAAGAGATCGTGGGGAGGGTAATGGTGGAGGGTGTATTACTTTGATTTAAGGAAGGTATACAATATAGAATGTTAGGCAAAGGAATAACAAAAGAATATGTGGTAGTGGAAGTGTGGGTGAATGGATTAAATTATGTAATAATAAACTTTTACAATCCATGTAAGAAACTAATGTTGAATGAGCTAGAACAAATAGAGGGTCAAAATGAAGATAGGGTGATTTGGTGTGGGGATTTTAATGCACAGATTACGTTATGGGGAGGTTTAGTGACAGATAGTAATGGATTGGTGGTGGAAGATTTGATAGACAGGAGGAACTTGGTATGTTTAAATGATGGGAGTAATACAAGGATAAATGTTGCAACCGGTAAAGAGTCTGTGCTTGATCTGACAATGGCGCCTGATTCAACTGCAGGGAGTACTGAATGGGAAATAATGAGAAAAGATACTATTGGGAGTGATCATTATCCTATAATGATAACGATAAGAGTAAATACAAGAAGAAATGGTATAAGTACAGGAGGTACTGGTAATTGGAAGTATGACAAAGCAAATTGGGAAGAATTTATGAGTTTGAGTGAAGAGGGATTGAAGAATGTTATAATAGAATCAGACAGGTCAGTAGAGAATATTAGTGAAGAAATAGTACAAGTAATACAAACTGCAGCAAATAAGTATATACCAAAGAGTCTAGGAGGAAGAAAGAACAAGATAGTTCCATAGTGGAATGAAGAATGTAGAAGTGCTACAAAAAAGAAAAGGAAAGCATTTAGAAGAGTCAGGGAAAGAGAAGAGTCAGTGCAAGCCGATGTAAGAAGGACAGTAAGGAAAGCTAAGGTAATGTACTGGAAGTCATACTGTAATGAGATAGGTAAGAATACACCAATAGAGGAGGTGTGGGGGATGATTAAGAAAATGAAAGGGATCCAAAAAAATAAGGAATACCCAGTTTTAAGTATGGAAGGAGCGATAGCTATGGAGGATGGAGAGAAAGTGGAAATGTTTTTAAAGACATTTATTAAAGTAAATAGCTCAGAAAATTTGACTGAGCAGAGTTAGGAAATAAGGAAAGACGTGTTGAAGGACTATCCAGATTTAATGGGGAAAAAAGTGGCTGAAAATAATTTGCTAGATGTACCATTTTCTATGAGTGAATGAAGGAACGCAGTAAGGAGAATGAGACAATCTGCTCCAGGAATGGATGGTGTAAGTTATTGTATGATGAAGCATTTTAGTGAAAGTTCTATGAAGGTGATTTTGTCATTTTACAATAGAATACGGATGGAAGGTATACTTCCTCAAAGTTGAAAGGAAGCACTAATTATACCTATTAAAAAGCCTGGGAAAGATCCAAGTAGTCCTATGAATTATCGTCCAATAGCTTTAACTTCTAATTTATGTAAGGTAATGGAGAGAATGATAACTGATAGACTGACATATCATTTGGAAAAAAAGAAACTGGTTTTCTCCTTATCAAAGTGGGTTTAGGTGTGGAAGAGGGACTTTGGACTCAATAGTATCTTTAGAAGATGAAATAAGGAAAGCATTCATAAACAAGGAAAGTGTCATTGCTGTTTTCTTTGATATAGAAAAGGCGTATGATATGTTGTGGAAAGAAGGATTATTAATTAAATTAGGAAAGATGAATATAAAAGGAAGAATGTACAATTGGATTAAAGAGTTTTTAATAGGAAGAAGTATTAGGGTGAAAGTTGGTGGAGAAATATCCTCCAGAGGAGCAATCGATAATGCAACACCACAGGGCAGTGTAATAAGTCCACTGTTATTTATCATCATGATTAATGACGTTTTCTCAAGGGTACATACAAGTTTAGGGAAATTATTGTTTGCTGATGATGGGGCTCTTTGGTTTAAAGGAAAGAATATGGAGTATAATATAAAGAAAATGCAATCTGCATTAGATGAAGTAGAAAAATGTTCAAAGGGAAATGGTTTTAAGTTTTCAGTGGAAAAGACAAAAATAATACTTTTTACAAATACGAAGAGGAATGTAGATATTAAGTTAAAATTATATAAAGAAGAACTAGAATGTGTAAATATAGTGAGATTTCTAGGAGTATGGTTTGACAGTCGATTAACCTGGAGAGAACATATAGAAAAGATGGAGGGAAGATGTAAGCGAGTAGTGAATGTTATGAGGTGTATATCGGGTCAGGAATGGGGAGCAGATAGAATGGCTTTAAAAACTATATATATATCTATGATAAGATCTATATTGGATTATGGTTGTTTAGTATACTGCTCTGCAAGCAAATCAAATTTAATTAAGTTGGATAGAATTCAGTCTTAAGCCCTAAGAATTTGTTGTGGGGCATGTCTAACCTCTCCAGTCTCAGCTCTTCAAGTAGAGATGGGAGAAATGCCTCTACATATAAGAAGACAACAATTAATGGTTTCCTACTGGGCATATTTAAAAGGTCAGAGAAAAAATCATCCTACTAAAAAAGCTTTGAAACCTAGCTGGGAACATGAGAAGAAAGAGTGTATTAGTTTTGGATGGAGAGTGGACTAGCTGGTTATCTGAATCAGGTTAAATAAGAGAGCCATATATATGCAGAGCAACGGTACGTGAGAAATGGAATTGAGATATGCTGATGTATTTAATTATATATCATATTGCCCTAATTTCATTAAGGGATAAAGTTCAATAAATTTTACTGGACTTAAATTGAATAAATACACGATTTCTTACAAAGAGCTGCTGAACAGTAACGTTTAATCACATGAGTTGCTTTATGAACAAGGACAGTGATCGAGAGCCATATCACAAATTAAATTACATTTCCACACGTGTTATTCATAGCGTGAGCACTTACAAATTCAAGTGGATCGGAAATTCTAAAACTGTAATAAATAATAAATACAAACAAAAAAGCCAGATTTTTAAGTTGTTTATTTTTATTGAGCTGCTTTCGCCATTGTGTTGTTTCAAGCTGAAAAGCATAAAATTGCGCTTCGTTTTAGATCCGTTCTCCACTCCTGTCATGACAGCAGATATGGCAGTTCATGCCACAGCAAGCGTTCTCCATTCTAATGTGTTTTTAAATGTACAATATAAATTTTAACATCTACCTCCACTATTACTCAGTCTAGACTGTAGCGTCCCTGTCCGAAAGTCCCAGAATGCCGTGCGTTGCTGACGTCACGTTCCCATTCTCTATCCACCTTATTTTTCAATGCGGTAGTAAGCTGTTTTCTGGTAATGTGTTAGATTTCCTGTTCCTAATTTGCCACAGAGAAATAACAAGAAGAATATTGAAGTGCCGTAAATGGTAAAACAGCACTACAAACTACTGTGTTCATAATTAAGATAATACATTACAGTAATATGGTAAGACACACCAATTTGCAATATCAAGCAGCAAAACGAACTGTTTTGTACAGATAAACATAGCTGGATGCGGATGAGACCGGAAGCCAGACACGTTAAATTTACAAACGGCCTCCTCCACTCTTACGGCAAAAATAAGGTGGATACCAGCCATTTCTCAATACCAAGCATGCAGGGTTCGGACTTGTGTCCTTGGTAGTTTGGACTTTGCAAGTTTGACTCGGGAGTACGAACTCCCGAGGACGGGAGGGCGCAAGTCCTGTAATTCTGCAAATGGAACAGCAGCGTACTTGATAACGTCAGTCAGCTCACCTTTTCTACTCCAGTTCTCTTCACTGTATATATTTACAATAAGACAAAATATAATATCAACCACCACTGCCTCTTTCCGTTTTCATTTAAACATATTAATAGCTGCAAAAATGTAGTTCAGGGAATGTACATAACATTACAGTGAAACGAAATATATCAAACAGCATTGCCTCTTTTCTGTTTCATTTAAACATTAATAGCGACAAAAATGTGGTTCATGCAACGCATACACGCATTACAATAAAACAAAATTATATTAAACACCACTGCCTCTTTTTGTTTTCTTCAAAATATAAACCACAACCCTCTTTTCGTACTCATTTAAAAAAAAAAAAAAAACATGTTAATATGTGATTTAGGCAATATGTGCACTGTGTATAATACATCTTTAGTCTATGTATAATAAAACGAAACATGACGCACAACTCTGCCTTTTTTATTAAATTTCAGTTTTAATGAACAATATTAGCCATTATAAAAGTATAAGTATAAAGTATAAGAGACTCATGTAATCGGAAATAGCAAACAATTCAGTCAAATGCATGCTACAAAGTCAGCGTTGAATTACGATTGATAAATAATTTATAAAGCATAACTTTGTCCTCAGTAAAAACGATATAAACGATACCTTTTAACGAGACCAAAAATTAGCTGTTAGATTTACCCAAAACTATACCTCTGGTTTAACCACTACAGAGACATCAGAACCAGCGGCAAACGTCAGGACTACCTGTGGTGAGGCTCTCTCTGCGGGATACATGACCACTGAGCACCCAGTGTTTGTCTGGAACTCATATCTCCGAAATCGACAAAACAAATTTTCAAATAGGCGTGGTCTTTATAAATAAACAGCAGATTTGAGTTTTAAACAACTACATTCTCACCTGAAATACTCTTAAAACTATATTTCATGACACAATAACAGTAATATTTTGAAAATTATGTGGATTTTCTCCTCCGCCATTAACGCTCGCTGATTGGTGCAAAATGCATTCTGGGATACATGGCTGCCTCAAGTTCGCACCATAGACTGTAAAAAATGTGGACGTAGTGTCCGTGACGTCACCTGTAGATTTCTGAAGAGCATTTTTGAAGCTCTTAGTGGGCGGGAGTTGACCGTCGCCATCTTGGAATCTCGTCACTGCACATCACTCCCGATAATCGAAAATGGGCAAAGAGGCGGGACGCGGGTGGAGCTGGTTACCGAAACCATGCCTGCCTAGCGCAACGGTGGTGACAGCAGCGGCAATCCACCTGTCACTCAATTGGCTACGCCCTAAACTATGCAGAACTTTAAGACTTAATATAAATTAAACGGATGAGTTATAAGAAAATTCACCCCCCTCATAGTTGACATGAAGGGCAAAATTAGCTATATAGACCAAAACCACTTTTTGTACCAGGCTGTAAACATATTTTTCTCTGCTGTAAAGTTGGGCATTTTAACATGGGGAGTCTATGGGATTGACTCCCTTTTGCAGCCAGTCTCTAGAGGCCAGTCGATGAATTGCAGTTTTAGTCACTTCCGTGTTGCCTTCAAGAGGGAGACCGGGAAGTTGCCGCTTGGTTCGCACAAGTCTCCTCTTGATGCATCCTTGATAAAAGGGGCGGAGCAAGAACACACTCGGGGATTTGAACTGTACTTGGCTAGATGTGAACTTTGAATTGGAACAGTACTTGGGCGACGACTGATGACGCTTCACAAGTCCACAAGAACACAAGAACAGACTAGAACGCATACTGAGAAATGACTACCGTCTTGTTTTCCACAGTGCGGAAAATTTTTTGGAACAGTCCAAATCACAAATACAGGCGGGAGGGTTTGGAAGTGTTCACTTTCGAGGGGTGGCCTTTATTACATATATATTTAAATCAATCAATCAATCAACAAACATGAAAAATAGGGGGTTCGGATGGCACTATTTGGATTAGTGTGAAACGCAGCAGGCAGTTGGTAAGGACTGAATGAGATAACTCTTAATTGAAGACGCACCACGCAATGTCTAGATTCCTTTTTAGTTTACTGAAGAACTTGGAGGATACAGGTGTGGTTTTCTTTCACATGCACGCACACATTAACTCGACATAAACTAGAACTTAATAGGAATCCAGCATGGATGGATAAGTTAGACCGAAGCGGGTGGATGTTCTACTCTCACTCGTATGACGCAGCTGCTTCTGAGCTTCTACCTCGCCTTCCGCTCAAGCTGAGGATGCAGTGTAACATCAAGCACGCTGATTGGTTGGTCGGAATTATCCGGGACATTCAAGAATATCCGGGCCTTTTGTACAAA
This sequence comes from Cirrhinus mrigala, assembly GCA_036247105.1. Lineage (NCBI taxonomy): Eukaryota > Metazoa > Chordata > Actinopteri > Cypriniformes > Cyprinidae > Cirrhinus > Cirrhinus mrigala. Next base: position 9,306,255 of record CM070028.1, read on the forward strand.
ACAAATTCCTCATTACCAAACAGACACAAAGAAAACTTTGATATTTTGAACATCTTTGATACTCTGTTTTGCTGAAAGAAAGAAATGGTTATTGAGGTAAAGTACATAAAACCAGGGTTTTGTCCATTGTTTGTTGACTGACAAATATTTAGAAATAGCTAAAGTAAACAGTAAGAGTTAACATGCCTCATCTGATGGAGCTCAAATAAAAACAGAGAACACAATATGTGATATTTCCTCACACATATACATCTGCTATTCTCTCAGCATGAGAAAACAAGCATGAGTTTCTCAGACAGTGGGAAGGCCTCAAAGTTAAAAAAAATAAATAAATAAATAAATAAAAAAAAAACACCAGCAGGGGTCACTCATACTTTATTACATAGTAATCAGTTATTTTTGCTGAATCGCATAAAACATGGAACAGTTTTGATATTATATTGTTCATATTGCTAAGGCTGTGATATACAGACATGTTAGATGAAGCGATCATTGATGTGCATATATTCTTAGTTAACAGAAAAATCAAGCCAAAATAACTGTCTATGAATGCCCAAAATATATGAAGTAGCTACTGTAGTCTGCATTTCACAACAATAGCATTCTCTGTGAGGAACTGGACATGGAGGCAGCATTTCAATCAATATACTGAAAATTTAATTAAGTAATTCAGTAGACTAATCCTAATGCTCAGTAAGGCAGTAAAAACTGGAATATTTCACAAAGTATTGAGGCAGTAGCACATGCTTTACTCCTTAAAAAAGTAACTAATTGTGTTACTTTTTTATTAAAAGTAATGTGTTACACTACTTTTGTGTTACTTTTTTTCATGTGGACTTGGGCTTGCTTGTTTATTTTTATATATTGGCAAATGTAATTTTTTCTTGTAAATTAAAAAATCTGAATATCTGATTTTGTAACTTGTATTACATGTAATGTTTTACCCCCAACACACAGTATATGGAATATCTACACATGTGGCAAACAGGAAGTAACCAGAAGCAGTCCATGATCAATATTCAGGAGAGGACTCCCTCTGGTGGTCGGCTGGATGAGAGTCAACCTCAGTTGTTAAAACTGAAATGCAGTTAAAATCTTGGTTGCACAAGGAGAAATTATAGAAAAATACAATAAAGTCAGGGAATGAAAACATTAGCGATCTTTTCTCTGAACATTTGTCAGTTAAATAAAGGTTCAAGAGAATTAACAAATCGCATATTCTACTTTATATTGCATTTTACAAAATCTCCCAACTTTGTACAAAGGGAAAAATGGTTTTTATATAATAATGCGGTAGTATCTCCTGTATTGGTTTTAATTAGTCTATCAGAGAGGCCCACCTCTGACTTCCCCTCTTCTCTGGTCGACGTTTCATCTAAAGCTCTGTGGTGTTTCCGCTCACAGAAAGAGATGTTCGCTCAGTTGTTTCACAAAATAAGGATATTCATCTGGATCAGACAATGAAGATCATACAGCTTCACATCTGTGAGTTTATCACATCACATTTGATTGAATCAATAAATCGGGTATCTTTAGATGTTTCATCTTAATAAATGTGTTTTTCTTTCTCATAGATCTGTTGTTGTGGTCTCAAGCCACAGAGAGTCTAACAAACATAGCAGTAACTTTAGGAGCTGATGTGAATATAAGCTGTGATCTTGATATAGAGGAGATTTACTGGTACAAACACAAATCACCAGATCCTCCAGTGTTGATCTTACGCACTTTTGATAGCACATATGAAGGAGCTGAATATGAAAACAGCATCTTTGAAGACAAATACTCAGTGAAAACTAACAGTCGTCTGTTCATCAGAAATATCAGCACTGATGAATTAGGAGTTTATTATTGTGTCAAAACTAGTGAACCACAAAAATTCAGCAACGGCACCAAAATCTACATCAGTAGTGAGTGATTTTCTCATTTCAGATTCAGTATTTTTAATCCTCATGATGGATTTTTGCAGCTCATATTTTTGCAGTTTATTTGTTCTGTTAAAGTTTGCAGTTGAATAAAGATTGATAAAACCAAAACTGTTTTACAGACTCAGTCCACAGGAATCAGACAGAGTCAAATGCGTGTTCGCAACAACAGAAACCATGGAGAAATCTGACCATCATCACATCTGTCCTGCTGAATGTGCTTATGATCATCGCATTAATAGGTTTGTTGATTTTACTGCAAATATGTTCAGGTCTCCAAGTAGAAAACACATTCAAGAAGACTAAGTCTAAACAAATCTAACCATATCACATGTTCTCTTTGTTTGTTTCTCTTTAGTTGTTATAATGTGTGAATTGAGTGATGGTTCATTCATTGTTTCAGGTTTGTTGAAGAGCTACATTAAAGCAACTGGAAGATCTAAAAATTACACTGCAGCTAAAAACTCAAATAATCTACAGGTAAGATACGCCTTCAGTAATTGTTGTCTCTTTTTTTTTTTTTCAGAAAATACCCATTATAGTGATTCTTGCAGTAAGTCCTTTCAAGTTCAAACAGCATTAACAATATTCATTATTTGAATGATCTGAAATGTTTAAGATGTTACGCAGCATCTTCATGCTTGAAAAATAAACCCCTTTATCCCTTGTGAGAATTTATTTGTGATAATGAACGGTCATTGGTATTTAATATCTTTGTTTCAGTGTGCTGAAATTGATTTTTCCATGTGTCCTGAAAACACCAGGCTGATCCAGGAGCAGAGCACGACTGTCTACAGCCAGTGTATGATGTAATATATATATATATATATATATATATATATATATATATATATATATATATATATATATATATATATATAATTTTATTGATTTTATTTTATTTTACTATAATTTACTATTCATCTTTCAATAAAATGATTTTCAATACATTTTTTAGAAATTATATTGTTCTTATACATTCATAAGTTTAAAAAAAAAAAACTAAATGTTATATGTTATGCTCCCTGTGCCACCTGAGAGAGTGTGTGTGTACTTTTCCTACAGCAGGTTATCTTAAGGTTTTTTTTTTTTTTTTTTTTTTTTTCATTTTTTAATTTGTACTTTTTATATATTTAAAGAAGAAACTATATATAAAAATGTGGCATGCACTTGCTTTAAACAATTGTATAAAGCTATTCAAAACATAATTCAATGTAAATTGTGATAATCGTAATTACAATTTCAAGGAAATAATCAACAATTATGATTTTTGTCATAAACGCGCAGCCCTACTTCCTGTTTCTAGTGCCATATTTGTAGTCCTTTGTAGTTTTCCCTGTTAAATAGTCTGATTGTTCCCAGGTTTGTCTTGTTTGCCTTCTTCTGTTTTCTTAGTTTTTTGTCAATCATTTTAATTGCTTGTGACTCTGTTCTCTTAGTTTTTGGTTTCTGCTCTGTTTCCAATAAATGTAGGGGAGCATGGGACACAAACTATGATTTTTAAGATTTTTAAACAAAATAACTTGTATGATTTATTTTCACACAAAATCTGTTGCTCCATTAATGTTTAATACAAGTGTATATATTTTTCTGCAATCACACACTTTGGGCGCAGTGAAAAGCACATTTTTTCATAAGGTGTGCCTTTAGCCCCGTTGTACCCTATAGTTGCCATATCAACACTATATAGAGGAAAAAATTGTCCCAACATTTAAAAAAACGTTTAAATATCGCTGAATATTTGTTTTACCACAGTAAAAGTAAATTTATGGCTGAAGTAAATTTTCATCTCAGTATATACAGTGTATACACTGTAATTATGAAAAAAGTGACATATTTGTACTAGGCAAGTCTGAAATAAATGTGCATATAAAAATATTCTCTGAACCCCACATGGATTTACACAAACTGAGGGAGTCAAAAAGTGTTTAGGTTGTGCCCTGCACTCCCATACACCTGTGCCTAGATCCTCCATTTCTGTCTCCCATCCTCCTTGCGTCACACTACAGATATTTATTTATTTTTCCATGCATATTAGTTATTTTTAATATTCTTGTACATATTTAAAAAATATGTTTTTAATATGTACAAGAATATCTTTCTTCCTTTCTTTCTTTCTTTCTTTTATTTCTGTGTGTGGTTAACACAAACATGGTTTCACGCAAATAAAGTTTTCCACTGGTTTGGTGACTTGATGAGCAGCATGATCTTATACACGTGCATGCATCATGTGGTTTAAACTTTGACCAAACGAACATGACAGGAAAAACTATGGCCATACTTTACTATGAGATTCCATTTATTAACAAGAACTAACAATATGTATATATATATATATATATATATATAATAAGTGTGTGAGTTGCTTACTTATATATTTTTATATATTTTATATGTTTACATGTTTTTTTATTGTGCGTTCCAAGTAATCTCAATCAAACTGCAGTTGGGTTATATTTATTTATTTATTTATTTTTTATTTATTTTATTTTATTTTTTCATTATTTTATTTTATTTTATTTTATTTTATTTTATTTTATTTTATTTTATTTTATTTTATTTTATTTTATTTTATTTTATTTTATTTTATTTTATTTTATTTTATTTTATTTTATTTTATTTATTTTTTTTAGATAACAAATTATATGTAGGCCAATGGTTGAGTTTTGAACAAACAGACAAAACACTAGATCAGAAGCAAACCTGCCCTAACTTCCTCTTGATTTTGGTTAAAATCGCCCAGAAAGCTGAGAGGTAAAGTTTATTTGTTTTCAAAGTTGTGTGACAGGAACAAGACTGCATTATGAAGTGTTTTAAAATCCTGAAGATCATGCAGCATCAGCTCTGTAAGTTTATTGTACTTTATGAATGTTTTGTTGTTCTTTAGTTGATTTATAATTGTTTTATGTGACCATAAGAATCAATATTGTATGTGTTTTATTTTGCAGCTCTGTTCATATGGTGTCAATCTGCAGAGACTTTAACAGATCAGCTAACAGATTTGGGTCAAAATGTGACTATAAACTGATTTTGATGTAAAGGAGGTTAACTGGTTATTACTGAAACTACCAGATCCTCCATTTATGATATTACAGTCTTCCACAACTTCAGCTACTTTTTACTACAATAAAACTTTTAGACACAAATATTCAGTGCAAAGTAAACATTGTCTGTTCATAAATAATGTCACTGTTGATGATTTAGGACTTTATTACTGTGCGACCACAGACTCTCCTCCAAAATACAGCAACGGCACCAGACTACACATCACTGGTAAGTGACCATTCACTGATCATGTTATACAATTCATGACTTTTTTACTTTTGTTCACTTTTGAAGTACTATTAAAGCTTCTTATTCATGGAAGAGACAACTTGAAACTGTTTCAAGATATGCATCTACAGCAGCTTCAAGTTCTGGATCCTGCGCAACCACAAGACTCAACTCAAACACATGTTTGAGTGTTACATGAAAATATAAAGTCTATATTCATATTGATATTCTGATAATAGTGCCAGCAGCACTATTTTATATTGTCTTTTATATTGTTTGATGTTTAGTGGCAAATAAATAATATATACATACCTAATTATGCATGTGAGATTTTAACAATTTTCATAATATGCATTGCAATTAGGAATATGTGACCAGAGACAATATGGTTTTCATGTTTTCTCTTGGCTTTGTTCTGTGATGTGTGTTTCTACTTTCACAAGCAGAGCTTAACAGAAATACTCCTGACCACAAGAGAGTAGTATTGAGCTAGAAAGGGATAGTTCACCCAAAAATAATATTTTTAATGAAATCGAGAGCTTTTTGACCCTGCAGAGAGAGCAACACAACTGACATGCTCAAGGCCCAGAAAAGTAGTAAGGACATAGTTAAAATAGTCCATGTAACATGTAAAATAGTTTACAATGTTACAGTGGTTCAACTGTAATATATGAAACTACAAGAATACTTTTTTTGTGTGTGGAAAGAAAAGAAAAAGAATGACTACACAATTGAACAAAAATTGTTCAACAATTTCTTCCCTTCCGAGTCAGTCTTTGACACATGTTTACAGTTGCAAGAACTGAGGACAGTAAACCTTTCTACTGATTTTGAAAAAACACCAGAAGAAATATAGTTCCCTTGCTGCAGGGAAGCATGAGGACTGCAGATGTGTCTAGAGCAAACTGCAATATTGAGCGGTGAAACCAGAAGGGCGAAATGGGTGAAATGGAGATATATAGGGTACAACAGGGTTAAAGGCCCCCCCTTAAAAAAAAGTGCTTTTCACTGCGCCCAAAGTGTATGATTGCAGAACAATACATACATTTGTATCAAACATTTATGGAGCAACAGATTTTTTGTGAAAATAAATCATACAAGTTGTTTATTTTGTTTAAAAATTTTATAAATGTATGAGGTGGCAAGGGGACCTTTACCCCACACACAGGGTAAAAGGCACACCATATTGATATAACTGATATATACTTCAGCTAATATATATATATATTTTTTTTTTAATAATGTATAAGTTAATGCTTGTTCAAAACATAACTTTAGCAAAGTTTGTACTATTTTCTGCTTATTTTAATAAATAAAATAATTATTTTGTGTTCCATAAATATACTGTCATTAAACTATATTAATATATAACATATATTTTAAAATACAGAAACAAAATCTTTTTAAAATGTAAAGATTCTGAAAGCATTGAATGAGATCCCATAATAATTTGATACAGATTTACAGTAGTAACAACAAATAATATTTTAATATGTGATATAATTAATAGCATGTTTTATAAATATGATGGTTTTATTCTAAACACTGCACATTTTGCATCTCTCCTTTGTCTGACACCCAATTCAGGTCTTGGAGTCTCTACTAATGAGCTGATGATCTGAATCAGGTGTACTTGATTAAGGAGACATGGAAAACATGCAGTGTTGGGGGGCCTCCAGGAACGTGGTTGGGAACCACTACTCTATATCAAATGAAAGCTCTTGGTGAGCTCTTTTTATTCTCAAAAGTATACTGTCATCCATGAGTGTACACATTTTTATTATAAACAGTTGAAATCAGTACACAAAGTCATATCGTTCTATGGTAAATCTTTGTTTTGGCCCTCCTGTAAAGTTGGTGAAATGTCACTTACGCCTTTCTGGTTCTCACCCCTCAATATCTGTGATGTAAGACACCAAAGATGTCTACAGGAAGAGCTGATCTTGCTTGCAGTGCCATGGTTAATTTTCAAAAGTAATATAATTTCCCTTTCAAGGAACTCGAACTGCGTCCTCTAGGGGTCGCAAGGGGGGGGGAACGCCGTCAGCGTGACCCGTGTCTGAAGTCTACATACAAAAACAACAACAGAGTTGGCCGGCGACAGCCTATGACGTCACTCCCGGCGCGACTCGTCGCTGCCGGTGCGTCACTACCGGTGCGACCACAGTATAAAAGGAAACCGGTAGAGCAGGACAGCCTCTTCTTCGTCTTCACTGACTCTTTGTCTGGAGTGTGCAGCAAAACGGTAAGAGACCTCTTTTCTTGGAAAACGATGGCTAGCACTAGTAAGGCGTTTAGAAAGTGCGCGGATCCGTGTCCTCGTTATCTGACACCCGATGACACGCACGATCTTTGCGTCTTTTGTTTGGGCGAGGAGCATGCACGCGACGTCCTCGAGGGGGCAGTCTGCGTGCACTGTGAGCTTTCTGCGTGCACTGAAAGCTCCGTTCTCGTCTGTCTCTCTTCTCGAGGGAAGAGGGACAGCCGCCTGTTCCCCGACGGTTCAGGACCCTCCGCTGCCGAGGCACGGAGGAAAATGAGCTCGTGGGGATCGCAGGTGGACCTCGCTGACGAGCTAAAAAAGGGACTTTCCCTTTCACGCGCGTCAGTTGCGGGCGAGGACGAGCTGCTGGCCGACGATGATGTTGTTTCTCTTACATCGTCCGATCCGGCAGCTAGTGCTCTGTTGGGTCCTTCCCAAGAAGAGCAGGAGATGTTGGAAGGTGAGGAAGCTGAGGCTGAACCCTCTCTAATCTCCTGCCCTGCATACGAGGAGCTGCTGGAGGTTATGGATCGCGCCACGGTAAGACTTGACTTGCCGTGGGAGCGAGCCAGAGAGGTGGCGCCGCGGGGTCGTCTTGATGAGCGCTATCTTTCTGATCATAACCTCCCGGCCCAGGTGAGTCTTCCATTCCTTCCCGATCTGCATACGGAGATCAAGAAGGTATGGAAAAGGCCGTTTTCCTCGCGCATCCATAATTTTCCACATTCTAATTATGCGAATATTGAGGGGATGCGTGAGCACGGCTATCAGAAGATGCCGCCTGTAGAAGAGACGTTGGCCAGCTATCTCTCTGTAGGTAAAGCGTCTTCTCTGAAGACTCCCTCCCTGCCATCCATTCCCCTTCAAGTCACATCTCGTTTGAATGGCAGGGCGTATGCAGCAGCAGGTCAGGCTGTGGGTGCGTTGCACACAATGGCGGTGCTTCAAGCCTACCAGGCTGACTTGCTGAAAGATCTGGATAAGGGTCAGGGTCTTTCCCCTGACGAGGTTGCTGAGCTGCGCCGCACCACGGATCTCGCTCTCCGTGCCACCAAGCAGGCCGCCACTGCCATGAGCAGGTCTATGGGGGCCATGGTGGTTACGGAGAGACATCTGTGGGTGAACTTGGCTGACCTCGGGAAGAAGGAGAGGGGCTTTCTTCTCGATGCGCCAGTCTCGCCTTCCGAGCTTTTCGGTGCCTCCGTTGAGACGGTGGTCGAGAAGTTCAGGGAGGCGAGGGCGCGCTCAGCGGCCTTTAAAACCTTCATTCCACGAAGGTCCAGATCTGAGCCCGAACAGTATGGGGGTCCTGGCCCGTCTCGTTCCGAGGGACGAAGACAGGCCCAGAAGACTAGTGTGGCCACCCGCGCCCCTCCCCCACCTGCGGGTGGTTCCGGGAGGAAGCGTTGGTCCAGAGGAGGTAGACAGGACCTGAGGGAAGTGATTCAGACGAAACAGCGTGCTCGCCGGGATCAAAGTAGAAGATAGCTTCTGCTTACCTTCCTTTGGGGGCTTCTGTCTCCCTCCTCTTAATTCCCCCTTCATAATAGTCTCTCCACCTGACTGAGGTCTGGTGGTACTTTTTCCTGCGCACCCCGCCGGACCTATGATGTTTTAGGTTGGCTTTTTTGTTTAAAAAGCAGCCTTTACTGATGGTCTGGATCTGCCTATTCGGCCTCTTCTCCAGTCTGATGCGCGGGAACCATGGATGGGTGAGTTCGATCCATTTTTGTAGATCCTAGCTCGGTGATCGCTTCCCTTTTTTAGGGTTTCTAATAAGCGATCTCTTTGAGGTAACCAGGTGAGTGCTGTCTTCCCCCTTCGGAAAAAGCGGGGTAGACAGCCCATTTTTTATGATTTGGTCTATGTGTGGTCTACTCCCCTATAACCTAGGATCTTCTGAGTTATCTGGAGTCATGCGCAGGAACCACGGTGGGGTGAGTACGACTCATGTTTATGTGTCTACCATGCTGTATGCCTGGGTCCTGTTTTGTGTGCCTTCCTTGGTAGGTCCTCTTCGAGCACCCCCCTGAGGGGCTTCGGTTGTGGGGTTTTCCGCCCTTCACACAGACCTCCTACCTATGCCATCTGGTGATCTAGCGGTCGCCCCTCCGAGGAGTGGGCTTGATCACGCTATATTTCACCGTCTCACAAGTCAGAGTTGTTTCTGTGGAAACTCTCTGAGTGCTCCGAGGAGCCTTTGGCTACATTCTCGGCCCTTGGTCCCAAGGTTCTGCGGGCCTTGGTAGAGCAGGGCCCATGCTTTTCATCAAGGTGGTAAGCATAGGTCTGTGTGGGGCGAGGAGGGCTTATGCCCTCGAGGAGTTACCCATAGAATAGCCTGAGGGCTGGGGATGTGACTGCTTCGTGCAGCCTTGTAGAGGTGGCTCCCCGCCATTTCTGATCCCCGTATCTCTTCCTGGGAAGGGTGCGACGATGCTCCCCTTTCTGCGGAAAGGGTTTTGCTAGAGCTCGTCTCCCCTGAAGAGATCAGGTGTCCCTCTCGTGTCTCGGGAGTCTCGATGCACTACCTTTTTTTCATGGTACGTGTATCAGCTTCAGGGCAGTATTATTAGACAGTTAGCTGCGGCTACTGCCTGCTTGGCATGGGGTGCTCCCCTCGCTTCGAGGGTTTGCTTTGAGCACTGCCCCATCGGGCAACTGAGGTTCGCCCTTACTGCCTTCCCCCAGGCCAAGGGGACTTTCGTGGGTCAGCTCTCATCCAAGGCTTCTGTACAGGGCGCGGTGGTGCTCCCCTTTCTACGAGCTCTCTGAGCTCGTCTCCCCTGGGGGGATCAGTGGCTCCTCCAGTCCTGGGAGTAGAAGCCTGTCGTGATACACTGCCCTCTCCTGTGTGGCTAAGTGTATCGGCTCCTGGCAGTTTTAGTGGATAGATAGCCGCGGCCTCTGTCTGCTTGGCATATTTTTGCTCCCCTCTCTTTGAGGGTTTGCTTTGAGCATTGCCTGTTGGGCAGCTAGATGCGCCCCTACTGCCTTCCCCTTAGAGCCTTGTTAAGCCGGCAGTGCTCCCCTTACCCTGAGGGTCTTCTTATTTCACCGTTTCTCAACGGTACGTCTAAAATCCATTTTTATGGTAAGGCCCACACGGTTTTGGGCGCTTTCTCAAATCCATGTATATGGTAAGTCCACACGTTAACCTCTGGGCACTTTTCTAAAATCCACGCTGTGGTATGGAAGGCACCGGTGTTCTGCGTCCATTCTAAAATCCTTTATGGTAGGGATTCACGCGCTATTGCCCGTACCCTTTCTCGAGATGGTCTAAAACCCGGTTATCTCGGGTCCTTCTCCAGAGCTTCTGCCAGGCTAAAAGAACGGTATTACACGCCCTAGTTCCGGTGCGCATTTTATTCTCGCCCAACCGGGTTGAGCAGGGAGTTACCACTTGCGTTCTGTGTTACGACTTCTGAGGGAGTCATGCAGGGCTGCAGTAGCTCCTGTGTGACAGGCCAACCTGGGTATCCTAGGCTTCTGGCCGTATCCCCTTAAAGGAATACTTTGGTTTCCAAGCTTGGGCTCTACCCCAGGCCGGTACCCGCCCCTGCAGGTAAGTTTGGGTATGCAGCCTAAGCTCTGGCCGTAGGGGATATGTCACTGACAGCCGTCACTTTATCCCAGGGGCGACTCCCTTAAAGGCCTAGGGAGTTGGTACTTAGTGCCTGTCTCTCCAAAGTCAGGCACTCCCCTCAGCATGGCAGCGTGGGTATACCGTTCCCCCTAGCGACCCCTAGAGGACGCAGTTCGCAATTCGTAACCTGAGACGATTTTCATAATAATCATAATATTTTCAAAAGTATGTGAAAATTTTAGAGTTCGCAGCACAGAATCTTTAAAATATGCCTGAGAGTTTTACACACCGGTCTGTTATTGTGGCGACATTTCCACGCCCCTAAACATGACGCGGCACAAAACGAAACATGATTGGTTGTCTCACCTGTCAGTCATATGACCTCTTGGGCGGGCCTTGGCCGTTCAAAGCGGCCAAAGTTCCCAGACATTCTGCCGTAAGTCTGAAGGTCTGGCTACGCAAGGCTACACCTTTACAGCTCATACCTCAGATATTCTGCCAAAACACATCTGTTTGGTTTTGATCATCATGTCTATCACACTAAAATCATGCATTTTGAAGCCATATTAGTTTAAACTTCTGATATCTGGTTTTCTCAGCGCACACATCTGAGGCATGCACACAGAAATTGGCTGTTACACGGCATGTGAGTACTAAACTAACTCTTTCGTGTCTTATTGCTCTTAAACTGTCAAAACATGCAAGTTTGTTAAAAACACACAGGAGTTATAAAAGACGAAAGTTACGTATGAATGTAAACAGCTAGGAAAGAAATTGCATGTTTATATTAGATATGTGTGGCAGCAGCGTAATATACTCTAAATAAAAACAATAAATCCACTGCTGTCCTCTGAGGCTGGGACTCTAAATAGTGTTCTGTGCTTGTCTGTGCAGCCAACGACAGAACAGTTAGTATGCTTTGCTCGAACTTTTGCCATGGTGTTAGAACTTGTTGCTTGCGAAAACAATGGTTGCTCTGTGGGTGAAAACGTGCAGATTAAGGGTTGGTAATGTTATAATAAGATCCCCTTTCTACATCACAGAGGGAGTGAAATGTTTGCAGAAAATGGCTTGCCAAAACAAAGCTAATGCGTTATCTTTTTACACGTTTTCTAGGTTGGTAAATGTACCGGGACCCGTTTATAGCACTTAAACATAGAAAATGTCCAATTTTCCCTATGTGGGGCGTGTTTGCATGTGTTCTCTGCCTCCCACCCCCCTCTCCAGGCACCTGTCATGAGAGAACAGAAAACACAAATGAGATTCAATTCTCTTCTGCACCAGACATGATTTGAAAAATCTTGCCATCATAAGCCCATGGAATATGAAAACTTATTTTGTGCTCTTTCTGTGTGTGTTTATTACCTGTCACTCTGCATATTTTTTCTGATTTTTAATCATTTTCATCTAACGTGAGCTGTTTGTGTGGCATCTTTCAGTATGGATTGCTTCATGATTCTGGCACAATATTTGCCTGTCATTGGTAATGCTGCACTGAGGGAAAAACTACACTGGACTCAACAGAAAACCCATGCCACGTAAGTGAAAAAATATACTATTTCAAAAAGGGTGTTTGAATAAAAATCTTAAAGACAGAGCAGTTTTTAGTTCTAAGAGTTATAATGCCATTTCTCGGTATACGTTATTGTCTACACTTTTGTTCTTGTGGACTTGTGAACCATCATGGGATGCACATTTATATTAAAATGATATGGAGCCCATCAAGGGACATGGTAAATAATATCTAATGGAAGGGAATTGCTAACTGCAAATACGCCTAATGGAAACGCGCCAATTTTACGAAAACTCCCATATATCGCAAAAAAGTTTTTAATGCTCACATGAGGTGGTTTTTCAGGCAATTTGAAAAAGGAATATTTTGCAAAACTGCAATGGTAACGTCTTTTTCGCATTTACAGGTCACATGGCATATGTAAAAAGTCATATGATCATTCTTCAATGTACAATAAACTCCAAGAAACACTTCATACATAGCCACTCTCAAGTATAAGGGGCTTTTCCTGATATTAATGCTTAGTCTATGTACCGTGACTCTGACACGGTCACCGGAGCTGATGTTATGTTTATACCAGTAGCGTCGCACACGTTTCTGAAGTGGCTCTCCAGCTGCTTGTGTAAAAATACATGCATACGCCTCTTTCAATTAAACAAAGCCAAAATATGTCCAAATCCCACCAAAATCAGTTGCCATGACTTATTGCGAGAGAAACTTTAAATTAAATTTTAGTTGAATAACGTCAGTTAATGGAAACGTTGTAATTTCGCAATACTTTTTTTTATCCACATTTATATAGTATCGCCAAAGTTTTGCACAAATCTGTAATGGGAATGCGCCTACTGGTAACCCGAAGATTCATAAAAAACCCTCATACACACTTCTACTGTAAGTGAAGATGGATCACGAATGATTCGCGCGAACATAGATGAATATATGTAGATCGGGAGGTGCATTCCCTTCAAACAAATGTAATCCACTGCATCTTCAGCGGCTCAGATGTCGGGAGTAAATGACGACCACTATGTTCATTATTACATCCAGCAACACAACACCTCAATCGCTCCATCTAACTTGCATCCTTACTTCTGCATCAAAACATGGAAAGTTACTGGACTGTGACAGCTGGTCTGAGGTAAGACGCTCATGTCAATCAACTATCATGAGAGCGGCCTCTGTCGGTGTGACGGCACAATGACAGGCATCTGAGGATGGCTCAATTTGTAAAAGGGGATATTATTTTTACAGATTAATTAAAAACCACTGCATGGATTTTTATCATTATAGGGTAGATGTGTACATACACTGCCAACACACATTAATGTTCAAACATCATGAAAAAGTGAACTTAGCATCTGATGACCCCTTTAACATTGACATTAGTCTTTGAAATGACATTGAATTTTGGTCAGCTATACTATAAAACCATGAAAGAACGCTGCAAAAAAAGCTGTTTAGAATTTGCCCAAATATCTTAAGTGTGACAGGCCAAATCTACTTGTTTATATATGTTTATATACTAGGGATGTGATGAGATCTCGTGGCACCAGTCGGATCTCATGAGATCTTGTGACAATATCCATGCAAAACATTTTTCAGTGTTTACATTAGAGCATACTGCCCATGATGGGTCGGCCATCATTACGCTTCCGATGTGAACGCTGTCATTCACTGAAATGGGCGGCGACAAAACACGCGCTGCTCACGCTCCACTGATGTGAAACGTATGTCACTAAGTCATTCATTCAGGAGATTCCAATAGTCAAATAAGTCTTAATGAATTGAGACACTGACTCCTTCATTGAATTTTTTTTTTTCTTTTTAATTTTGTTTAAATTAATATGTTTTTAACAGACTTAATCAATGAACATTTTGTCAGAACCACTAGTAAATGACGTTATTTTGTTTAGTTCTCTAATCTTTTTCTCCAGAATCATGAGAGAATCATGGTCTCCAGTTTATTATAATAAATTCTCAGTTTATCCAGAATCGTGAAGCTCTTGTTTAAATGTTATTACTGCATATAATTAATTAAAACAAAAGTTTAATTTCATAAAGTTAAAAATGCACCTACATTTTTTTTTTTTTTTGCATTTTGTCTTTTTCAGTTGAATAAAAGACTATTTTCCCTATATATCATCATTGAGGATTTCTTTAAAAAAGTTTTAAAAATCTTGTCTCGTTCTCGTGAACCCAGTCTCATGTCTCATCTCGTCTCGTGGGATAAGTGTCTCGTCACACCCCTACAGAAAACCATAAGCACTGCAGAGAGAATATACATGATGTTTATTTTTTGTAGTTTTCATTTATGGGTGTTGTTTTTTTTAAACTTCTGGCACTTGATTTTTATTAAAACCAGCAGATTTTAACTTTTGGTCAAATTGAGGTCACATTGAAACTTTTTTGGAATTGTTTTATTTCCTCTTCATTTATTTTTAACATTTACTTACGATGAAAAATGTATGTATCTATGTAATTATTTATTTATTTATTATTTTAAGACATTAAACTGCGTAACTTCTGCACAGCTCTTGTTTGTGGTTAACACACCATGGTTTGTGCAGATGAAGTTTTCCACCGGATTAGTCACTTGATGATAATCACAGTCACACACACTTGCATGCAGCAGGTGGTTTAAACTTTAACCAAGTAAACATAAACCAAAACATACTATAAACCTTTAACTTATTTTGTGTGTTTCACACTTCTGCTCTGTTCTATCCTAACGATTTCTTAAAAACTGTCAAACTGAACAAACATTTTAGTAGAAAAGAAGAATCTGGTGTAACATGCTGCAACTACACCATCTAAATTAATGCTAAACAAATAGCAAAAAAAAAAAAAAAAAAAAAAAGGAAGAAAGAAATGAACTACACCATAAAACACATTTTAATTTAATTAAAATCCATACTCAGTTGCTGTGTATATATATATATATATATATATATTTTTTTTTTTTTTTTTTTTTTTTTTTTTTTTGTCAATAACAATGTGTTTTGTGCGAAAGATGAGTGGCTGCCAATCACAAGAAACCATTGAGATTCACAGGAGAGAAGCCAAACCTCACCTAAATATTGAGTTATTAGAGATTAGTTAAAACGACAGTCTACAGTTGAAGAAAACATCAAATTAATGTTTACGTAACACAAAAACTGCAAACTGGTTTGTACTTGGGTCAAATTGTTGCCTGTTACAGATACGTAATTAGAGATAGAAAAGACAATTATTAAGTTTGAAAGAAAACACTACACATGTGGTCAGAGCAAACCTCCCTTAACTTCCTCTTGATTGTGGTGAAAATCCATGCTATTTTGTTTTTTTTCTTCTTCTTCTTCTTTTTTTTTTTTTTTTTTTTAATCTCTGAAGTCTTGAAAGAAACAAGACTGAACCATAAAGTGTTTTAACATCCTGAACATCATGCAGCTTCTTTTCTGTGAGTTCATTGTACTTTTATTTATATTTTAATGTGCTTTGTAATTTAATACATCAATTTAATGTTTTACAACACAGTTATAATCCAGTTTATTTTATATGTATGTGTGCATGTGTTATTTCACAGATCTGCTCATGTGGTGTCAAGCTGCAGAGACTTTAACAGACCAACTAACAGATTTAGGTCAAAATGTGACTGTAAACTGTGATTTTGATGTCAAGGAGGTTAACTGGTTATTACTTAAACTACCAGATCCTCCACTTTTAATATTACACACTTTCTCTTCACTACAACAATAAATTTAGACACAAATATTCAGTGCAAAGTAAACCTCATCTGTTCATAAATAATGTCACTACTGATGATTTAGGACTTTATTTCTGTGTGACCACAGACTCTCCTCCAAAATACAGCAACGGCACCAAACTACACATCACTGGTGAGTGACCATCATTTCTTCGGACCGTTATGTAAATTGTAAATAAGCATTTCACTGATTGCACTGTTTTATAGAACTGACTGAACTGACTGAAAAAAAGCAAGAATCAAACAAAATGGCCGGTTATTGTCCTCATATCTGCTTCCATAAATGGTCTTCTGATTTTTGTGATCATAGGTGAGTTCCTTAATAAAATTATAAATGTATTGCTTCAAAGCAGCTTTACAGAAATTCATAAAGTTTAATGTTTATAATATCTTAATATTTTCATGCTGTACAGTCACATTTAGCAGGTTATTGCTGTGTGATAATTTTGAAACTATATAAACAAACAAACAGGGTTTTTTTTTTTGTTTTTGTTTTTTTTGTATTATTCTTAAATTGTTGTTCTTGTACAGATTTACAGGGATGTTCAGTTGAAGGTCTCACTGAGCTATACTACAAACTAAATCTACACTAATGTAATAATATTGCATGTGGTCTTGTTTCATTCATTGTTTCAGGTTTGGTAAAGAGTTACATTGACGTAACTGCAAGATCTAAAAATTACACTGTAGCTAAAAACTCAAATAATCTACAGGTAAAGATATGTCTTTAGTTATCTTGTTTTATGAAACTGAAATATTTAAGATGTATGCTATGCTGTTACATCTCTAAAAAAATGCCTCAAATACTTATATATGTATATTGATAACTAAATTAATAATGTACAGTCAGCCTGTTATTATTGCAAAATAAACCCCTTCATACCCTGTGAGGATTTATTATTAATGACTGACTGTACATAATTTCTTACTCTATACTGGCCATTGATATTTAATATTTTCCTTTTTCAGTGTGCTGAAATGGATTTTCCCGGGAACAGAAGATTTTGTCCAGAGCAGAGCAGAGCACGATTGTCTACAGCCAATGTACGATGTAATACACATTATGAATAAATATATAAATAAATGTACAAAACAACATCAATAAATATTGTAATAAGAAATTTGAGTCCTTTTTTTTAGATTTTAGATTATATATTTGTTATGTTACATTCAAATCATTTTTATCTATCATAAGTGTGCTGACAAGTTTATAGTAGTACTAAGAGTTGCAAATTACAGGGTAAATGAGGTGTTTTGGGTCTTTTACCCTACGCAATAGCTTTCATGAAACTTCGTGCAAAACATTATAATTCATCATAAATCATGCATCAGCTGACTTTTGTAAACAAACATTTCATTCCTTTCACCATTTTCCCAAAAATCTCCCGCAAAAATTTCATAAAACTGAAATGTTCTGCTAGTTTTATAGACATTTGTCAGAGAGCTGCAAATCAAGGAGGCAAACCATAATAAATGTACTAAAGAGATTTTTGACATGCATGTTAATTGTTTATAATCTGTTTCATTTGTTGTTAACACACAGCATGGTTTAAACAAGATTCCCACTCTTTGATCACATTATATACACTAGTTACACGGATCCAGTAGAACTTGAAACTTTTACACTTTAAAGTCACTATAAACATGTTCACTGGGACTGTTTTTCTACTGAGTTTCACATTTCCTATACTGTTGTATTTTAATAATTTCCTCAAAACTGTCAAACTGAACAAATATTCTAGTAGGAAACAAGCGGGGAAATGGTGGCTATTAGTCATGAACAAAACTATGCTAGGCTTGAGAATACACATGTGTTTTGTGCAGCAAATTTCTAACTGCTGAAACCACTGAAATTCAAAAGACAGAAACCAAAAACTCTACAAAGTTAATAAAGACATTATTAGAGTTATAAATGATCTACAGTTGAAGAAAACATCATATTAGTGTTTGTACAACAATTGAAAGATGGCAATCTGGATTGTACTCACTGTTTTTGGTCACACTGCTGCCTGTTACAATCTTGAAATAAAAGATTAATAGTTAAAAAATGGATGAGCTTCGAGCACATAAAGAAAACACTACATGTGTGGTCAGAGCAAACCTGCCTTAACTTCCTCTTGATTGTGGTTCAAATTACCACGGTATCTTGAAAGCTCTACGGTAGTTTCATCTCTAAAGTCGTGTGAAAGAAACAAAACTGAATCATGCTGAAGTGTTTGAACATCCTAAAGATCATGCAGTTTCTCCTCTGTGAGTTTGATGTACTATTTTCAGTGTGCGTTGGAAATTAATTAATAGATTTATTGTTTCATGACAATTTTATTCCAAAATATTTTGCGTGTGTGTTTTATTTCACAGATCATGTGGTGTCGAGCTGCAGAGACTTTAACAGATCATCTAACAGATTTGGGTCAAAATGTGATTATAAACTGTGATCTTGATGTAAATGAGGTTATTTGGTCATTGCTGAAACTATACTCTCCAGTTCTGATATTACGCACGTTCACAACTACAGCTCCTTTTTACTTAAATAACACATTTAGAGACAAATATAAAGTGCAAAGTAAAAACAATTTGTTTATAATTAATGTCACGATTGATGATTTAGGAGTTTATTACTGTATGAAAATAGACCCTCCTCAAAAATACAGCAGTGGCACAAGACTGTACATCATTGGTGAGTGACCATTCAGTGATAATTTTATACAATGTATGCTTTTAAGACATTAACAAATAACACAGCTATGAATGTATTATATATCAGAACCAACTGCAGAAATACGGTCTCATACAGTGGAGGAGTGCATTGAGGAGAATCAGACACATATTACTATCCTCATCTCTGTGCTGTTGAATGTTTTTCTGATCATTGTGATCACAGGTGAGTTATTTGAACGTGTTTCAACCCAAAAAAAATAAAATAAAAAAAACTGAGTTATAATGTCAAATCTAAATTCTTTTTTTTTTTTTTTTTTTCACTTTAAGGACTATTGAGGTCTTTAATTTATGGAACCAAAGACAAACATTTTAAAGAGCGTCAAGTTATGGATTTTGAACAATCTCAAGACTCAACACAAGTGCAGGTAAAACAAGTAAGACCATGATTAATGTAACAGGATAACTTTAAAAAGTGTGTACTAAAATAGATATGGCAAATGATCCTCAATAATGGTTCAAAGTCGTTGAACCATTAAAGCTTCCTGACACTGTCGAACATTTTGGAGCATATAACTGTTTAAAACAAATTGCAGGACATTTTCATGCACATTAAATGGCTGGTTTCCCTTTGCTTTTTCAGTATGTCACAGTCGACTTTCCACGCCATGTAAAAGGTTTCAGTCCTGCACTTTTACAGCTGCCGGAAGCAAGACTTGATATCCACAAACTCCATGTAACTCAGTCTGATAAAGTATGTGGTCTCTTTCATATAGATATCTCTTCAGGCAGCACATAGCTCACTAGATGTTATACAATGCTTTATGTTTGTTTGATGTAACGCAGTTAAAAAGAACATTAATACTAGCAATATTCATTTTGTTGAATTACATGAAATTAGAAGGGTGAACTAAATCAAATGGTGTTTTGGTGTTTTTGCCCTCTAGTGGTTAATACATTGCAGACGTTATCGTTATTTTGTCCATGTGCGCCTACGTAGTTCAGCAGAAAATGGTTAACGCTGTTGTAGTTATGTCTGTGTCTGTAATGTTATCATCGGTGTATTAACACATTTTGATGTATTTCTCAGACACGATCATCGTTGCTGCGGTGAATAAAAGAACTGACAACCAAAGTCGGTGTGTGCATCGTTCATTTGAAATTGGTGACAGTCGTATATTGGACAACGTTGAGGAAACAATTGTTACATTAACTTGTCTTTCTATTCTGTGGTCAGAAATGTTTGTATAATGACTGTCATTTAGTGTAATTGTGTTGTTCTGGCTGTGCTCCTAATGTCTCGACTCTCATAATAAAATAATTTAAACACAGTATGTCATGTTTAAAATGTTCTTTTTTTGGCAAGTCTGAAGTGGGATCATCCATATGATAGCGTTGTGTGAGGTCTGTGAGGAAAAGACCAATGTCCTACACAGTTGTTTATTTTTAAACATGATTAAACAGATTTTTCACTGTTTTAATTGTATCCTTTTTCCCTTTCACCTTTCATTGTATGCAAGTGCGAATGGGCTTTGGGAGCTTACAATGGAGTACAGTTTTAGTTTGAATTTGATCCTCACATAATTTGGGTTTAGCACACAAGTTGTTTATGGTTACAGTCTATGGTTCTGTTGTAGACATTTTATTTCCAATTTGGAGATTGTATGAAGAAAAAGACGCAGGAAAACAAAGTTCAACACTCTTGAGCATGTTTATGTCAAGGTCATTTTTGCTCGTAAGTGAATGTCAGCAGCAAAAAAATGAGATTAAATACATAAAGGATATATGTGTTATTTAACATGTTTAATTATTGCATCATATTCTGCATCATATTTTGCATTACACTGTTTTTATTCATTGCGAAGAATACTGAATCTGGTTTTGTGCATGTGAGATCAATAAATGTGTAAACTTTATTAAGCATCATTTATATAGGGCACTTAGGCTACTCCTGATTTCTCTCAACACAGGCTAGGGACAGGAGAGCTAACAATCAATGAATGGGAAAACAAAGTAACTCATTTGAAAAAGTAAATCAGTTATTAATTAGTACTACCCTCTGAGTTACCCTCAAAACTGGTAAAGTGACCAAAAATAAATAAATAGATAAATATATAAATAAATAAAAATATTTAAAAGTCATTTTATTAGGATGCTCTGCTTCAGCAGTCTAACAATGCTCATCTTTGTCAAAATGTCTGAGATGGATAATCATAATCAAATAAAAAAAAAAAAAAAAATGACAGAAATAAGTAATATCCAGTCATTTAACAGTGTCACGGCCAGTGAATAGTGTTTCATGACATGTCATCAGTCGGCCATATTGGTGGCACCGAGCATTAACAATGCCAATGAATAGAGGGTTTGCACCGACGTCACATTCTGTGCGTTATAATGCGTTATACAGATGCTAGATGAAAAGAAAACTCCATGTAAACTTTTTTGAAAACAGACAGTTCCCCTCAGAGACACAATCATATAAACTCCTAACCCCAATTAATTATTTAGGAGTTTCTTCCAATATTTCGTGCATCGTGAACAGTGAGATTGATCTGCCTGCTACAGTATTTTCTCCTCTTTATGTCCGTCTTCAGCTGTTAACGGCCTTTTGCAGACTAAATATAATAAAAACTTAATATTTCCACACAAATTACATTTTGGAACATGAATACAGTGTATGACGTGCACGGGCCACGGGGCAGTCCATATTGTCTAGCCCTGTAATAGGTGGTAAACTGATGACCCGACAGTTCTTCCTTCTATTTCTTATCCTGACATAGTGAATTACTTTCGTTTCTTCATTTTTTCGCCAAGCCCATTCACGAGTTCCGTTCGGTTCAGTGGCATTATTTACATTCAAAGCCACCGCAATGGCCGACTTCCGGATTGATGACGTAGCGTGAAAACACTCTATTGAATGAAACTTGCATATTTTGCTGATTATTGCTGTTGGAAATGGTCAATTATTGTCATGTTTTGGGCTGTAATAATCGGTCATACCGGGATAAACATTTAGAGTATGATAGACTGCCAAAAGTTATAACAAATCAAGGAGAAAAGTGCAAAAAACTGTCTGAGAAACAAAAGGCATTTGTGGTTGGCCAACTGAACCAGGATTTCCAGGGCAAGAATCTTGATAATATTTCGTATTTATCATTTCTGGTCAGGTAGGTGAATACTAATATCTTAATTATGCTTGTACATATCTTCTCCACCTATTAACTTTTGTCAAAATATTGCCCCCTTTCTTGTTTACTAAGTCCTTCTCTATGTGATTTAGCAGTTTTTTTTTTCTCCTGGTTTAGACAGCTGAAATTAGCAGAACAACGTATTCAGTAGTGCATTAACCGTGCAATCAATGATGTTGTTCCGAGTATCTACAATGTGGCCGCGCATCCGGGTAACTGACCAAACTGTGACGTAAGTCCAAACCCTCTAAATCTAAATAGGGATACCAGGGTCGGGACACAGGAGGGGTTTTTACCATACTGTTGGTGACCACCAGAGGACAGCATTGAGCCACCGTAGAACAGTTAAAGGCGACATTGGTCAGTGTTCTTGTTTTATACTTTATGCTATATATTTATAGTGTTCCCACGTGTGTCTATTCCAGAATAACTACACTCCATATTTATAAAAAAAAGGAGTGTAAAGACAGTACAAAATAATTATATCAATAAGAAATGACTAGAATTTCTTTAAGCATTATATATATATATATATATATATATATATATATATATATATATATATATATATATATATATATATATATATATATATATATAATTTGGTGTGTTTATTAGGTTCGTCCTTATATCTTATATCACGTCTAAAGTCACTCGACTGATATGGAATGTAAAAAATGCATTACCATCATCAGGGAGGGACTAGATGTACAGTAGGAACATGAGGGAGGAAGTGAAACGTGTGGGAATACCAGCTTCCCTACAGGTGGTTTTTGCGCGTGATTTGACATGTAGGAACAGAGTCTACTGGCAGCTCGGTATGTAATTCTCTTTGTTTTTGAAAAATTCATTGCATTTATTTAAAAAAAAAAACTATAATTTGAAATAATTAGTAATATAAATTCGACTATATTAAGAGACAATATTTTACACATATCCTTTTCTCTCTGAGTGTTGCAGTGTAATCATGTTGCTTTAACTTTGCTCTTGTATATTAGACGCTAATCAGAAATGCAACTAATTTTTTGGTCAGTATATAATATTGTGGTGTTGTGGACATTTCTGGAGAGAGGACTTTGTTTGTGATGTTCAGGTTGCATTATATTTTGGGCTTTTATTATTTATTTTGTTTAGTTGTGCTGTTTGGATTCAATTAGTGTAATTAATGTTACACTGCATATTGGGAGTTTATGGTTGTGCCTTTGAGTATGGTGTTTATTTTGTTATTTAGTGTATTTTATTGTGAAATTTCAGTGTGTGTGATTGTGATCACATTTTGAGCTTTCCTGGAGCCCTTCTAGGGCTTGTGTACAATGCTGTTTTGTAACCTAGTGAATGTCTATTTAATGTCACAAGTGTTGCTAATGATTCACCAGAAGTAAATTACTAACTACTCAAGTTAAATGCTGACTTGTTCTGCTTGCTATAGTCAGCTTAGGAGGACAGAGGTCAAGGAATTTCCGTGAAAATAGTTAAAGGCAGAATATGTAAGATTTTTAAAAATAAAATATCCAAAACCACTAGAACATGTTATATTTTGCTGACTTTTGTACTTACATTATCCCAAATGATTCGGAGAATGTTTAAATTCAGAGAAATAAGCAATTTTAACTAGTGTAACGGACCGTGTCAGCGTGAGGTGACAATAGCTCATACCAAGTTTGGTGTTATTATATCAGATGCCAAACTGCATCTGATACAGTCTCAGATGCAGTTTGGCATATTTCAAGTTAATTTGTTAATGCGTTAAATGAGAACCGTTTTGTATATCGACATGAAACTTTTTGCCAGCACGGTCTGAACATGATCTGAGTCTGAATTTGGTGAAATTCAGTCTAACTGTGGTTTAGGAGGAGTTCGAAAAAGTATGTTTTCAACATGAATCAAAATGGCGGACAGGAAGTTCAGCCAATTTTGGCATAATTGGCATCGATGTTCTTGGCATAACCCAAAGAATTTATTGAGATCAATTTCATTACAATAAGCCAATTTAATAAAATGTTATTAACATTTTTTTAATTTCTTCATAACTTTTGGCCAGAAGGTGGTGCTGCCCCCAAACTTTTTTGAATACTGTCAGGGCATGGTGCCCAAGACACATACCCAGTTTTGTAATGATATGCTAATGCGTTTGTAAAATATAGCATTTTTTGTCAAAATTTAAAATGACAGACAGCCAAAATGGCTGACATGGGAAAATTGGGAATGGTTCGGCTCGGCATGATGCACCGCATTTAAAGAGTTTTTTCATTCAGAAGCCATTCAGAAGTTCTAAGCAAAAATAGCCATTTTCATATCTCCTGACCACTAGGTGGCACTGCCCCGAAACACTGCAGGTAGCCTCAGATCATGCTTATCACACACAAGCCCTGCGTCCCAGTGTGCATACTATCCACCCTATCTGCCCTAAATAGTATTGAAATTTACTAGTATCACATAGAATTTAGGGTGGATATGCAGATTGGGACACAGGCCAACTTTGGTCTCAACACGTCAAACCGTTGCGGAGATATAGCCTCACATCCATTTTTGCGTGTTTTTCATAGAATTCGTTTGCGCGTTATTCAAGAACGGTTTAACTAATCAACTTGAATTCTATAACTTTTTGCCAGCAAGGTCTGAAGATGATCTGAGCCTATTTTGGTGAAAGTCAGACAAACCGTCTAGGACGAGTTCGAAAAAGTAGGTTTTTCGAACTATTAAAAATAGCAAAAAAAAAACGTTTTCATGTGTTCAGTTGACTCGGCATGAGCCAAGGAATCAGAGGGAAAAAAAATAGTTTTCCTTCTGTGCCTTACAGTTCAAAAGTTATTGACACAAACATGAGTGAAACTTTGGACAAGTGGTGGCGCTAGAGAGTTTGAGTTAGAGACTCGGAACTTGCTATGTTTAATGTTGAGACTGTCTTCTATCAGTGTGCCAAATTACACAAGTTTCCCGCAAGCGGTTTTGTGGGCTGCCATAGATTCGAGCGGAAGAAGAAACGGAAACGGAAGAAGAAGAATAAGAACATCAGTGGACACAATAACACAATAGGTGCCTTCACACCTTTGGTGTGTAGAAAAAATTTGTATTTAGCCTATTTAATGCAGTTTAAATTCAGTTTAAGGCAGTAAAAAATCCCATATTTATTTGTTTACTAACCTATATTTTAAATAAGAAATTATTTCTTTCTTTCTGAATGTGTTGTGTTTGGTGAAGTTCACCCTAACAAATCTCTCCACTGTCACATCTAAAATCACTGACTGATAATGGAATGTAAACAGTCTTATGCCCTTGTGAGGGAGGGAGTAGACTACAGTAGGACAAGGAAGAGATAGCCTTCCAGTGGGAATATAACTATGGTTTGATCACATCTCTTCCCTTTACAGACGGTTTTTGTACGTGATCTGACATGTAGGAACAGATTCCTGTGGAGGTTCGGTAGGCAGTTGTCTTTTCTTGTTTTTGAACATTTATGGTTAGTTATACATAAAAATGATCAGTAATATAAAATAAATCATACTGTGTTTCCAGAGAATCTTTTTCACGTCTCTTTTTACCTTTGCTGTGGTGTATGTGGGCAGAAAATCAGTTTTTAATTGTAGACTATATACTTTTGTGTTCTTGTGTAGACATAAATCTTTGAAGAGAGTAATTATAACATGACAGGACTTGTGTGCTGTTTGGATTCAATCCATGTTCTGTACAGCGAATAATTGTAGTTTTTGTTTGGTATTCGGTATTGTTTTGAAATGCAGTGCTTACATAGTCTTTTTTATGTTCTGTTATATATGCTCTTATTTTACATATATTTTATTTCAAAGTCATAAAGTGGGAAAATTATTTACAAATATATAAAACAGGCTATGAATTAAAAAAAATAAATAAAATAAAATAAACAAAAACAGTGTTTGTCATGTGTTAGTCAAGTAGAAATGAAAATGTTGTACACCTCACTGTTTTTTAACATTATAAGTTTTAATTAAATGTTATCCAATTAAAGTCTGATGCTTTAGATAGTAGTTCTGCAGTTTAACAACAATTAACCTGATCATAAGCCTAATTAAAAGTTAAATGTTAAATATAACATTTTCTGCCTTTTTTTTGTCTGTAAATCATTAATACATTAAACAGAGACTTAGCAGGTAGTTTAATGTTAGAAATGAATTTCTGACACTTAATTTCAGGCCTTGACTACTGTTATTCAAAGGGTCAAAGATACAGCACATTTTTGGCTTTATAGCCAATTGTAACACCATATATAGTAAACTGATACTGCTTATTTAAATTAAATACTGCTTAATTAAAAAAAAAAAAAAAAAAATAAATAAATAAATAAATAAATAACATCATCCACTACATCCATAATGGAGTCTCCATAAAAAAATAAATAAATAATAAAAAAAAGAGCAACACAAAATTCAAAGGGCCAATTCACACTGCACCATCAGGGTTTCCATCAGCATCTGTTGTCACTGGTTGCCCCTTGTGAATTAGCCTGAAAGGCTCTGACACACTAAGCCAATAGTCGGCTGTCAGCCAACATTTCATTTCACGAATATATCCATAACAACATGAAATCGTTCTTCATGAAATGAAAAAAAGATACACAATTGAGAAGTGGACTGCAAATCAAAAATCAAAAATAAAAATCATAACATACAAACATTTTGTGTTAGCACAGAGTAATAGTATGAGTATAAAACTGTAAAAAAAAAAAATAATAAAAAAAAAATATATATATATATACAGAATGTAACTTGGTAAAATCAATTTAGCTTCATAAAATAACATAATGTATTGCTGCAGTGCAAGTTCCCATATAAACCATTATTTTGTTTATTTATATTTTTGTTTGATTATAAACCATTATGTTGCTTAAGTTAAATTTGGCATGTAACGGAAGTTGCAACAATCTTTTCTTCCCTGTTTTTAATGTGTATACACTACCAGTCAAAAGTTTTCAACAGTAGGATTTTTACAGTTTTTAAAAATTTTAAAATTTAACTTATCCTGTGATTTCACAGTTGAATTTTTAGCATCATTACTCCAGTCACATAATCCTTCAGAAATCATTCTAATATTGTGATTTGCTGCTCAAAGAACATTTATTATTATTATTATTATTATTATGTTGAAAACAGCTAGTAGAATTTTTTCAGGTTTCTTTGATGAATAGAAAGATCCGAAGAACAGCATTTATCTGAAATAGAAATATTTTGTAACATTATAAATGTCTTTATCATCACTTTTGATCAGTTTAAAGCATCCTTACTAAATAAAAGTATTATTTTCTATAATTGGTCTTATAATTGGTTATATATGTGGTCTTGATTGTGCTCCTTGGTTCCCTTTTTTTCTGTTTGCTTGTTTTTTTTTTTTTTTTTTTTTTCTTCCACTTGGATATATTTTTTTTTTTTCTTTCTCTGGACATAAAAAAGCAATATTTATTAAAAGAGTTTAATAAAATATTGAGGTAATAAACGTTTTTGTCACAAATCTTTGACAAGAAGCTCCACACTTTGAATTCCTTATTTGTAGCAGATGTATTTTCCTGTATCATTATGTTAAAGGTTGTTGAGTTTGAGTGAGAAATTTCCTTCCTCAAAATCATCAGAAAACATTTCAGCTCTGTTCTTATATGCTGAGTGTTGTTCTTCTACAGAGCCTTGACCATTAATAATGTCATACACATTCAGACTGTCATTGTATCTCCAATGCACTGTGATTTCTTGAAGTTTAAGTGGAAGTTCTTTAGAAAAACATGGTAAAACAGGTCAGACTTACATTTTAGTCTGGGACTAAGCTTTAGCCTTGTCTGTGAAGCCAGGCGATAGTGCTTTGTTTGATACAGTGCAAGAAAGTGAACCAGAGGCAGTGTCACATCTCTGTTCATACAGACTCCTATGTTGAAGTTGATTTTGTTCTGTTATTCCTGACCTTAGTTCCTGTGTTTAGTTCTTGTTTAATTGGTTTTCATGGTTTCTAAGTGTGTGCTCATTTGTTTCTTTGGTTACTGATTATGTTCCTCACCTGTGTCTAGTTTCACAACATCCTGTGCATTTATACTCCCGAGTTTGTTCTGTTTGACATTGTCTTTGGTTTGAATGCAAGCTGTTATGCCGACTTTTGTTTATCATGTGCAATTGGATATTCTGTCGTCTATCTCTGCCCTCCTTGCTGTACCAGGCGGTTAGCCTCCAAAACATTTGAATGCAATCTGAATTTTATAGCACACTATATTAAAACTTAGTACTTTATTGCTTAGAAAATACCCGGATCACAGCATTTTAATTGTTTTTGAGTTATTTCTGAAATCACTTCTGATATTAGGTATCGTTTCTGCGTTATATGCCTTGTGCTATACAGCGGTACGACCAGCAGAGGGAGCCACAATGTTGCATTTTATAGTAGAAACATACACTAAAGAAAAGCTTGTTCCTGATATTGTGGAGGAATTTTTGAAATGGTATTTGTAATATTGTTTGCTGAATTTGGATGTCAATATTAGCTGAGCTAATGGCACAGCTGGACTTCCAAATTCGGAAGATGACAGTAGTGCAACGCTTTGGATGCTAGCTGTCAGGTCTTTCAAGTGAGAAAACGTTCACAGTATTGCCGTTCCTGATACGCGGATATTGCAGTTTGCGTTTGGCACCCCCTACCATGGAGTGCACCTATTCGACCAGCGGCTGCCCTAGTGCTTTATCACGAAAGGCGGTGACGAGAAGTGTTTCATCTTCTTCTTAAGCGATTGTGGCGGTTGGCCTGGAGTGTGGAACACGAGTTTGGCAGGGAAAATAAATAAATAAATAAATAAATAAACCTTAATATTCGTTCAAACAGACCTGCCTTTTTTAGGAAAGTGATTAACTTTGCATATATTTTCCCCAGTGCGGCTCCAAGTATATTTTCCAATATACAGTTTAATTTATACTTTTTACATACGTCTTTTAAGATTTTTCTTTCATTTTCATATGCATGACATTCCATTATCACATGCTGTACAGATTCAGGTTGATTACAGTGTAAACATAATCCATTTGTATGTTTACCTATGAAATGACGTGTCTTATTAAGTCCTGTATGTCCTATTCTAATAAGGGTTATGACCATTTCTTCCCTTCGATTTCTACCCAGTTCTCTTCCCACTCCAGCTGTACTTGGTATGTTATACAGATGAGTTCCTGACTGCGATCAGGCCAGCCTCCACGGTCATTCTAGCCGCCACTTTATTTTGCGGTGCGCGCATATACGCGCTACGGTAATAGCGTGCAACAACCTACATCAGAGGAAAAGCGATCTTTGGCTTTCATTTATTGAGGCAGTTACACTGTCAATATTGAATAACGAATGAATAAATTAAAATCAAACAAACGAATAAATAACTGTTTAAAAAAACAGTCTGATAAGAAATGTTGCTCAAATGCTGAGTAATATTCAATGTAGAATTTCCAAATAATATTAAAATAACTAGTGAGAAATAACAGAATGAAAGTCTTTCATAAACGTGCAAATAACCATTTTTATATGTACATTCACATTATTGTTATAATAAATAAAACTCCCTGTTTCCACAAAATGTTTCAGTTTAAATTAAAAGTACACCAGGAGGGAGCTGTATCCCTTCTAGCCACAACAGGGAAGTGTTTCATTTTGCGACTCGGTTCTTTGAACATTTTGTTAAAAAAAAAAAAAAAAAAAAAGTTGTTTAATGTTTTTATTTGCATGTTATTTTGTTACCACATAATAAAAACGCCATTATTATCCACACGTCTCGAAATACACTCCATACTGAAATAAACATATTGCGAATGGCCACATTTTCTAATTTATAATTAATTTAAGTTACTTCGGTAGTCATTCTAAGCAAGTTATATTCAAATTATTCTTTATATATATATATATATATATATATATATATATATATATATATATATATATATATATATATATATATATATATATATACCATACAATATGACAAAATTCCGCTATGTTGATGTGCGCATGTGCGCAACATTTGGTGTAACACATAGTGATAAAAAATAAATTTAAGGGTTAGATCAGGTAGCTTCCATAAGATTTGCAGTCCACTTCTCAATTGTGTATCTTTTTTCATTTCGTGAAGAACGATTTCATGTTGTTATGGATATATTCGTGAAATGAAATGTTGGCTGACAGCCGACTATTGGCTTGGTGTGTCAGGGTAAGGTCTTTCAGGATAATTCACAAGGGGCAACCAATGACAACAGATGCCGACAGGGGTAACAAAACCCTGATGGTGCAGTGTGAATTGTCCCTTTAGATCTTCTGCTATTGAATAGCAAAATATCAGTAATAACAAACAGAAATAAAACAAAGAGTGTCCGGAGTGTCACTGGCACAATATCAGGACTGTTTGAAGTCCTGTTGCAAAATAAAAGTCGTTTTATAACCAGTTTTGTCTTTGAATTTGGATAGCCCTAAAAAGGAAACTTCCTGTTTGCACAGAATAGTTTCAAATAAGATTAACAGTCCCCTACCCCTGTGTGTCTCTGAGCCAGTTTCAAGACTATCTGATGTAGCATTACATAATAAAAGCCTTCCAAAAACTCATATATGACCAGTTTTGTCTTTCATTTTGGATAGCTCTAAAAAAAAGAAACTCCCTGATTGCACAGACCAGTTTTTATTCATATTGACAGTCCACCACCCCAGGGGGTCACTTAGCCAGTTTTAGGACTATCTGATGTAGCATTACATAATAAAAGCCATCCAAAAAAGTAATATATAAACAGTTTTGTCTTTGATTTTAGAGAGCTTTAAAAAAGAAACTCTTTGAAAGTGCAGATTAGCAGTCCACCACCCCAGTGTGACCCTCAGCCAGTTTCAGGACTATCTGATGTAGCATTACATAATAAAAGCCTTCCAAAAACTCATACTGTATATGTCCAGTTTTGTCTTTCATTTTGGAGAGCTCTAAAAAAAAAACTCTGTGATTGCACAGGCCAGTTTCAATTCAGATTGGCAGTCCACCACCCCAGTGTGTCCCTCAGCCAGTTTCAGGACAATCTGATATAGCATTGCATAATTAAAGCCCTCTAAACACTCATATATAACCAGTTTTGCCTTTGATTTTCGAGAGCTCAAAAAAATAAAATAAAATAAAATAAAATAAAATAAATAAATAAAAATAACAATAAAAGAAAATAAAAGAAAAGAAACTCCCTGTTTGCACAGACTAGTTTCAATGCAAACTGACAGTCCACCACCCCAGTGTGTCCCTCAGCCAGTTTTAGAACTATCTGATGTAGCATTACATAATAAAGGCCATCCAAAGACTCATATATGACCACTTTTGTCTTTCATTTTGGAGAGCTCTAAAAAAGCAACTCCATGATTTCACAGACCAGTTTCAATTCAGACTGACAATCCACTACCCTAGTGTGTCACCTAACCAGTTTCAGGACTGGATGGCAGTCCTGTCTTTAATTTGGAATAGCTCTAAATAAGGGAACTGTCAATCTGAATGGAAACTGGTCTGTGCAATCACAGAGTTTCTTTTTTAGAGCTCTCCAAAATCAAAGACAAAACTGGTAATATATGCGTGTTTGGAGGGCTTTAATTGTGTAATGCCACATCAAATAGCCCTAAAACTGGCTGAGGGTCACACTGGCAGGGGCGTAGCAACCGGGGGGACGGGGGGACACGTCCCCCTCACTTTTAGAAACAGGTGATTCTGTCCCCCGCACTTTTTTTGACCTAGCGCCAATATTTCCGCCCGTGTTCTCTGATTTGTTAATTAGATTTGAGTGAACTAACGTTTAGCCAATCACAGTGCGAATCTCTTGGGCGTCTGCCATGAGCTTCAAATTTTGTTGCTCTTGTGAATTTTCGTTCGTTCACCCACTTGGCTGTCTGGGGTAAAATGCACCCTAGAAAAAAGCAGAGGACGATTACATCCTTTTTTCAAACACACAACGTGAGTATGTGTTACAGAATGTCGCGATGACACGAATCACACGTTTCCATGTTATGATTTAACGTCGAAAGACAACAGAACCTGTTCTGTGTACCTCGTCACGTTGCGCCGAATTCAGTGCGTGTTCAATGCTTTCCTACTTGTTGCTTTGGGTAAAAGCGCCTGGTAAATGAGACATAACAGATTATCGGGTTCTGCTGTCTTTTGTTGCCCACGTTGTTGCCGCAATTTGTATACTCATTTAACACTTTTTTTTCCAACTGTTAAGTAGTAAGATAAACATTGTTCAAGTGTAGAGTAAATTAAATATTGTAAATATCATAAAATATCTTTTTCATATAATTTTCTACTTCATAAATATTAAGGTATAGATTTCCACAGTGGTCTTAAAGTCCATGTCCTGCAGTATTTTATTTATTTATTTATGTATTTTTATGAGTATGATTTCACAGAAATAGATTCATGTAAGTTGTCCTGGCATGTTCCTCAAATTGCCACTTTGGTGCTGTAAAATGCCCATTGTTCTTCTGTTTAGAATTTATTATACTGTATGAACACCCTTGGGTCACATCACCATACTGTCCCCCCCCCCCCACACACACACACACTTTTAAATTGGCTGCTACGCCCCTGCACTCTGGGATGGTGGACTGTCAATGTCAATGAAACTGTGTCTGTGTAATTAAGGAGTTTATTTTTTAAAGCTCCAAAATCTAAGACAAAACTGTTTATATATTTTTGGATGGCTTTTATTATGTAATGCTACATCAGATAGTTCTAAAACTGGCAAAGTGACACCCTGGGGTGGTGGACTGTCAATCTGAATTGAAATTATTATGTGCAAATGGGAAGTTTCTTTTTTAGGGCTATGCATATTCAAAGACAAAAGTGGTTACATATAAGTTTTTAGAGGACTTTTATTTTGTAATGGGGCATCAGACAGTCCTGACATTGGATTTTTTTTTTTTTTTTTTTTTTAGTCTAATTTAAAGTGACACATTTTGTGGAAACAGGCAGTTTTATTTATGCTAATAATAATGTGAATTTACATATAAAAATGGTTATTTGCACGTTTGTTTGAATTTATTCATTCAATATTTACAGAGTAACTGGCTCCATAAATGAAAGCCAAAGATCGCTTTTCCTCTGATTTAGGGTTTTGCACGCTATTACCGTAACGCGTGCGCGCAATATTAAATAAGGTGGCGGCTAAAATGACCGTGTTTTTCTAAGTGGAAGCTGGCCGGTTAAGGCTAGAAGGAATACAGCTCTAGCTACTGGGCATGCGCACATCAATTTAACGTTATTTTTGTCACACTGTACAACAATAAAACTGTTTTTGTATTATAGTAAGGGCTAAGGTTAGGGTTGGGGTAGATGTTAAAAAAAAAAAAAAAAGAAAAGAAAAAAAGAAAAACACAATCCAATAGGTAGAACAATTCATTTCATTGTTAGTTTCCGGTCAGAGCTGTATCCCTTCTAGCCACAACAGGGAAGTGTTTCATTTTGCGACTCGGTTCTGTGAACAGTTTGTAAAAAAAGAGTTCAAAAGTTGTTTAATATTTTTATTTGCATGTTATTTTGTTACCACATAATAAAAACGCCATTATTATCCACACGTCTCGAAATACACTCCATACTGAAATAAACCTATTGCGAATGGCCGCATTTTCTAATTTATAATTAATTTAAGTTACTTCGGTAGTCATTCTAAGCAAGTTATATTCAATTTATTCTTTAAAAGATAAACTAAAAAATATATTATATATATACCATACAATGACAAAATTCCGCTATGTTGATGTGCGCATGCCCAGTAGCCCCACGTATATCCTCTAGCCTTACCCAACATTTGGAGAAACGAAAAAAAGAACGAGAAGAAATATTAACCGCACATATTGTCGAAGATGTTAGTAAGGTAGGACGCATGTTTACAAGTAAACAAATGCCACATGTGACCAGTGGGGAAACTGCGAACTCCGTTTAGAATATGTCGAACTTATAAGGTGTGTTCGTCGTTGGCCTCTACCACCAACTTAAAACGAAAGTACTCTGAACCTGTTTTGCACAGAAATGTTATAATGGAAATTGTATAGGTCCGTGTACATTTTATTTACTTAAAGAAATCACGGGAAAGGACACAACTCATTTTTCATTTTGTTTAACAAACGGAAAGTGGTATTTCGGCTTGTGTTTGTGGTTTACTTACAGGTTTAGCTTTCTGATGAAGGCTCAAATGATGGCCGAAACGTAACATGTTTTTACCTCATAAAGTGTCAGTTTATTTCTTTACAGTGCGTGTTGAATATAGTGATGATTCGCAAAAGTTTCGAAATCGCCTTTGTTTCAAACCATCATGAGCGCGTATCAAAAAGTCACGTGATTTCAGTAAACTGGTTTCACAACTATTTTAAAATGTTAATGATTCGCCGCTAGGGGCTGACTCAGATCATTGAATCTCGTTTAGCAAAATAAACGAATCTTTTTTTTTTCCCAAGTCACTTCGTTAATTTCAGCGGAATGAATTTAAAATGTTTCAAGTTAACATCCAAATTCCCCAACACATCTACTTACGCAAACAATTACCACATTTCGAACAAAACTATAATGCAGCCAAGGCCAAGAAGCCAAAATGATTACCTCGTTGGGGAAAAAAAAAGAAGCCTTCACAGAAATTCTAATGGTTTCCATTTCAAATACCATTACAAACCATCCATTTTTCAACCACTAAAAATGTTTTTCTGTAGTGTGTTTTGGGACATATTCCGTTAGGATTTAGTGGTGTTAACAAGCCACCAATAGAAGGTGACCAATTACTAGTACAGACCGACAGGGTCTATTAGAGTTTTCCAGTACAAGTCCTATTATAACCATTACAAATTCTGTGATGTTTCTGTTAATTAATTCACCTCATCTCCCAAGTCCTCTGTTTCAAGTCGTTCATTCTTTTATCACGGTACATCCGCATAAGTTGAAGTTGTGCAGTCTTTACAGGAAGCAGCAATGAATAGGTGTGTTCGGCTTTAAACACAGCTACAGATGTCGGTCAACAAGATTATAGTTGAGAGCAGTCGAGGCGGAGTTGAAACCGGAGCTGTCAAGTCCAACAATTTCTGCTGCCATTAGTGACGCTCAAATGGTGTTTGTATACTCTATCACAGATTAAGTGAATTAAATGCAATATTTGTCAAATACACAGACATTTCAGAAGCATTTTCATGAGCAACAGAAACAGTTCTGCTCTTGCGGTACTTTGATGTCATATGCCGGTAATGAAATTTAAAAAATGTCCATTTCCCGCTAACATTGAGGGGATCTGTCTATGTGCAGATATACTAGAGATCCAGTGATAGATGCAGCTTTCAAACGCTCCCGTGTGCTTCTTTGTGCAAGTACTCAGTGAAGACCAAGAAGCGATGATCAGTGGTCCTGTCCCAAATGGAACACTTCATGTGCACTTGTAATTGGACTTACAATGGCCACCGCGTGCACGTGTCCGTTAAGTCCATGAGACCATAGGGTGTCCCATTTACTGTCTTTCCCATAGACACTGCATTAGAAACACCCTCGCATTAGTGTTAAGTAGTTTGTTTGTTTTTTTCTTGTAATTTGTCATGTTTAAAGTTTATGAGGCATACAACCTGGAAACTCAGGTATTAAAATTATCTCAGAGAAGTAAATGCAAGTAAATCCAATTTCCAGTTAGGAAACTCAAATCCGTCAAATACTTGAATATCGCAGAATCTGTCATTTTGTCCGACAAGCAAATCAGAAAGGAGTTTAACCTTGGTGGACTTCAACTTGAAAAATGGTGCATTGCTGTTTGATTTTTACTCAAGCCAAAACAATGTTATCCTATAGTTAACCTATATTAGGTTATAGTGATAAAAAATAAATTTAAAGGCTAGATCAGGTAGCTTCCATAAGATTTGCAGGTTACCACTTCTCAGTTGTGTATCTTTTTTCATTTCATGAAGAACGATTTCATGTTGTTATGGATATATTCGTGAAATGAAATGTTGGCTGACAGCCGACTATTGGCTTGGTGTGTCAGGGTAAGGTCTTTCAGGATAATTCACAAGGGGCAACCAATGACAACAGATGCTGACAGGGGTAACAAAACCCTAAAGGTGCAGTGTGAATTGGCCCTTTAGATCTTCTTCTATTGAATAGCAAAATATCAGTAATAAAGAACAGAAATAAAACAAAGAGCTGAAATTAAATAGCTTTTGTAGAATGGTATCTTTTGTGGCCCTATGTTGATGACAAGTGTAATCAAAAAATAGTGTATTTGTATACTTGCTACATAGAAAATGTTGTGTTTGAATTTAATAGACATGGCACTTCTCATCCAGTGTGCAACTGTCTTTGTTTTGCTAAAGTTGTAGTCTCCTGGTTGAAGGACATAATTTATGAATCATAGCCTTCCAAATTGGCTAGTGTGTTTTGTTCCTCACCGTGTTTGGTTATGTCAGTTGACGGGGGTTAATTTTAAAAACTCTGATAATGAGCAAAGACATTTTTCAACAGACTGTTTTGCTTATATTTACCAAGGGTCCTAATGTTTCTGAAACACTGTGTGTGTGTAATATTATCTTCGGCCCAAGGATGACTTATGGCTTTGAGGTCATGCACTCTTTTGGTCATAACTGTCATTGAAAGTTAAAATATTTGTCTAAAACACAAATATGTTGTCTTAATATTCATAATATTCTTAGTTTTATGGATTTAGAAGAGACATATAGTAGGTGCAAGAAGCCTGTGTTTACCAAATTCCATCATTGTGGTTCAAGTGTGTAGCGCTGAAACCCTGTTGTATTGTTAGAATGGCCAAGGATCAGCAATCACCACGTAAAATTGATTGGGCAGACCAAACTGTAAGTCGTAGAGATTTTCTGGGAGGGTAGTACTCACACTGTCTACAATGTTTACAGTGATCAAAAGTATGAATTCACTCATAATCCCAAAACCGTTAGTCACAGACTTAAATGTCTGATGTTGCTGGAATTCTTGGCTCACGCCGGACAAAATGCACACCTCGGATTCAATCATCAGCCCAGGTATTTTGGGTTTTTTGAAAAACCTTCTTTTGCGAACTAGTCCTAGGTTTTTCAAAAAAGTAGAACTTTCAAATCACTGTTGCAAATGGATGCCAAAACATTTTTTTTTTTATTTTTTTTTTTGGCTATAACCTCTGAACTATATGCAACAATTTGTCCTATTAACATGAAAATTGGTGTGCACACTCTTGTTCCAAAGTGCCACAAGTGTCTATAAGGACATTTGTGTATCTCAAAAAACATGGCCGCCATTGGCCAAGGAAATTTGAGCACCTATTAGACAAGGTTAACGGAGGCTGATTGGAACGGTGGGCATGCTCAACTCATGGCCCTGAAGGTCTATAGGAATTTTGAAAGAAATCAGCCACTATTTGGTGCTAACAAGTTTTATGCCTCTATCACGTGGTGTTTCACACAATATTCATATCATTTGTTGGATATCCTCATACTGAGCAACTTTGCCTCAAGAACCACTGCTGTCAAACAAATTGTTCAGTAAATATTCTCAATTATGTTAAAAACTCGTCCTAGGTTTTTCACTCAACCTCAGTAAAACCACTGCAGCACAATTCTTTGGACTCTTTTATTATCAAAAAACGTTGAATTTTACCCTTTGAGTAGCTATAACAGAATCATTTAGAGAAGGGGCATTGCAAATATATCCAAAAGCCTATAAATCCTAAACAAAAACTCAACATTTTACAAAACTAGGTGAGAACATGTGTCAGATGATTCTTGGCAAGCATGCAAAGTGTCATGGAGATCAGATCATAGGTGCCACTATAACCACCATAAAAGTTGATACGTATCATATTTCTATGGTATTGTATTACCTGTAATTGCCAAAAAACACACTTTTTAATTGCAGATTTTTAAGGGCTTGCTAAATATTATGTAATGTATTTTTCTTATGTGCTTAAATGCCTTAAAGCACTTGAACATTGGTAATCGCTGCTAGCAGCTATACTTAACTTTGCTTTTGCTCATTTGTGCAGATGCTGGGTCATTTATTTTCTTCTACATCTGACAAGCAAAGGTTAGTATTCACAGACCTCAGTTAAGATATTTGGTTTCTGCTGATGTATTTTATGTTTGGTTCAGTTTGTTTTGTTGTTGTTTGCTTCCTCCAGTAAAGCTGTTACTCTTTTCCCAGTGTCTCTGCAGGACTCCGCAAATGAATTTAATCGTGTTGTTGGGGACTCCGTCACCTTACCATGCATATATAAGAATAAACTGGAAAGTACTGATGTATTTTGGCGACACAATGTAAGCAGGAATGTGTTAAGTATTATAAATGGCACGCCCTCACCAGAAAGCCAGGGCGATATATTCAGGAATCGAACAGAAAGTTTCCCTTCAGTGTATTCTGAGGGCAACTACTCAATTCAGCTGAAAGATCTGGAGTTGAAACATGCTGGAAACTACACTTGTTTTTTACTAAAGCCAAAAGAGAAAATTAAAATACAGCTTTTTGTCA
The DNA here is from genome assembly GCA_036247105.1 of Cirrhinus mrigala. NCBI lineage: Eukaryota > Metazoa > Chordata > Actinopteri > Cypriniformes > Cyprinidae > Cirrhinus > Cirrhinus mrigala. Next base: position 9,344,880 of record CM070028.1, read on the forward strand.
AAGGTACATGCAATCCTTTTCTGATACAATTTTGAATTACACACCACAGTAATCGCAGCATTTGATATCTATACAGCACTGATAAATTTACAGAATTTTCTTTTTTTTTCTTACAGAAAAGCCTGAAAAACAAACAGAAAAGCCTAAAAAACCATCTTCAAGCCAGAGAAACTCGTGCATGAAAACACAGTCACTGAAGATAATGCCTTTCCTAATTGCTGTACTGGGACTCACTCTGCACCTTATCTGAGATTATCAGTTATTTTACTGGTGGTTTGGAAGATATATTTTTCAAACTCATTATGTTTGAACCATGCTGTGTGTATGCTATTACTATGGACTGTGCTGTTGATTTTGGTTTTGTTGAGATGGTGAGCCTGTATTATTAGGGGCCAAGCACCACAGCTATTGTATTCATTAGTGTTCTTATTATTCTAACCGTGAAGTTTTTATTTTATTTTATTATTATTATTATTATTATTATTATTATTTAATATATATATATATATATATATATATATATATATATATATATATATATATATATATATATATATATATATATATATATATATATATATATATACACACATAAAATGGCTCTTAAACAAAATGAGATATTTCTACCAAAATTTGCTGTTACATTTGTTTGGTTTTCTTGTTTTGTCTCTGTATACAATATAGTCTCAACACAATGTAGTTACAATATTAGAACATAAGCAACTCATTGCAGATATAGATAAAATGTCAGAGCAGTTTTTTGAACATTACAGTGATGAAAAAAAAAAAATGCATTCACTGTACCCTCGCTGAGTGACACACAAAAACCACATACACGGAAAGCAGCTTTTCAGACGCAGTCCCAAATTCAGAAGTCTTTTACAGCTTATTACATTTCAGTGGTCATATAAACACAGAATTGCAGCTACACTATATAACTTTTCAGGGGTGAAAAAAGCACAGATTTAAAATACAGGATATGCAGTGTTTTGTTTACATTTGATTATTTAATTTTCTAACTATGTTATAATACATATAATAAAATGTAATAATAAAACTTGTATTTTAAAGTATCAAGAAGTATCTGATTACCATGAAGTAAACTGGTCATATTGCCTAAAAGTCATTTTATCTGTGTTTATTTTGCCTTATTTTCAAACTGTGTTTTTGTAATCTACTTAACCAATGCTAAACCAAAAATAAAGTCATGTATTCAGGGGGAAAATGCTGTGGTGTTCTCATTTCAGATCTGCACAAACTGGGGTAGTAAGTGGGTAGTAACTGATTATATGTAATCTGGATTACGTAATTAGATTCCAAAAATTAAGTACTTGTAATTAGATTAAATTTCAACTGCCGATAAACACAATATTATTGTTTGAATTATTGCTCAGTGGCTGACAGTGGGGTTATTTATGTCTTTAGAAGGCTTTTGTCTTTCAAACACATTAAAATGCAGAGATTCATGTTATTTCTTATTTACATGTAATGCAGGCATTCCCAAACTTTTTTTGTCATCATGGTACAAGAGTTTCCTAAATAGGAGTTGACCTAGGTTGACCATGAAAGATTGCAAAAACTACAACAACGTTCTTTTTTCTTTGTAATGTGTGTGCGGTGTATATTAGTAGTAACAGTCATTACAATCATTTTATGCTGTACTGTAATTACACATTTTGGACATGGGTTTTCTCACAGCCCCTGATTTGAATATGGCTATACTTTGAATATGGCAATACTTTGACTAAATCATATACATAAATGCAAATTTATTCAAACCACTCTACTATTTTTCCATTCCTTTGTCTTGTAGCTTAAATGTAGTGTTCTACATTAGTGAATTTGTCATTTTCAAGTCAAGTCAAGTCAGGCTTTATTGTCATTCCGCTACATGTGTGGACATACAGTGGAACGAAATGTCGTGTCTCGCAGGACCACGGTGCTACATAAATAAACATAAATATGAACATAAATACACTAGACGTAGAAACAATTTTTTACACCTATACTTGTAACTATACATATACTATAAATAATTGACTATACATACACATAACCTAAGACAGACTATACAAGTAGTTTACATAATAACTGTGCATGATAATGTGCAGTAAAGGTTAAGAAGCAAATAGTGCAAAATGATTTGTGGTGCGTTGACAAGTAAACATTTGTTAAGTCTTTATTATGCCCTTGTAACATGTTAATAAGTGTTAATAAGAAAGTGTCTGGTGCATATAGAGATGAAAGAATGCACTACTACAGGTGGTTTGTCCAGCCCACTCACCTGTGTGTAGCACACTCAGAATTGCAAAAATTGTATTTTGAGTTTTTCAACAGTTTACATTGTGGATAAGGATTTCAGAGGGGGGTGAGGTGGTTGGAATTGAGTTCTCTCACAGCCTGGGGGAAAAAGCTGTTGAGCAGTCTTGCAGAGCGGGCTCTGATGCTCCTGTAGCGTCTTCCTGATGGCAGGAGCTGGAAGAGATGATGGGAGGGGTGGGTGGGGTCCTTCACAATACTGGTGGCTTTACCAGAGCATCGTGCAAGGGAAAATGTCCAGAAGGGAGGGGAGAGGGGCACCGATGATCTTTGCAGCTGTGTTCACTGTCCGTTGTAGGGTGTTGCGGTCAGCAGCACTGCAGTTCCCGTACCAGACAGTGAAGCAGCTGGTCAGCACACTCTCAATGGTTCCCCTGTAGAATGTGGTGAGGATGGGTGGAGGGAGACTTGCCCTTTTCAGCCGGCGGAGAAAGTATAGGCGCTGTTGTGCTTTCTTGGAGAGTGACATGGTGTTGGTGGTCCAGGTGAGATCCTCCGTGATGTGCACCCCCAGGAATTTGGTGCTGCTGACTCTCTCCACAGCCGAGCTGTCGATGGTCAGTAGGGGGTGGTCAACGGAGTTCCTCCTGAAGTCCATCACAACCTCCTTTGTCTTACTCACATTGAGGGACAGGTTGTTTGCCCCACACCATTCAACCAGTTGTGCCACTTCCTCTCTGTAGTGTGTTTCATCATTGTTTCTGATGAGAACTACCACCATTGTGTCATCAGCAAACTTGATGATGTGTTTGGAGCTGAAGTTGGCAGTGCAGTCGTGGGTCAGCAGCGTGAAGAGCAGCGGGCTGAGCACACAGCCCTGTGGGGCACCTGTGCTCAGTGTGGTAGTGCTCGAGGTGTTGTGGCCGACACGGACTGACTGAGGTCTTCCAGTTAAAAAGTCCAAGATCCAGTTGCAAAGGGAGGTGTTTAGGCCCAGAAGGTTTAGTTTGTTGATCAGCTGTTGTGGGATTATTGTATTGAATGCTGAGCTGAAGTCAATGAACAGCATTCTAACATAAGAGTCTTTGTTTTCTAAGTGAGTAAGAGCCAGGTGGAGGGTGGAGGAAATAGCATTGTCCGTGGAACGGTTTGGACGGTATGCAAACTGGAGCGGATCGAGTGTGTTGGAGAGGCTGGTTTTGATATTGTGGATAACTAACCTCTCAAAGCACTTCATCATGATTGGAGTCAGTGCTATGGGATGGTAGTCATTCAGACAAGACACAGGGGACTTCTTTGGTACTGGAATTATGGAGGTGGATTTGAGACACGTGGGGACGACTGCCTGGCTCAGCGAGGTGTTGAAGATATCTGTTAGGACATCCGTCAGCTGTGCAGCACAGTCTCTCAGTACACGGCCATGTATGTTGTCAGGACCAGGGGCGTTTCTAGGATTTGAAAACATCCGGGGCTGGTGGTGGTGGATGGGAGCTAACATCATACTTACGTAAAATTTTGTTAGACACAGGTGGGTGAACCTGGCTCCTTCTAGGAAGATCCAGAGGCATGCCCCCCGGGAGAAAATTTTATATATTTTAAAGCTAAATTCATTAATCTGGTGCACTTTAAGAGTTCAAAAATAAGAGTTCCAAGTTAACCCATGTTCAGTGTGCGAACTGAGCAAAGAAAAAAGGTCTACGAACTGACTCAGCCATCTTCTGATACTCTGAAAAGATCGGATCATGAACTGATCGTGTGAGCAAAGTCATATTGTGCTTTCGATTTTAGTTCATTTGACAGATACTTTGCCAAAGCAGTGGCACAAAATAGTGTTGTTACACTATGAAAAACAGTAAACAGTAAATCACTGCAAATAGCAAACAAAAGTATTATAACAAAATTATAACTTTACAAAAACACATCACACATATACAATAATAAATCTGAAAATGAATTTACAACTGTAACAAATATATATTTGCATGCAAAAATAGGGCCCTTATTTTATTTCTTCCAAATTCAGTTTTTTTTCTGTTTTCATTTTTCTGGACTCCTTTTTAATGGTTAAATTTAATTTTATTCATCAAAAAAAAAAAAAAAACGTGTTAAAAGTTATGTTTAGGGCCCTTTAAAATTGTTACCAAATTTGTTTTCACATGTCTATTTATTTGAACGCATAAAACAACTTTTATTTATTTCTACAACAGCCTTATGAAATTCTGTGTTGTGTAATCATTTTTTTTCTGGTTATCAAACAAAAGCATAAAATATTAATTTATCTTTTAATTGATGAAAATTACATTTTATTTTTGGCAAATAAAGGGGATGTACTATTAAAATTTAAAAGATAGAAGAAATATTGTGTAACAAAGTTTTATTAATTTTTCAACAGTAGTAGGAGCAGTAGTAGTAGTAGTAGTAGTATGGTACGTACATTCTACTTAATGATAGTAATATATTTCTGGCACAATGTCTACAAGCTAAACCGAACTTTTATTTTGACGGGTTGCCGTGAATACCTTTACATTTCTGTGAGTATATGACCCTGGTTTTACTCAAATGAAAGAGTGAAATGCTCACGAAGTACTCTCAGAGCAGTTCTGGAGATGTTGTTTATGCACTTTTTTTTTTAAGCAGACGCTGAAATCACCGCTAGCGTTATGTGTGTAGTAAAGGAAACTGCGCGTACGTCTACACCATTCATTCATAAAGAGACACCCAGAACATGCAAGATTCATATTTAAATGGTATTTTGGGGCTGAATATTTACAGATACTAGTCCATATCGCGATTTGTTTGAAGTGTAATGACCGGCTTTTGATTAATTCATTTAAACTTTGACAAATTATGTGAATTCTTCGGAAATTATAGGGCGATACCAACCCGTAAAAACATTCGGGGCTAGAGAAAAATCTTTCGGGGCTCGAGCCCCGAATGATTAGCCCTAGCGACGCCCCTGGTCAGGACCCGCAGCCTTGCGTGGGTTAACCCTGGATAGAGTCTTCCTTACATCGGCTGGAGACAGACAGAGTGCCTGGTTGTTGGGAGGTGTGGGTAGTTTTTGTGCAGGTGTGTCATTCTGCATTTCAAAGTGCGTCTGGGAGGGTTGTGTCATCATCACAGGCCTGTGGCAGGGGCTTGTAATCAGTGATGGTCTGAATTGCTTGCCACAGGCTTCGTGTGTCTTTGCTGTCAGTAAAGTGATTATTTATTTTTTGTGCATACAAGCGTTTTGCTTGCTTGATGCCACGGGACAGATTGGCTCTTGCTGTTTTCAAGGCTGCTTTGTCTCCTAATCTGAATGCATCATCTCTGGTCTTTAGCAGCCCACGAACCTCTGCTGTCATCCACGGCTTCTGGTTTACACGTGTGGTGATGGTCTTTTTGATGTAAGCAGTCACAGTTTCAGTGTACTCATGCAGGTCTGTGTGGTTGTTGTAGGTGGCCGCCTCTCCGAACATGTTCCAGTCTGTGCACTGAAAGCAGTCCTGTAATGTTGAGGTGGCATTATCTGGCCATACTGTGATCTCTTTTTGAACCGGTTTGGTAAGTTTGAGAAGTGGTCTGTATGCTGGGATTAGCATAACAGAGATGTGGTCCGAGTACCCCAGGTGGGGGCGGGGTTCAGCTTTGTATGCATTTTTTTCTGTTGTGTAAACCAAGTCCAGAGTGTTGTTTCCCCTTGTTGCAAAGTTCACATGTTGGTAGAACTTTGGCAACACAGACTTTAAGTTCGCGTGATTAAAGTCACCGGCAATGATGAAAAAGCCGTCAGGGTTATTTGTTTGTTGTTCGCTGATGGCGCTGTACAGCTCGCGAAGCGCGTCCTTAGCGTTTGCACACGGCGGGATGTAAACCACGACAATAACAATGGCCGTGAACTCCCGTGGCAGATAGAATGGCCGACACTTCACAAACATAAAGAACATGAAGCATAGCAAGCTTCCCAAGTGGTTGAGAAAAACTCAAATAGTAGGTACGAATTCAAACATGTTTAATAAAACTTTATTATCATTTACACAATTTTCTGCTTATTTTTCCTGTTGTTCAGTCTTTGGTTGTCTTGTTCAAAAATGCCAATGCATATTTGTACAAAGGGTATTTTGGTAAATTTGAGGTATATCTTTAAAGTACAACTGGCACCAGCCTGACCCCATATGATGTCAATTTAACTGGAAAAAGGGATGAATAAATAAAAGTGCTGTGTGAGCATGTGTTCATCTCTGACTTCCCCTCTGGTCTGTGTGGTCAAGTTTCATCTAAAGCTCAGTCGTCTTTCCGCTCACAGTAAAAGATGTCATTTGAATGAGACAATGAAGATCATACAGCTTTACATATGTGAGTTTATCACATCACATTTTATTAAACTGGGTTATGTACTAATCTTAATGAATGTGTTTTTCTTTCTCTCGTAGATCTGCTGATGTGGTCTCAAGCCACAGAGAGTCTAACAAATATAGCAGTAACTTTAGGAGCTGATGTGAATATAAGCTGTGATCTTGATATAAAGGAGATTTACTGGTACAAACACAAATCACCAGATCCTCCAGTGTTGATCTTACGCACTTTTGATAGCACATATGAAGGAGCTGAATATGAAAACAGCATCTTTGAAGACAAATACTCAGTGAAAACTAACAGTCGTCTGTTCATCAGAAATATCAGCACTGATGAATTAGGAGTTTATTATTGTGTGAAAACTAGTGAACCACAAAAATTCAGCAACGGCACCAAAATCTACATTAGCGGTGAGTTATTTCCTTACTTTGGATATTTTAAATACATAAGATTTGTGATCTATATGAAAATATGTATTGTGTTAAATAAAGATAATAACATTAATAACTAATAATTTGATTTGTTTTGTTAAAGATTGTAATAGAATAAAGACTGATATCCAAAATCTTCCCATTTAACAGACTCTGACCAGAGGAATCAGACTTCAGAATTAGAGCCACATGATACTTCACAACATAATAAATTGAGGAGAAATCTGATTATCATCATCATCTCATCTGTCCTGCTCAGTGTGCTTTTGACCATCACTTTAATAGGTTTGTTTTTTCTTTTTTTCCCCCCTCTGTCTCCTGTCTCTTACTATACTTACTGAACTTACTATAAAAGGAGACGAACACTAAATCCAGACAAATGTAACATCATATGCATTATCATATGTATTCTTACTGCCAAAAGTTGTTGAAATACAGTGATGTTTCATTTACTGCTGTTTCAGGTTTGGTGACGCGCTACCTTCATGCAACTAGAAAATGTAAAAATATTTCAAACAACCCTCAAACCACCACGGCAGCTCAATACTCAGAAGATACACAGGTAAGAATAATTATGTAATTAACATTAGCTTAATTTTAAAAAGTAAGTAGCTTTTTTTAAATAGTAGATTCATGATGCATTATTTGAACTATAATAACATATTATTAGCACATAGTATGTTGTCTGATTGGTCAGTTGTGACATTGTGTACTCAAATAATTATATACAGTATAATGACTGCTGAATGTATTTTCAATTGTTGTGGGTTGCACTAGTTTTATATATCTTATATACGTCTGCGCTGTCCTACTCAGATAATCATAAGCAATTTGTCAGATTTCTGATGCTATTTCATGTTGATTTATTGATTCATTTGCTAAAAAGCAGTGCAGTAACTACTGCAAAATAGTGAATATTATGATTGTGATTATTGCAAAACAAAACCCTCAGCACTATACAAGAGTATTTCATATCAGGGACCTATTTTCTGACACAAATATGGGCATTCATTGCTAATATCTTAATCTTTCAGTACGCTTAAATTGATTATCCCATCCGCCCCAGAGAAAGCAGGCCTTGCCAGGACCAGACCACCTATTCTCTTGTACAGCCAATAAAAACTGTGAATAAGAAGTAGTTTAAAATGTAGTTGTATGATGTTTGATAAATATACTTTGAATATTAAAAATGTGTATTAAAGTTTAACATTTCTGTAAATGCCGTTTGTAGAATTTCATACTTTCAATGACTTCAGTGGTGTATTATTTTAAAATGTTTAAGATAGTAAAAAACATAAGTGAATATATCTACATATTTAATATTTAAGAGATATATTGAAGAGAAAGAAATTTAAATCACATTTGAAACAAAGTTGATTTGGCTTTTTATTTACAGTGCACAGCATAAATGAGTACACCCCCTTTAAAACTTAACAAATTGAGCAATTACTCTTCACTTGTAAGACATATTAGGATTCTATGGAGATACAATGTTCCAACAGGCCTGCTTGATCAATTACCAAAGAAGAATGTCAAAATTATTTAGCAAATTAAGATTTTCCTATCAAAGTGATAAAATGTTGTGTTGCAAAAATGAGTACACTCTCCTGAAAGTTACTAAATAAAACTAAAAAAAGAAAACAAAAGTGTAGGTTTAAAGCTATTTTTGATCAACAGGTAAGTATACTGAACCAAAACTTTTAAAGACAAGTAATTTCCTGACAGTTAAAGGCGTTTTATAGCCTACTGAATCATACACAGACTTAATGCTGTCAACAATGAAACCACTTGGGAGAGAGCTGCCAGGTGACTTATTTCTTAGCATAAAAGAGGACAGTGGTACAAGAGGAATACTAAATTATTGTTTTAAGTGTGAAAATATAGCAGAAGTAGCACTGACATTCGAAAAAAATGGACTTGCGACAAGGCTCCTGAAATAATCAGGTCTTCACTTTAAGTTTTCATTTAATGATGAGTGAATTTTTGCTACAAAATGAGGCGGAGAAATACCATGCAAGAGTATCAGAGCCGGCAAAAGCTATGAAAAGAGTGACACTTTATCTCAGAGACTACGACGCAGCCTGCAGAAGTGACATGCATGGTTGTTGTCACCACTAGAATTACCTACTGTAGCCAAAGCACAGTAAACTCATTTAACCTCTTCTAAGGCCCATATATACAAAATATAGACTTCTGGGAATCCATACTCTGGTGTCAAGAGACCAAGTCAATCATTTTGGATCCAAAAGCATCCAAAATGTTCTGGTGTTGCTACAGGAGGAGTACAGGGAGAAGTGCCTGGTACCTACAGTGACGTTCAGTGGTAGTAAAGCTCTTCTACAGGGATGTATGAGTGCTGAAGGTGTGAGGGAGTTGTGCTTTATCAGTGCTGTCATGAATTCACACACTACTGTCTGATGTAATACAAAAAACTGAAACTGCAGATGCTACCCTACCCTCATTCCCTGCATTATTGGGCATTTTTTCAGCATGACAATGAGGATATTTATTCTCCCAAGGTGAAAATCCTTCAGTGGACATGTATTTCACTCAATATTAACACTCTTGAGCAGCTGTGGGGGATTCTGTAGGGATGAGCTAAGCAAAACTCCCCATTAAAGACCAGGGCATTTAAGGAGGTCGTCCTCCAGGAGTTCAACTGGACAGATGTGAAAATTTGCCATGAACTTGTACACTCAGTGCCAAGAAGGGTCAGAGCAGTATACTTAATGTTCTGGAGGACATATTAAGTACTAGAATATTATACATTTGCTGAATTACATCTAGGGTGTACTCATTTCTGCAATCCTTCATTTAAACAAAATTGGCTAATCTACTTATTTTACAGGAAATATTGGCATATATTTTGTTGTTTTTATTACGTATATGTTTAATGCATTTAAATTTTGCCATCTTTCATGAATTATATTAGTGATCATTAAGAAAATACATCTTTTATATATATTAAGAGGGGGTGTACTCATTTATGCTGTGCACTGTAAAT
>CM070028.1:9355411-9582911 GCA_036247105.1 Cirrhinus mrigala
GTTTCTTTCACAAACATTCAGTTCAATGAAAACTACTTGTAGGAGTTCAGAGTCATGATCAGATCTGAGATTTGTCACTGCATGTAAGATTAATGTTCTATATGAAAATATAATTAAAATTCTTATTGGTTGAAAGTAAAATGGTAAAAAACAGTGGACACTGTGGTTGTTTGCCACAAAAGGAAGTTGTCACATGCGCTGTAAATATGCTGCTTAAAGTTTTGTTGGTGTTAACTGCAAAGTTGAACTGCGATCTCATGACAATATTTTTTGTTTGTTTGTTTGTTGCCATGTATATTATTTGCTGCTTTGTGAATTGTTTTGTTTCCGAATATGCAGTGTGGTAGATACTGTCCCTATTGAACAAAACCAGCATATGCTGGTTAGGTAGGTTTTGGTGCTGGTATTCTGTTTTAAGTCGGGGTTTTTTGCTGGTTTATGCTGGCTCTTTGCTGGTCCTTAGCTGGTTTAAGCTGGTCCTGGACCAGCACATGACCAGCATAAACCTGCTAAGGACCAGCATAAACCTTCAAAGGACCAGCATAAACCAGCAAAAACCAGCATACCAGCACAAAACCTAACCAGTATATGCTGTTTTTTTTTCAATTGGGGTGTGGTGTGCTAGATAATATTAATGCTCTTGTCTGTGATGAAATGTTCCCGTTTGAATGGAGATCTTGCTTTTACAGCTCGTTTCAAACTAGCAGTGAGTTGCATGTAAACCACAGGGTAATGAGGTTCTCAGAGCTGAAGTAGTTTCTCAACAAGTTTCAAGAAACATCATGCAATGAATAATCCTTAATCTTGAACCAACACATCCGCTAGCAGTTACGAAGATAAAATTTCTTCCTAGAATTGTTTTTTTTTTTTTTTTTTTTCTCACAATTCACCTGATTTCATAACAATTGTCTGCTTGTGTATTATAAAGATTTCATGTACAGCTGGAAATCACAGGAGCAGCTTTCAATGTATGTACTAAAGAGATTTTTTGACTCTCTTATTAATAGGTATTCATTTTTTTTGTGTGCATGTTAAAAAGTCCAACTTCTGCACAGCTCTTCTTTGTGGTTAACAAACAGCATGGGTTTTTGCAAATGAACTCCTCCACAGTTTGGTCAGTGTGTTTATCTGTAGTCACAGACAAAGGTAGTTCATTTTTATGCATATGAAAGCAAAGCTGCGAAAAATAGACATTCAGTCTTTTTAACAGCATGCACTGTAAAGGTCCTAGATCACATGCAATTTTAAAAATGTTTCGTCTACTGAAAGTAACAATGTTTTGCCAGCTGAATTTGTTTCACCACTGAACACTTTTATCCTTCATAGCTTTGTTTTCATTAATTTCCTGCCAGAAATTAAATATACTGCATATGGCTGTGCTCACCCCTATGGGGTAGGTTTTTGTTTTTGGACTTCAATAAAGCATGTCTAACTCTGCATTTGAGTCTTTGCTTCTGCCCACAACAACATCTGACATCACAAACACCTGCATGCATCAAGTGGTTTAAACTTTAACCAAGTCAACATAACAGGAAAAACATTAAACAAAAGTACTTAAAATATACCTGAGTTTCACCCTTCCTGTTCCATTCTATTTTAAAAATCTCCTCAAACCGAATGAATATGTCAGGAGGAAGCAAAACACTGTTAGCATGGTTAGCATAGCCTGTTAGCCAACTACATTGTTTGAACAAAATGAACAAAACTACACAAAGCAAGGCAAATACAATCCAGGGTAATTTAAATATACATACTCAAAAAGGTTTGCGTCGATCACAATTTGTTTCATATATATATATGCAAATTACTAACGGCCAGGAATGTAAAGATTAGCAGTTGATTATCAAATTGTCAAAGTGTTTTTTGGATCACACTGCCGTGTGTACAGGTATGAAAATATACCTGTGGTCTGAGCAAACCTGCCTTAACTTCCTCTTGTGGGAAGTTTCATCTGTAAAGTCATGCAAAAACAAACAAAACTGAATCATGCTGAACTATTTTATCATCCCGAAGACCATGTAGCTTCTCCTCTGTGAGTACTTCATAAATATACAGAAAAAGTAGTGCTTACTGTGCTTTGTAAATACATTTGCAATGTTTTATGGCAATTATAAAGCAGATCACTTTGCTTTGTGTGTGTGTGTGTGTTTGTGGTGTGGTGTGTGTTTGGTGTTTATTTCACAGATATGCTCACATGGTGTCGAGCTGCAGAGGCTTTAACAGAGCGACTAACAGATTTGGGTCAAAGTGTGACTGTAAACTTTAGTTTTAATCTAAATGAAATCAACTGGTTATTGCTGAAACTACCAGATCCAGTTCTGAAACTACACACTTTTTCTACGCCTCCTCATTACTACAATAAGAAATTGAAACATAAATATTCAGTGCAAAGTAAACCTCATCTGTTCATAAATAATGTCACTATTGATGATTTAGGACTTACTTATTACTGTGTGACCACAGACACACCTCCAAAATACAACAATGGCACAAGACTACACATCACTGGTGAGTAACAGTTCAGTGATGTTTTACATTACATCTTTTCAGATTAGAAAAACAATGTTAAACATAGAAAAACATGTTAAACCCTTCAAAGTACTGAACATATAATATCCTACAGAATATACTGCAGAAATCCAGAATCATACATAGACGAATCTCACACAATGTCAGACTTTTACTCTCATATCTGCTCTTACCTGGTCTTCTGATCATTGTGATCATAGTTACTTGATAGAATTGCAGTTGTTGCTTCTTTAAATGGAAAGACTCCAAACTAAATTCTCTGTCACTTTAAAGGAGTATTAAAGAAGTTTATTCTTGGAAGCAAGAGATCCGGAGACAGCTCGAAAACATTTCAAACTGCAAATCTACAGTAGCCTCAAGTTATGGATCTTGAACAACTCTAAGACTTAAGCCTAGTGCAGGTAAACCAAGAGAAAGCGTAATTAATATAACAACATGCCATTCCAGTCAGCCTCTTTCTTCTGCAGAACACAAAAGATGATATTTTGGAAGAACGTTTCAGTTACTTTTGACCATATGATGAAGGGTCCAAAAACAACATTGGAACCCATTGACGTTTAACAGCAAATATATATCCAAAAGACAATTTAAAGAAGGTTTATTTAAAGAGCAATGCATGACATATTGGTTTCCTGTTGTTTTTCAGTTTGCTGTGGTGGATCCTCCCACGTCATGACAAAGGTTTCAGTCCAGCCAAACCAATAGCATTTCCGCACTTCTACAACTGCTGAAATCATCAACGATTAAACACAGTTGACCTTAGTCACATTTATCATTTGTATTTGTTAAAATTCTTTTTATCAAATATTTCATAGCTATAGAAGCTATTTAGACTTGTTGAGCTTGCGAAATGAACAATTACAGGTACTTGCCAGAAATGACTGCAGCTATTATTGTGCATTTGATACATACAGATTTGAATTCTGCTTGATTAAAATGTTGGGTTTTCAGACAGTTATTTTATTTATAGCTGGGCTGAAATCCAAACAATACAATCCCAAACATAGCATTTTGGAAACAGATTTTGGTTGATGTGTGCTATTGTTATTTGTTCTCCATGACCTGCTAGTTTGTTGTTTTTATATGCATTCTGTGAGATTTGTCTTAAAAATAAAGGTTCTAAAAGGGTATTCTTGGAGTGATGCCATAGAAGAACCATTTTTGGTTCCCCAAAGAACCTTTCAGTGAACAGTTCCTGAAAGAACCATTTTAAAGAATATTTTAAAACCAATCTAAAGAAACTTTTCTGCATTTGAAAGGTTCCATCGATGTTCAAGGTTCTTCATAGAACCATTGATGCCAGTGAAGAACCTTTATTTTTAAGTGTATAAACTGATGTGATGGTTTCTCTTGCTGTCTTTCTCAGCGCATAATAAAATAATTTAAATTCCATGTTTATTTGGTTAGTAGTTGTGCTACATTGAAATAATCAGTCAGTCTGACTGTACTTTATTCCTTATGTAATGTATTTCAAGTCATTCCACTCATGTTGTATTTCATTAAAGCTGTTACAGAATTAGACAAAAAAAATTAGGAAATTAGGAAAATTAGGAAAAAATTTGGAAAAAAATGACAAAGGCAAGTGAATGGTGATTTACACTCAACTCAACAAAAAAGTATTATGAAAATAGGATAGTGTCAAATGTTGAAATGTTTATTCATTTCAATTCAGGTGAAGTAACAAACACAACCGCAGATGTCTGAACTTTCTTCAGTTAACATAGGCTAATTTGGTCTCTATAGTTAAGCTACATCTGCACTGTTTGCTCACCTGTGGCTAACACATTATGTTTACCTCATGTAAAGTGTTAGATGCTTGTGAAACATGTTCCACTGGTCTTGCTCGTGTTAAAATCAATGAACCACAAAGTCTCACTGTTCCAAGAGTGTTAACTAACCAAGGTGTTTTATGACTTTATTCTAAACAATTTTCTCACAGTTAATCTAATTAGGTGTTAAATTGTTTAAAAAAAATTTTTTTAGGATATATACTGAATATTGTGCTTTATGTGTTTGTATGAAAATACTTCTTTGTAAGAATCTTTTTTCTTCTCTTTTTAATCTTTTTTTCTATTTCTAATAAATTAGCAAACCAAATCGGATGTGTAGTTTACATTATTGCGAGTTTTTGCAATTAGATGTGAAAACATTATCAAAAAATACTGAAAAAGAATCACTGCTGAAGAATCACCTTAATGGTGTTACTTTTCTCACCGCTTATAATGTAAAACCTCATCTATTAATAAATAATGTCACTATTTGTCACTATAATGTCAATGATTTAGGACCTTATTACGTCTGTCTCCTCCTGGTAATGTTAGTCCAGTTTAAATATATGCTGCGAACAGGCCAGACAAGATGGGCTGGATTAACTCATTCTTTAAACCAAAGTTAGCAAAAAGTATTACAATCAAACAATAAGTGAATTAGCAAGTTATCAAAGGTAACATTCAGACATCTCTCTGCTTACGTTAACTGCTTTAACAGCACCATTTAGAGTTTACGTGACACAAACTGATCCTCCGTGAGCGACTGACCGCAAGTCACAAGCCTTTAGTAGGCCGCCCGTGTAAACAGATGACCGCCTGAAAATTTGATTTATTCGAATCAGATTTATTAGAATCAGAATCAGAATCAGAATTAGCTTTATTCGCCAAGTGTGTGCAAACACACGAGGAATTTGTTGTGGTTTTTTAAGGTGCTCCTGGTACATGAATACATACATACGTACATACATATCTGACATGAGAACAGAGAAAAACATTCAAATAAAAAATAAATAAAAACTTACATAATAATGTGTATGAATCAGTAACAGAAAGATTTATGTACAGATTTGTGCATTATTTACTTTATATACAGCTGTATAAATAAGAGATGTGCATGTGTATTTACATAATAATACTACAGAAAGGCAGGCTGGAGAGACACTGTCTGTGCCTTTGGCTTTCCTTATCTTCTGCTTCCTGAAGACTTTGCAAGCATCACCTTCACAGATCTTAAGGGCAGGTTGAGAAACCATATGGGGGAGGAAGGGGGAGGGTGTTGATGGCTGTGTTGTGGGACAATCGGGGCAGGTGTAGGGTGTCAGACCAGTCTTTTGTTTTCCAAACCTGCAGTAAAACTCATTCAGATCATCAGCCAGTTGTTGATTGGCCTCAGTGCTAGGGGATGGGCTCTTGTAGCTGGTGATGGCTTTCAGGCCATTCCTCACTGATTTTGAGTCATTTCTTGAAAGCTGTTTTTTTTTAAACTTTCCAGAGTAGTTTAACTTTGCCACTCTTATCTCCCTATTCAGTGTGTATTTGGGCTGTTTGTACAAGGCTTTGTCCCCACTCCTGTAGGCATCCTCTTTGGCCTGGCAAAGCTGTTTGAGTTTTGCACTGAACCAAGGTTTGTCGTTGTTAAATGTTAAATAAGTCCTGGTGGGTACACACATATCCTCACAGAAACTGATGTAGGATGTCACAGTGTCAGTGAGCTCATCCAGATCAGTAGCTGCAGTCTCAAAAACACTCCAATCAGTGAGTTCGAAGCAGGTTTGTAAATCCCGCTCTGCTTCAACAGTCCATCTCTTTACAGTTCTTACTACAGGCTCAGCAGATTTAAGTTTCTGCCTGTAGGCTGGTAGAAGATGAACTAAACAGTGATCAGAGAGTACCAGCGCTGCACGGGGGACAGAGTGATATGCATCCTTTAAAACAGTGTAGCAATGGTCCAGTATATTGCTGTCTCTGGTGGGGCATGTGATGTACTGTCTATATTTAGGCAGTTCGCGGGTGGGATGAGCTTTATTAAAATCACAGAGAACAACAATGAAAGAGTCCCGGTAACGCTGTTCTCTGTGTGTGATTTGATTGGCCAACAGTTCTAGCGCCGCGCTTACACGCGCGTCAGGAGGAATGTACACACTCACCAGAATAAACGAGATAAAACTCCCGCGGCGAATAAAAAGGCTTACAGTTAACAAAGACAGCTTCCAAGTTTGGCCAGCACATCTTCTTTAAAACGATCACGTCTGTACACCAGCCTTCATTGATATAAAAACATAATCCACCGCCTATCGTTTTCCCCGACGACTCGGTGACACGGTCTGCTCTGATCAGCTGGAAGCCCGTTAGATGAAGCACGCTGTCCGTAATGGTTCCATTTAGCCAGGTTTCCATGAAGCAAAGCGCAGCAGAGTTTAAAAAGTCCTTGTTTGTGCGGGTGAGGAGTTGTAGTTCGTAACTTTACATCATAATAATCACGATAAAGCATACTTATCAACACATCGTTCCCGTCAATCACATCTGTTATCAATGAAGCGTGTAATTCTTAATGTAGGAACCCAGAGATTTTCCGCCTATAGCCGCTTTAAGGCCGGGGAATTTGTGAAATCCTCCCGTGACCGCGCTGCTGAACGCCCGCACAAGTCGCCCCGTGGGCAGAGGATTCGTTAATCTTAATTCGTTGAACTTAATATACTGCTACAGTTACCAAACATGAACAATAAAAACTGTAATAAGTCACTTACCACAGTTCTGAATCGTTCTTCTTGCTGCTCCTGAATGTCGACTGTTGAAGAAAATCCCGCCTCTGTAAATTTGAAATTTACAGCAATATGCTGTATGTTTACATCACACAACCACGTGACCCCAGAAGACACCGTGGTTTACAGCAATGTGCTGTATTATAAGAAAAACAACCCACTGCTGTAAAATATTGCTGTAATTTTTACAGCAATTCATCTATAAAATAAAGAAAATAGAGAAAACAAACATGATGTCTCAACAGGAGTGCGCTTCACAAAAGTGAATAGAAACTCAGTGAATACATACCCCACAGACATGACACATATATCTATAGAAAGCTTTAAATTATTTAAATTATTACCTAACGAAATAAAACAAATCGAAAACAAAAACTCTTTCATTACGTTGGGGAGCGTGGGCACAAACTAACGCAGGGTTAGTTGTGTCTTATGTTCTATGGGAGCTGTGTATGAAGAGAGGGGAGTGTTTTTTTTGTAATGTCTGAATGTGTTTCATCTATTTGCACATATTGTTTTGAACTATACTCTATAGCTGTGTGTCACACCCCTGTGGACTTTTTTGTTGGTTTCACCCTCTTGTGCCCTTATTTGGTCTTTCTTGTTCCGTTTCTTGTTATGTCGTCATTGGTCAATTACACTCACCTGTCTTTGCATCCTTAGCACCCCTTTATACGTTTGATTCAGTTCCTTGTTTTTCGTCCATTCTTAACATTAAGTTGGCGTGTGTTTTCCCTGCTGTTTCTGTTCGTTTTTGTTCCCTTGTTGTATTATTTCCTCGTCCCTACGGCTCCTTCCTGCACATGACCCTGACAGAAGAACGGACCAAAACTACATCATGTCGGCTGAGGAAGCTCTGTGGGGTTTGCGGTAAGGTGGTCGGAAGTTGGAGCGGTATGTGGAGGATTTCTTCGAGCTAGCTAACCAGCTGAGCTGGCACGATGCTACTCTAGGTGCGAGTTTTCAGCTGGGGCTGGACGATGAGACTATCAGTTGCAATCTTCCCGTGTGTGAGTATCCCCTGATCAAACTGATTAATCTCGTCCTTTATTTAAATGCTTTCAAATTCAAAGTCGAAGAAATGAGGGAGGATTACATTTCTCGTCATCCGGCCCCCTCTGGAACATGCCACGTTGTGTCGGCTTACACCACACCGGGAACACCCACATACCGCACCAACGGCTTGGGCCACCTGACACGCCCCAAACGACCCCACGTCATCCAAGGCTCCATCCGCCTCCTCAGCCCGGAACCGCCGGCCGCGGCCCTGCTCTAAGACTCTGGCCGCGGCCCCGCACTCAAGTCAGCCCACGCCTCCTGATCGCCCTCCAGATCCCGCAGTGCCTGCACCGCCAGAGCGCCCTCCAGAGCCGGCGCCACCGGTGCGCCCTCCTGAGTTAGCGCCTCCAGAGCCCAGTCCTCCTGTACTCTCCCAGGCTGGCAGTACCCTAATTTCCCCCAAGAACTGTATACTCAGCCATGGCTTCCCGAGCTCCCTGATCCGCCATGGCCGCCCGGACTGTATGCTCCGCCATGGCTCCCCGAGCTCACTGATCCGCCATGGCTCCCTGAGCTCCCTGACCCGCCCTGAAGGCGTCCAGAGCCCGGTCCTCCTGTACTCTCCCAGGCTGGCAGTACCCTAATTTCCCCCAAGAACTGTATACTCAGCCATGGCTTCCCGAGCTCCCTGATCCGCCATGGCCGCCCGGACTGTGTGCTCCGCCATGGCTCTCTGAGCTCCCTGACCCGCCCTGAAGGCGTTCCTCCTCTCCATCCTGTGTCTGCCCTGCACGAGTCTCCAGGGCGAGTAATGTCACACCCCTGTGGACTGTTTTGTTGGTTTCACCCTTTTGTGCCCTTATTTGGTCTTTCCTGTTCCGTTTCTTATGTCGTCATTGGTTAATTATACTCACCTGTCTTTGCATCATTAGCACCCCTTTATAAGTTTGATTCATTTCCTTGTTTTTCGTCCGTTCTTAATGTTAAGTTGGCGTGTGTTTTCCCTGCTGTTTTTGTTCCCTTGTTGGATTTTATTATTAAAGCACGTTTGTATTATTTCCTCGTCCCTACGGCTCCTTCCTGCACACGACCCTGACACTGTGTTTTGCGATCAGGGCCCTCCCATGCATGGTTGCGATGTGTTCATTGTGAAACTCAAAAATTAGATTATTTTTATTTCTTAAAAAATGCCATTATAACATTTTAAGCTGTCATATGGTTATGTAACAATGTGCCCCTCACATGTTACAATGTATCCCACCTACGGGGCATGTTGTCACATTTCACTTACTTTCTTTTGAGGTAAATACGAAAAACGTATACACTGTAATTAAGAAACAAAGCGACATATTTGTACTAGACAAGTGTGAAATTTACGTGGATAAAAAATTATACTCTGAACCCAACGTGGATTTACACAAACTGAGAAATTTGGTTGTGCCCCACGCTCCCCTAATCTGCAAAGATGCTTTTCTCTCTAAAGGCACATCCAAAGAGTGGATAGCGAGTCAGGATTGGCAACATCATTCTTGCGACACTGACTCAGAAAACACTAGTTTATTAATAAATAATTAAAAAAATCTCCTTACTGTTTCCCCCCGACACATTCATGGTAATCACTTTTGCCGGTGCTTTGCGGCAAGCTTTAGCCTATATTGCGTGCGCTTGAACGCGGAACTGTTTCAGCTGCGCTGAAGGCGCATTCGCTGCTGCTGACAGAGACACTAAATGTCTTCCGAGCCGGTATCGAAAGTTAAAGACTTGTGTTCTTTTCACCAGTGCGGAATTTCTTTTCATCACTATAATTGGTGGATGTCTAAAATCTAAAATAAGGAGAAGCCTAAAACAGGCCCGAGTTTTTACTTAGACTAGGGTTTTTTGTTTGTTTTCTGTGATATTAAAATTGGTAACAAAAATATATATTAAATAGTATATATATCATTATTGTGATGTGGGGGCCCTGCAGTAAGTCATAGCCCCGGGGCCAAGTGAGGCCTTAATGCGGCCCTGTGTGTGTGTTTATTTTACAGATCTGCTCATATGGTGTCAAACTGCAGACTTTAACAGATCAGATAACAGATTCGGGTCAAAATGTGACTTTAATGTGAGTTTATTACTGTATGAAAATAGACCCTCCTCAAAAATACAGCAGTGGTACGAGACTGTACATCATTGGTGAGTAACCATTCAGTGATCATGTTATACATTGTATGCTTTAAATAAATAATAAAAAAAAAATAAATAATAAAAATGTTACAGTGTATTTTCATTACAGTAAATTAAAACTTCTATAACTTTTGGATACTTTAATATTTTGAAAAGATTCCACTTATCCAGTAATCTGCAGATTATCTTCTTAAAAAAAGAGTCCAACCTTAGGTCTGTATTCCAGATTTAAGTTTGAATAATTCACTTTCACCTCTATGTTCAAAAATGGGGTGTGACACTTAAGGGGTTAAGACATTAACAAATAACACAGCTATGGGTTATATCATAACCAACTGCAGAAATATGGTCTCATACAGTAGATGAGTACATTGAGCAGAATCAGACACACTGGCATATTACTATCCTCATCTCTGCACTGTTGAATGGTCTTCTGATCATTGTGACCACAGGTTATTTGACAGTGGATTTGGGAGCTTATCTGAGGATTAATTTAACAGACTGAAACTGAAACTGTACTAGTTTCAGTTTCAGTCTGTTAAATGGATCGTCACATAAAACTGCTTGAGAACACCTTGGGTTTAGCACACAAGTTATTTATAATTACAGTCTATGGTTAATTTGTAGTCATTTTATTTCCATTTTGGAGTTTGTCATTACCAACATTTTATTTTTATTTTTTTTTAACCCTGCTGCATTACACACCGTCTGTGTTATTAGCAGTGTTGAGGAAAGATACTTTTAAAAGTAATGCACTGCAATAATGCATTACTCCATTAAAAAAAGTAACTGTGTTACTTAGTTACATATTATAAAAAGTAACACATTGCATTACTTTTGTATTACTTTCTTTCATCTGAGCTGGGCCTGTTTGTTTTAATATAAAAAGTTATATTTTTGGCAAATGTAAAAGCACTTTCACACCAAAAGTAAAATGAATAGGCCTCAGGCTGACGGTAAAGTAAATTCATGTTTGTACAGTAGAGGGCGCAGCTCAAACAAACCTTTCAGCTGTGCTCACATTCTGGATTGCATGAAGAAAAAGATGCAGGAAAACAAAGATAAGTAAATGCGTAAACTTTATTAAGCATCATGATTACACAGGGGTTCTGCACTTAGTGCTACTCCCGATTTCTCTCAACACAGGCTAGGGACAAGAGAACTGACAGTCAATGAATAGGAAAACAAAGTAACTCATTTATTTGAAAAAGTAAATCAGATCAAATCATCTTCTTGTGAATTAAAAAGTAATGCTTAACTTGTTCCTTGGAAAAAAAAAAAAAAATCATATTACTTACTCACATTACTTGTAATGCATTACCCTCGAAACTGGTAAAGTGCCATTTTGGTGGCATTGAGCATAAAGAATGCTACTGAATTGAATTAAACTTGCATATTTTGCTGATTTTTGCTGCTGGAAATAGTAAATTATTGTCATGTTTTGGGCTGTAATAATCGGTCAGACCGGGACAAACATACGGCAGACTGCCAAAAGTTAGAACAAATCACGAAGAAAAACTGTCTGAGAAACAAAATGCGTTTGTGGTTGGCCAAACTGAACCATTATTTCCAGGGCAAGAATCTTGACAACATTCGTATTTATGATTTCTGGTCAGGTAGGTGAATTATTAGACTAATATCTAAATTAAGACTGCTTGTATCTTTACTACCTATTAACTTATCAAACCAAAATATTGCACCCTTTCCTGTTCACTAAGTCCTTCTCTATTATTTAGCAGCTTCCGCATTCTTTTTTTCTCCTGGTTTAGACAGCTGAAATTAGCAGAACAACCAATCAAACACACTTGTATGTAATTACCAAGTGCTCCTTCAGGTCCCAATTAGTTGGTTCAGGTGTGTTTGATCAGGGTTGGAGCTGAACTCTGCAGGAAGGTAGATCTCCAGGAACAGGGTTGAGCACCACTGCTCTATATCTAAAAAGGGATACCAGGGTCGGGACACAGGAGAGTCTATTACCATACTGTTGGTGACCACCAGAAGACAGCATTGAGCCACCGTAGAACAGTTAAAGTCGACACAGATCAGTGTTCTTGTTTTATACTTTATGATTTATATACAGTTAAGTGTGTCCCCACGTGTGTCTATTCTAAAATAACTGTATATACTCCATATTTATAAAAAAAAAAAAGGAGTATAAAGACAGTACAAAATAACTATTTCAAAAATAAATGATTAGAATTTCTTTAAGCATAATATTTCTTTATTTTTTTTTAATTTGGTGTGTTTATTAGGTTCAACCTTATATCTTTCCTCTTTCACGTCTAAAGTCACTCGACTGATATGGAATGTAAAGTTTGCGACAGGAAGGGACTAGATGTACAGTAGGAACATGAGGAAGTGAAATCTGTGGGAATATCATCTTTCCTACAGGTGGTTTTGTGTGTGATCTGACATGTAGGCACAAAGTCTACTAGCAGCTCGGTATGTAATTCTCTTTGTTTGATTTTGAAAAATCCATTGCATTTATTAAAAAATATATATATTGAAATGATTAGTAATATATTAACAGACAATATTTTACACCTCTTTTTCTCTCTTTTTAGTGTTGCAGTGTAATCATCTTGCTTTAACTTTACTCTTGTATATTAGAGACTAATCAGAAATATGATTGTAATTTATGGTCTATATATAAAATTGTGGTGTTGTGGACATTTCTGCAGAGAGGAATTAGTTTGTGGCCTTCAGACTGCATTTCATTTTGGGCTTTATTTATTTATTTTGTTTAGTTGTGCTGTTTGGATTTAATTAGTGTAATTAATATTACACTGCATATTGGGAGTTTATGGTTGTGCCTTTGAGTATGGTGTTTATTTTGCTATTTAGCGTATTGCATTGTGAAATTTCAGTGTGTGCAATTGTGGTCTCGTTGTGATCTTTCCTGGAGCCCTTCTAGGGGTTGTGTACAACACTGTTTTGTAACTTAGTGAATGTCTATTTAATGACACAACTGTTGCTAATGATTCCCCAGAAGTAAATAACTAACTTAAGTTAAATGCTAACTTGTTCTGCTTGCTATAGTCAGCTTAGGAGTACAGAGGTCAAGGAATTTCCATGAAGATAGTTAAAGGCAGAATATGTAAGATTTTTTAATTAAAATATCCAAAAACCAGGACAGTGTTATATATTTTGCTGACTTGTGTACTTACATTGTCCCAAATGTTTCAAAGAATGTTTAAATCCAGAGAAATAAGCATTTTTAACTAGTGTAACAGACCGTGTCATTGTGTCGCCTGCCAATGTCATCATACACACCTGGTTTTATTTTGTAGAAAACATGGAAACCCCAAAGACACTTTAATATGTTATGCATTTTATTAGGCAGGTGATGAACACACAGAGTAGCATTATAACAGATCTTTCAACACACTCAAATGTATCTAGTATGATAAAACAGCACCGCTAGTTCACTCTCAGTCAGAGAAACACTGCAAATGCATTGACTTTAACTGGAATTTATTGATTGTGAAATTCCACTTGGCTTGATAGTTTAGGTGTGCCGTAGGCTATGTGTCAAACAAAATCAAAAGAAAATATGGTTGCAAGCTGCAATTACGGGGCCAAAGCACTAGGCAAGCAAAGCAGCAAGCATCAAACCAACTGAAACAATGAGTAACTAAAGCCATTTTAAGGGGATTTTAGTCGAAATGGGTGAAAAATAATAAAAACAACCACTAGTAATATGATTTAATGGGTTATCGCTTTTGACCAACAGGTGGCGCTGTTATAAAATAAATGTGGTGTGTTCTGTGTGAGGTGACAATGACACACACAGAGTTTGATGTCATTATGTCAAAGCTTTCCAGGGATACAGCCTCAGAGTCATTTTGGCATCATGCTTGAAATTTGTAGTGGCGCTGTCTAAAAACAGTTTCATCTACTGACACAAAATCCAGAACTCTGGATAACAATAGGCTAATGCAATCAAAAGTTATTAGCATTTGTGGAAATTTCATAATTAATGGTTAATTACTCTTGACCAAAACTGATACCAAATTGACGATGTGGTGACAATGGCACATACAAAGTTTGGTGTAAATATGTCAAAGAGATACAGCCTCAGATGCAGTTTGGCATCTTTCCACCAAATTCGTTGATGCATTAAACAAGAACCGTTGTGTATATTGACACGAATTCCAAAACTTTTTGCCAGCAGGGTCTGAAAATGTTCTGAGTGAAAATATTCTCCGGTTTCGGAGTTTGAAAAAGTAGGTTTTCAACAAGAATCAAAATGGCGGACAGGAAGTTCAGCCAATTTTGGCAGAATTGGTATTGATCTTGGCATGATCCAAGGAATATATTGAAATCAGTTTCATTACAATGAGCCAATGTAATCAAATGTTATCAGCTGTTTTTTAAATGGCACTGTACTGAAACACTGCAGGTAGCCTCAGGTCATGCTTATTATAACAAACCTGCCAAATCATTGCGGAAATATATAAAAATTATTAGCACAAACATGAGTGAAACTTTGGACAAGTGGTGGCACTAGAGAGTTAGAGACTCCAAACTTGCTATTTTTAATGTTGAGACGGTCCTCTATCTGTGTGCCAAATTACACAACTTTCCCGCAATCGGTTCAATGGGCTGCCATAGACTCAAGAGCGGAAGAAGAAACGAAAACAGAAGAAGAACAGGAACACCATTGGATACAGTAGGTGCTTGTCCCTTAAAAAAAAAAAAAAAAAAATCTCTATTTAGCCTATTTAAATCTAGTAGTAGACCTACAGTATTTGAAAGGACATCTATGAAATAACCACAGTGGACAATTTCGGATACACTCATTCAATCTCATAACGCACTGCAATAATGAATGCGGCGTCCAAATTCCTTCAATTCACTTTAATAAATCCCTCCCTGTATAAACACTTTATTATTAATTACCTCTGAGGGGGGAGGGGAAGGGGGGAGAAAAGAAAGAAAAAAATCTACCGCTTTATTTCTCTTGTTCTATTTACTCTATCCATTCTATTTTTTGCTGTTTCTCTCAATTTATGTCCTTTTCTAAATAGAAGGGAAAGGGGAAAAGAAAAAAAAAAAAAAAAGGAAAAAAACGGATTGGATGAAGGGAAAAGGAGGAAAAAATAAAAAAAATAAAAAAATAAATAAATAAATAAATAAATAAATAAATAAACAGATTGAAGGAGGAAAAAAAAAATAAAAAATTAGGAGAGAGGTGGGAAGTAACGAAGGAAAAAAAAAAAAATAAATAAAAAAGGAGGCTTCATTCACAGGGTAAGGGAGACGTGGGCATGGCAGCCTGGGCATTGCACTGGACTGATCCATGCCGAACGTCATACCTTTTTTAATGCATCACAAAGCAACTGACACACACTGCATTTCAAGGTTGATTATATAACTTCCACCTCCTCCTCATATACTCACATAATTATTGGGGTTGTTTTACCTCTTTCAATCTTATTATCACTATGGTGATGATAGTAATAGTGATAATAATTATTATTATTGTTGTTATTATTATTATTGTTATTTTGATGATGATTATTATTAATATTAATATTGTTATTTTGTTTTTGTTTGTACTTTATTATTATTATTATTATTATTATTGTTATTGTTATTGTTATTGTTATTATTATTATTATTATTATTATTATTACTTTCCTCTGCGTCTTGTCTCTATTTCTTTTCTCTTCCCTTCATCTTCTTAGACATCTTTTTCTACTGTTTGTTCCTCTTTCTTTTTTCTCTCTCTCTCTCTCTCTCTCTCTTTTTTTTTTTTTTTTTTTTCTTCTTCTTCCTGCTCTTTCCCTCTCTTCTAATAATGGTGATTATTATTATTGTTGTTATTATTATTATTACTATTATTATTTTTATTATTATTATTGTTAGTCCTCTTCCTGATTCCCAAAACCCCCCCCCTCACCTCTTCATTACTATCATTAATATTATTACTAATAACTTTGTTATCATTACTATTACTACTGTTCTGATTTATCCGCCGGTTATCTCATTATCATTACTATATTGTCATCTATTGTTTCTGTGTGCTTCATGTACTGTGACATATCCACCCAGTTATCTTTATATGCAAACACACACACACACACACACACACACACACAAATGCACACATCTGACAGTTCCTGAACCATTGATTTTGTATTGCCTGTCTGTTTTTTTTTTTTTTTTTTCTGTTTGTTTGTCTGTTTTGTTGGTTTATTTATCCCTGTTTGAGATCCCAATTTATGTACATCTTGCATATTCTAATAAAAAAAAAAAAAAAAAAAAAAAAAAAAAAAAAAAAAAATTAATTACCTCTGAGGCACTATTTCCACTCTTCCAAATCATTAATTTAAATTTTTATTCACATTAAATGTCTTTTCAATCTGATGGGGAAAAGGAGAAGAACGAGTTCAGAAAAACAGTAGATTCGAATTTGAGTTGTTCTCGTCAGAAGTTGGTTTCACGTTTTACTCCCTAAGCCACTGATAATATTGATAAAAAGTCATCTTTTCCAATGTTGTTAGTTTATCCCAACCAGACATGGGTGGGCGAAGTTAATGCAAAGAGCCAACAAATTGGGCTAGGTGTACTTTCTTTTTAGAGCTCCTTTAAAGTGGAGTTGAATTCTGTTTGCATCATTGAAATACATTTGAAGTAGAGCTGCTTTGAAACAATATGTGTTGTATAAAGCACTATAGAGATAAAGGTAACTTTATTAAAGCACTATATTAAGGGTGACTTCATTTGACTTGATTGGAAACGTGCCATGGAGATTACAGTACAATTATTTTCAGATGCACAGATGTAGTGTACAGTACCATTAAAAAAAAGTGCACATTTATAAAGATATCCCCCTCCTGCAGTTCACTAATGCATCTGATGATGAAACGTGTTGTGGCAAAATAAAACCGACTCTCACCAAAGTAAGAGACAAACTCAGTCAAATGTCTTTTATAATTTATTCTTTGCAAAGAAGGGTCAGACAGTCATACAAAAACACAGGTTACTGCAGAGTGCGACCAAGAAGGGAAGGCTCACTCCAACTTATATCTCTCCCCCAGCCTCCAAGGTTACATCTCCTAACTGGTAACTTTCCACACGTAGTAAGAGTCAGATAAATACATTCTGCTACGTCATACTCGCAAGATTCAAATCTTTATATTTAGGGCCCTACCGCCCTTCTCTTATGTCATTCTTATAGCAGGTTTAAATAAAGCAGACCCTTACACAATATTCCATAAGCACATAGATGAGTAAATGAATTTTTCTTTCACAAATGTCATATGGAGCGCGCTGCGTTGTGAAAAACTGGAGAGATTGCGGGAGATTCCCGGTTATATCTCAGTGAAAGGAGGGGGCCCAGGACCCCTCTGACTGAGCTACATCCCCCCAAAGATCCCTCCTTTAACCGGATATAACTCCATAGCGCCTACATCTTCTTCTTCTTCTTCTTCTTTCGGGTTTTATGGTGGTTGGCAACTTAGTTTAAGAGGTACATTACCACCACCTGCTAAAAACCAGCCTAGGCTGGTTGGCTGGTTTTAGTTGGTCATCCAAGCTGGTCTTAACTGGTAATAGCTGGTCAGAAGGCTGGTTTTAAAGGGGTTTTGGCCACTTCCAGGCTGGTCTTAGCTGGTCAGGCTGGGAGACCGCTAAAACCAGCTACTTCCAGCTTAAACCAGCTAAAACCAGCCAACCAGCCTAGTCTGGTTTTAGCTGTTTTTTTACAGCAGGGGTAGGCAGCAGTATGACATCAGAGCAGGTAGAAGAACAAATAAACAACACCAAAAAACAACAACAACAAAAACCCTTGATCATAATAATACTAATAATTTTCCATTAAAAACTTGATTTACCTACATTAAACTATATATTCATGCTAAATTCTTTCACTTAATGCAGTGTTTTCTTTTAAATAGTTTATTAGTAGATTGTGTACTCCCCCAGATGTTTTCCCTAATGAATGTTCAAGTGTCATGTTTTGTTCACCAATTTGTGTCTTCAACTCTGCCCTATCCTCCTCGTACTTTTTGCAATCTAGTAATATATGTTTCACTGTTTCTTGCATATTACAGTGGGTGCATAATCGAATGGGATGTTTTCCTGTTCTATGCAATGTTGTATTTAAACCAGTATGACCTATTCTAAGACGTGAGACTAACATCTCCTCCTTTGGGCTTCTGCCCTCCCTTGTGCTTGTAACTACTTGTTTTTGTATACTATATAAATGACGACCTGTATCCGCTATGTCCCAATATTTCTGCCATATTTTGAGTGAGTGCTCCTTTATGATGGTTTTAACTCTACTTAATGGTAATTGTATATCTACTGTTTCATGCTTTGTAGAACTTTTTGCTAGAATATCCACAATTTAATTTACTTCCATCCCAGGAACCCTAAGGAAAGAGTTGACCATCCCGCGATTATGTGTGAGAAGCAAAAGGAATATTTAATAAATTACATATTGCCTACGCTTTCCCAGATTGAATGCTTGATAATGCTGATAAACTGTCTGAAGCTATAGCGATACCTTAGTTCTGATTATTTTCTTCCACCCACTCTAATACCAGTAAGACTGCTAATAAATCCACAGTGTAGACTGAGAAGTAGTCTGTTGTCCTCTTTTTGACTATTACTTCATAACGAGGAATGAAAAATGCTATACCAGTGCGGCCTGTTTCCAGCTGTTTTGATCCATCTGTAAATATGAATAATTCATCTTGATACTGTTCTATATAGTTTTGAAACTCCAGAGCCCCGTATGGGCTGCAGCTATATATACTTTGAGAAAAAAAAAATATATATAGACGTTGGTTCACCACCAGGGGGCAATCTCACTGATTCAGTTGTCGCCCAGCCTACTAAAATCACGTGATATGCGCATTCCGAACCCTACTTAGGGATGCCAAGTCTGCATTTTACCATGGATTTGGGCTACTTTTAAACGGTTGCTGTGGATTTATTTTATTTTTTTTCCCCCTCTGCGGGTTGATTTGACATACTCTATAAATTAGATTTGACTGAAATGTTTGTACTAAAATATCTATTCTACTAACGATAAAACTCAAAACTTTTTAAAATCTTTTGTGAACGAGAGCCACTAGGAGCATTCGAACTGTGTTTATGATCACTCCGATATTTTCAGTTAGCATAGCAGTGACTATAAAATGTGTAATTTAGGTACAGGAATTGCACATTTTGAGTTTTGATGTTTGGGATATGACCATTGTGCTACTTTTGGGCTATTTTTGTTTGGCCATTGGGTTTTGTTATGCAGACCTGGCAACCCTTGATGATGAAATGAAACATTGCAAAGCACCAAGGCTTTGTTCTCAACATTACCGTAAAATCATAAGATTTTCAACACGTTGGACGAAGGTGGAAAATGTGCCTTTGCCTCCCAGAAGTTCCACCTGTTTTTGGACTGTTTAAGAAAATAAATTGCGCAACGAAAACCATATAAATAAATAAATAAAAAGGCAATTGTTGCACAAAGTATTAATACATGAGAATACAGTTATGAAAAAACATAAGCATGGCTCGTGTAGGCAAATGATCAAAATAAATGACGATTATTGTGGAACTGACAGTTTAAGTGCTTGTGAAGCAGAGATAAAAAACGGAACATGCACAAAACTATGTAAATAATTATTTGTATTGTGATTTAGCCTTATTAATCAAGTGAATGACACTTAAAATCTGCGCAATGGGTTCGCGTTTTTGAACTAGAATACGAAACACAAATCGAAGCTTCGTACGTCTTACAGATCACGTGGTTATTCAAAAATACTGAGATTTTTCATACAAGCGTCCCGAGCTGCAAATTAGTGCTTTGAGAGCACACAACATTTCTTTTTTCTTTCTTTTCTTTTTTTAACCATAAATATTAACCGTATTTATTTTATTATTGAACCTTTTGAATCATGACCACCAGGTATGTGGTCTGATTATTTTCACATCACACATTATATAGGCCTATGTAGAAACCGAAAATAAACACTTTCCTAACATCGGCTAAATGCTAACTGCCTGAAATGTAAACTTAAGTATTGCTATCATAATCCGCTGACAACCCAAAACAGATAAATAATACATTTTAAAGTTTAAAATGGTTTTTAGTGGACTTTACATGGGGGGAGTCACGTTTGGTTTTTAGCTTTGTGTGCATCCTGGACTGCAGTAGCGTGCAACA
The DNA here is from genome assembly GCA_036247105.1 of Cirrhinus mrigala. Classification (NCBI taxonomy): domain Eukaryota; kingdom Metazoa; phylum Chordata; class Actinopteri; order Cypriniformes; family Cyprinidae; genus Cirrhinus; species Cirrhinus mrigala. The sequence goes on from CM070028.1 coordinate 9,375,814, forward strand.
GTAGCGTGACTAGCATCTTTGAATGTGAACATGCTGGATCTATGCAAGTATTCCTATACAGACAGATACTGTAACTATAGCCTAAGTCTACGCTCACATTGTGGATAAGATACGAACTATGGTTTCAAAACATTTTCCGTCGACATAGCACAATGTTATTTCAAGCATTTTCCAGTTAATTCTATCTTTTCCATACCGAAATATCTGAGAATGTTAAAATCATCTTACTGCGCTTTAAACATCATTAAACCTCGCTGAGAAAGAGACGTTATATATTAATATACATTTCTAATTCTGTATTTATTTATATGTGGACATAGCCGAAATATAGGCAATATTGCCACATTAAATATAGTTGTGCAATTTGTGCACATACAAATTCAAACATTACATTTTATAACATTAGATTTTAAAGTAATATCTATTTAAATGTATATCTTATATCATGTTTAAAACGTTTTCTATCCACTTGACTTCTGACATAACCATTTCTAAGTCCATTGTCACTGTTGCATATTGATTAGCACAGAAAATAATTCTCATTTTTCACAGCTTTTGAAAAGTAATACTGTTTACAGTAATGCTTTAACCAAACAATGCCCTTTAATGGTTTAACCTTTAAAGTGAATGTGATTTTTATTTATTTATTTATTTATTTTTTATTTCTTCTTACAGCTAAAAGCAAATATTTACATTTTTTTTTTTTTTTTTGTTTACAGATGCTGTGTTGTTTTACTTCATGTGATCACATTGATAAATGGTGAGCACTAAGGATTATTACAGGATAAATAATATATAAAGTGTTCCTGATGCAGAAAATTGTGGGGGTTTTTTTTGTTTTGTTTTGTTTTGTTTTTTCAAAAACACGTTTCTTTATTATCATAACCTCTCTGTTTTCAGTGTCTCTGCAGGTCACTGTCATGGGTGTTATCGGAGGTTCTGTCATTTTACCGTGTTCTTCTAAAGAACATCAGTCTACAGTTGAAGATATTACAGTTAACTGGAAACACCTCGACAGTCTGAGTGTGTATGACATTATTAAGGGTAAAGGCTCTGTGGAAGAACAGCACCCAAAGTACAAGAACAGAGCTGAAAGCGTCGCTAAGCAATATCAGAAAGGAGACTTCTCACTCAAACTCCAAAATCTTCAGTACAATGATACAGGAAATTACCAGTGCTACATCACAGCGGAATCAGTAATTCAGACTGTGGAGCTACTTATCGAAGGTTAGTGGGGAATTTTTTTTTTTTTTTTTTTTTTTTTCCCTTATTTTTATTTAAAAGGGTCCTACTACTTTATTTAGTTTTGGGGTGTACTAGAATAGGTTGTCATGCCTGATTGTCCCAAAAACACATTATTTTTCACATATTTTACATTTTACATGGTGGCCAGCGGGTTGAAGGTCCAAATAGCAGTTTCATTTCCACTTCAAAAGTCTCTACACGATCCCAGCCAAGGAAAAAGAGTCTTATCTAATCACGCTGGAAAGGTCAAGTGTGGTTAGCTCTTCAACTGTTTACTTTGGTTCAAAAAGGTAGGGTAGGATGAAAAACTCCATCTCATTTTCTCCTCCAACTTCAAAATTGTCAGACATTGTCGTTGGGTCATTCCGTGTCAACTCAACCAGAGGTCCCCGGCTCAGATTTTTGATTTTGCTAATATTTTTCCTGAGGAAAGATAGACATGTATAGCGATGAAAGCCAAAATTTTAAATGTCATGGATGAATATTTACTGAGTAATCCACGATTTTGTAGAAGGAGGCAATTTTCACTTTAGATTCAGAGTAAAGTTACAGGGGAAAAAATGATTTCAGAAAGGTGGCAGCATCATTATCTTATTTTTACTCAGAGATTGGTAGGTCTGTTGGTAAAATCCATTGACTTTAGCAATCTTTGTTGCATTATATGCCAATGGTGACCATTCAAAAATGGGGAAACGGCACCTTTCGAGTTTTTCTCCAAAGTTTGCATGCCTGTAACTCAAGAAGTATTAAAGATATCTTAATGCAGTTGTCTTGAAAGAAAGAAACAAGATAGATCTCCAGTTTTAACATTATTTGTTCTTCAGACATTCCTCTTTTAAAGAAAAGAAGTATCATATTTTTTCAAACTGACCCAAATTTGTTTTTTAACCACTGTAAATGTGTACATTTGAACGATTTACCCCTGAAGCCATATTGAAATTCCAATATCTCTGGAATCAAATCTCATTGGGCCTTAAAAATGAAGATGCCAAAAGGAAAGTGTCTTAAGTCCCAATATATAAAAGGGCATTAAGATATTTTTAATACGTCTTTTGTCACAAGCATGCAAACTTTGGAGAAAAACTTGAAAGTTGCTTTTCCCCCATTTTTGAAAGGCCACCATTGGCACATAATGCAACAAAGATTGCTGAAGTCAACAGATCTATCTTCAGAAAAAAATTTAGCAAAATCAAAAATTTGAGCTGGGAAAATTTTTTCAATTTGGATGATTTGACACGGAATTACCCCGTTTTACCTTTTTTTGTAAAGGGCATTTGACTTTTAATTGCACGTTCACTTCATAAACACTGGTCGGTACTTCTGCCTACATCACGCGCCTCCTTCCAACGTGATTGCGTAATGCCTGAAGCTCTAGTGTAAACTAAAACTCATGTAGAGCCCTTCGAAGCTGCACTGAATCTGCAATTTGGACCTTCAACCTGCTGATTCCCATTGAAGTTCTATAGAGAGAGAGAGAGAGACAGCAACAAACACTGACTAAAGTTAAAAAAAATAAATAAATAAATAAATGAAAAAGCAAAATACAGGTGCATCTTAATAAATTAGAATGTTGCGGAACAGTTACTCAAATTGTGAAACTCATGTAATAAATACATTCAATGCACACAGACTGAAGTAGTTTAAGTCTTTGGTTGTTTTAATTGTGATGATTTTGGTTCACATTGAACCAAAAACCCACCAATTCACTATTGCAACAAATTAGAATTTGGCGACATGCCAATCAGCTAATCAAATCAAAACACCTTCAAAGGTTTCCTGAGCCTTCAAAATGGTCTCTCAGTTTGGTTCATTAGGCTACACAATCATGGGGAAGACTGCTGATCCAACAGTTGTCCAGAAGACAATCACTGACAACCTTCACAAGGAGGGTAAGCCACAAACATTCATTGCCAAACAAGCTGGCTGTTCACAGAGTGCTGTATCCGGACATGTTAACAGAAAGTTGAGTGGAAGGAAAAAGTGTGGAAGAAAAAGATACACAACCATCTGAGAGAACCGCAGCCTTGAGAGGCTTGTCAAGCAAAATTGATTCAAGAATTTGGGTGAACTTCACAAGGAATGGACTGAGGCTGGGGTCAAGGCATCAAGAGCCACCACACACAGACGTGTCAAGGAATTTGGCTACAGTTCTCGCATTCCTCTTGTTAAGCCACTCCTGAAGCACAGACAAGGTCAGAGACGTCTTACCTGGGCTAAGGAGAAGAAGAAATGGACTGTTGCCCAGTGGTCCAAAGTCCTCTTTTCAGATGAGAGCAAGTTTTGTATTTCACTTGGAAACCAAGGTTCAGAGTCTGGAGGAAGGGTGGAGAAGCTCATAGCTCAAGTTGCTTAAAGTCCAGTGTTAAGTTTCCACAGTCTGTGATGATTTGGGGTGCAATGTCAATTGTTGGTGTTGGTCCACTGTGTTTTTTGAAAACTGCACCTGTTTACCAAGAAATTTAGAGCACTAATTAGAGCAGTAATTAAAGCAAAAGAGGCCCCTGCCAAGTATTGAGTACATATGCAGTAAATTAACATACTTTCCAGGAGGCCAGCAATTCACTAAAAATGTTTTTTTTTTTTTTTTTGGTCTTATGAATTATTCTAATTTGTTGAAATAGTGAATTGGTGGGTTTTATTAAATGTGAGCCAAAATGATCACAATTAAAAGAACCAATAACTTAAACTACTTCAGTCTGTGTGCACTGAATTTATTTAATACACGAGTTTCACAATTTGAGTTGAATTACTGAAATAAATTAACTTTTCCACGACATTCTAATTTATTGAGATGCACCTGTAGGACCCCTTTAAGTCACATGTGCCAAGTTCTTAGAAATGCACTCTTTCTATTCGGGTTTGTTTAATTTATTATACCTTTTCTTTGTTTTAAGAGCCTCTTCGGGTCTTGACTGAGCACTCTGTTGGAAGTTCTGTTGTTTTACCTTGTGCTTCTAGAAGATCTCAACTTACAGATGAAGACATTACAGTGCACTGGAGACATAATAAGACTCTGAAAGTGTATGATATTATTAAGGGTAAAGTCTCTCTGGAAGAACAGGATTCAGCATATGCAAACAGAACTGAAATTATCCGTGAGAATTATCTGAAAGGAGACTTCTCCCTCAAACTCAACAACTTTCAACCCAGTGATACAGGAAACTACACATGCCAAATCACAAATGAACTTCTCATTCAAAGTGTGAAACTAGGTTTGTTAGCTTTAAGCTAATAAAGTTTTTTTAGGATGAGATTGTTTAACATCATATTTTAAGACCTCTTTTTTTGTCTTTCTGTCCACCAGAAGTGAACCAAGGAGCACAAGCAAGAACTGAGAAGATTTTATTAGTGCCTTTACTTTATGTTTCCTTTCTAGTCTGTATGTGAGTATCGAGTGGAGAAACCATTTATCTGCAGTACTGCATTGTATTTGCTCCAGTGTGTCTCAGAAAACATTCAACCTCAAGATGATTCCCTGAGACAATCACAACCTTTGAGAAATGGCTCAAGACATGTTTTGTTAGCACTTTAAATGCAGCATAAACTTGTTCTTGCGCTGCGATAACAATTTAGTCATTCCATTTGAGCTAAATAGCCTTTTATTTTTTAAAATTGTGTGTGTGTATATATATATATATATATATATATATATATATATATATATATATTAGTGGTGTCAATCAATTAAAAAAAAATCACTAATTAATCGCACATTTTTTTCTGCGATTAATCCTGAATAATCCCACCGAACATTATAATTTTTAATTATACTTGTATATTGCAATAACTTCACATTCAATCTTCAAATTAATGTAGAAACAACATAAAGGAAGTATATTTTTGATTTTGTTTAATGACATCTTTTTTTTATGATTGAAGGCAGGTATCAATGATACCAACTGATCTCTCTATGATTTTTTCTCTTAATACTGAACCATTGACTATAGCCATTCAACATTATAATTGAGAGCTTTCAATTTAACATTTATTAGACTTGTAATTTAGTGAACTTAAAACAAATCTTCACATAAACTGTAACAGGACTCTTTGGAAGCGTGAGTAGATCCAAGTGCGAGCTTTATTATACAGATCGTAGTCAAGACAGGCAGGGTCAGACGCCAGCAAACAGTAACATCCAGGGCGAGACAAGAGCGTAATCCAAAAACATGCAAAAGGTCAAAATACAAGAGGACAGTCCAAAAGTAACAAATTAAACAAGGCAATGAAACAAGGCAAAAACTATGGCAAGGAACAAGGCAAAACTAGAACAATGAAACAATGACCATGGAAAACAACTATGAAACAAGGAAAACGCTTGGTAGAGTCCGCACAGGCAAAACAATACTTCGCGAAGGCTGTTTGACATGGCCAGCCTTATATGGGTGCCAAACCAGGAAGTAACTATAGAAGCAGCAGAGGGAGCGGTAACAGACAGTCCATGAGCAAGGGCTCCCTCTGCTGGCGTGGCGTTACATAAACCCATTATAATAAATGTTATATAGCTACCCGTGCCCTTCAACAAGAAAATATAGCCAAATTTAATAAAGTTAAAGTTAAAAACTAAATTAAATAAAAGATTAAACGTAAAACTACAGAAGCTGGTTATTAGGATATTTTGGCCGCTGTTACTTTAAAAGCTGCCGCTGCTGAACTTGGAGTGGATCTGACACTGCTTTAAATGTGACTCCTAAATAATAAACACTTACATGCACAGTTTTAAGGGAGCTTTAGATGTCTTTTTTGTAACTTCATGGCTTAACTGATGACATAACTACAACTGACTAACTACATACATACTCGTAGTTTCATTTGGGTTTATGATACAGCCTTTAGGCTATAGCCTAATACAGCGCGTGCGGGCATATTTGTGCGTGCACTTGAAGAGCTCGCGCTACGAGCACAGTACAACGGCTGATAGGACAGGAAGATTCGTTTTTACTGACATATGGCCAGACAACATTTCATCTGACCGCAGTTCACTGATGTTCTACTGAAGCTCCGATCGTCACCGGTACCGTTTCCGCGCTCGTTCGACTCGCACCTGGTGCTCCAGTGAAGTTGTAGGGTGCTTCTGAAAAGTCTCCCGTTTGATGTGCTCGTTATTACGTTCTGCGTCCAATCATTCTTTTGTTGTTTGGGTGGTGGCTAAACCTAGCTCCGCCCCTGAGTTAATTGCATTAAATATTTTTAACGCGATAAAATAAAAAAAAAAAATAATCACCTGCGTTAACGCACTAATTGTTGACACCACTAATGAATTATATATATATATATATATATATATATATATATATATATACACTGTTTACTGTTGAAAATAGCCTTACTGCTGACATGGTGTTAAAAAAAATGCTAAAAAAAATATATTTTGGCCTTTTTTTTATGTTTTTGTATGTCTTGGTGATTTTTTTTTTTTTTTAGTTTGTTTTTCATAGTTTACATTTTGCTGAAAGCTAATAGATAGCTTATGCATTTTAAATGCAGGTATGTTGTGAAAGATGCCTTTTTAAATAATTCATGCACTATAAAAGTTATTCATCTCAATCCTTTATCAGGTTTCAAAGGGGTTTTCTGAACAATGCCAAATAATCTTTGAGTGAACACTTCATTTTTTGTTATTGTGAAGTATATTTTAATAATCTGAAGAAGAACCTTTTTCCACTTTAAAGAATCTTTTGCACAGTGGAGATTTCACTGATAAAGGATGTTTAATGTTCCTCATGGAATTATTGTTGAAGAGTGTATTGTAGGGCAACATAATTGTAGTGTTATATATAAAATGAACCAAATATGTGAATTTCATTAAAAAAAAAAACTTTTTTTGAGTACAGTATTAACTAAACTGTAAAAAACAAAAAACACAATTTGAGTCAGCTAAAAATAATTTGTTACCCTGCTGCCTTAACTGTTTATGTTCAGTCAACTCAAATAAGTGTAGTCAACTTGAAATGTTAAGTTGTACTAAGTGACAACTTGGATATTTGTGTTTTTCAAACTTAAAAGCTGGGTAAGTAACCCAGCTGGCTTTAAAATTTTAAGTTGAATCAACTCAAAAATAAGTTGTCACTTAGTATAACTTAACATTTCAAGTTGAATAAACGTTTTTTTGAGTTGACCGAACTTAAAATTTTAAGGCAGCTGAGTAACACATTATTTTAAGTTGACTCAACAAATTGTTTTTTACAGTGTAGAGTACAAAGAGTGACAACTAGCCGATCTCCGTTATGCAGTCTAGATAAATTCTGTTTTAGTTTGCAAGTAATTGTAGAAAGACAATTTGCAAGACAATTTAAAAAAAAAAAAAAAAAAAATTAAAAATGGTAATATTTGATTTGCAACCTGGTCAATGGATGGTACAGGACAGAACTTGTATCATTCGAATTGTCAGATAACTGTTTTACTGGATATATGAAAAGATCTAGCAACTATGCTTAAACCATATACTTAAGCTTTTACTAGACAACCAGTTTAAGCTGGCTTTATTTGATTATTATTATTATTATTTTTGTTTTGTTTTGTTTTGTTTTTTTGTTTAACTGAATCACCTGGTTTAAGCTATCTTATCTATCTATCTGGTAGACTTTATTGCCTTCCAAGTTTTTAAGATATTAAAATGTTTCCTTTTTTTTTTACTTATAGTTGATATAGTTTGGCCAATTGCATTTGTATTTGTATTAAAACTCATTTTGGCAAAGTTTGTTTAACAAAAATGGAACTTTGGATATGTTGTAGATTACAAAACAGCTTTACTTTGTACCAGATAAATGTGGGAAAATGCCAACAGTTTGAGTTGTTGTTGTTGTTATTATTATTATTATTACATTTTGTGTTTATTTTAATTTACAAGGTTACTAACAATTCCATGAATTGCATGTATATTTCAGACAAATTCACTTTTTGATTAAACCCTATAGGCTAAATGAGTGAAGTCATTCAATATGAATTAATAGTGTTGATATCTTTTATATACCTTCAGTTACAATATAGCCAATTAAATATGTAAATATTCACACGCCATAGGTCATAGAATAAAATTACCTTTCAAATGAATCTCTTGTCTGCTTTATTTGTCATCAGTTATTCAGTTATTCATTTAAATTGTCAAAACACTGTTTCAAATAGAATATGCTATAAAATAACGTTAATGCCAGTTTAAAAATATTAATAAGAATTACAGCCACACAGGGGCCCATCTTCCTAGAGTAGTGGGGTAGATGGCCTCTTTAAATAACTTTGTTTTGTGCTATGACAACTAATTTCGTAAATATTTAGATTTATTTCTCTGAACATTTTTTTTTTTTTTTATACCAATTATGAAAAGTAAATGGTATGAATACTTAGTTTTACTCACATTTTGACTGCCGAGTAGCATGTCTAGCATGTTTGAACTTGTAGGGTACAGTGGGCTAAAGGCACATCTTAAGAAAAACTTTTCACTGCTCCTAGTGTGTATTATTGCAAAAAAAAAAAAAAACTGTACAACATAGATACATGTATCCATAACATCTGCATTAAATACATTCGCTCGGTCACATAACAATATTAAACGCAACCCAGAAGAACGCCATTAGAACACAATGCAATCACTAAATAACACACTTAAATTTCACAAGAACACACTAAATGAAAAAAATAAACATGCACTTCAAAATAAACACAAAAGCAAAAGAGAAATTAAACTTCCAGTGTCATGCACTGTCAGAAAAAAAGGTAGGTACAGTTCTTTCACTGGGGCGATACACTCCTAAAAATAAAGGTGCTTGAAAAGGTTCTTCACAGCGATGCCATAGAAGAACCATTTTTGGTTCCACAAAGAACCATTCAGTTAAAGGTACTTTAAAGAACCATCTCTTTTTTACATTTTTATAATCTGAAGAATCTTCTTTCGCCGCAAAGAATCTTTTGTGAAACAGAAACATTCTTCAGATATTAAAGGCTCTTTATGGAACCATTCAGACAAAAACAAAGGTTCTTCTAAGGCATCGTGAAGCACCTTTATTTTTAGAAGTGTACCCTAAGGTACAAAAGTGAAAAGGTACAAATATGTACTTTCAAAGTAGGGTACTAATATGCTTTTTTCTGGCAGTGCACGACACGTTGCATTGGAAATTTCTCACTCAAACTCAGTGATCTTTAACATAATGATACAGGAAAATACATCTGCTATGAATCAGGAATTCAAAGTGTGGAGCTACTTGTCAAAGGTTTGTGGCAAAAACGGTTGATTATTACCTCAATATTTTTATTAAACTCTTTTAATAAATCAAATTTAATAAATAAAATCGTCCAAGTGGAAGAAAAAAAAAAAAAAGCAAACAGAAAAAAGGGAGCAAAGGAGCACAATTAAGACCAGAGAAGATCATAATTCTAGTGGCTGTGCTTTCTGTTTTCATTCTGCTGAATATTTGAATATTTACAGGGGAAGCAATTTGTAGGGTGTTTGTTTAACTGTCATGGAATGAGCTTCCACCACTTAAACCATCTACTGAGACCAAACAGCTGCACATCACATAAAGATGCACATCATCCATTAGATTGAAAATTATTTGTGGAATATTGCAGTATTAATATAAATTATTTAATCATGCGCTTCATTGTTATTATTATTATTGTTTTTAAATTCATCTGCCCTCATAATCATTAACAACTTTCCATCCTCTTGCAACATCTTTTCTCTCATCTTTTTTTTTTTTTTTTTTTTTGCGTAATTGCGTTAAAAAAAAGGTCTCATTTACAAATGATAGCATCTGTAACAAACAACAACAATCCAGTAATTTCCTGATGGACAAAATCATGCTCCACCCTTCATTCTTTTCCTGTTAGAGAAATTTCACTCTGATACACTACCAGTCAAAAGATTTTTTATGTTTTTTTATGCATTTATTTGATTCAAAGTACAGCAAAAACTGTACATTTTTTTTTAAATATGTTTACTATTCAAATTAACTGTTTTTTTTGGGAAAAGATAATATAACAAAAGATTTCTATTTCAGATAAATGACGTTCTTCTGAACTTTCGATTCATCAAAGAAACCTGAAAAAAATATACTCAGCTGTTTCAGCATAATATATATATATATATAGTAAAGTAAAGTAAAATAGTAAAAATATTTCAAGATTGTACAGTTTTTGCTGTATTTTGGATCAAATAAATGCAAGCTTGATGAGCAGAAGAGACATCTTTAAAAAACATTAAAAATCTTACTGTTTAAAATTTGACTGGTAGTGTATATACATTACAAATATAGTAAAAAACGATTATTGCAACTTCCGTGCTAAATTTAACATTAGCAACATTTAAAATAATGGCATATATGTTTACATTAATTTATGTTTAAAAAGAGCAGGAATTTCCTATAAGGAGGTAAGTCTCTATTTAATGTATTAACGATTTACAGAAGCAAAAAAAAAAAAAAAAAAAGTTAATTGTTGTTAAACTGTAGTACTACTATCAAGCATCATACTTTAATTGGATAACATTTCATTAAAACTTATAATGTTATTAAAACAGTGAGGTGTACTTGTCTAACCAGACATATGACAAACACACATTATGTTTATTTATATTTATATTATATAGACTGTTTTATATATTTGCAAATATTTTTTCCACTTTGTTTATGGCATCGGAATAAAATAGTATGTAAAATAACTGCATTTATAATAGAACATAAATAGACGAAATAAACTGCGCTTCAAGTCAAAAGTCGTAGTTAATGGTTTGTCAATGGCCAGAACTGAACCTTAAAATAAAGTGTGACTGAGAAGTCATGTTCTAATTATTCTTTTCAAAGAATTATGTTTACACAAGAACACATTAGTCTACAATTAAAAACAGATTTTCTGCCCACCTGCAACAGCAAAAGTAAATCTAACATGAAGAGAGGAAATGATTTTCTGGAAGCATAGTATGATTTATATCACTGATAATGTTAATGTAGCATATAACTAACCATAAATGTTCAAAAACAAGACAACTGCCTACCGCACCTTCACCGGAATCTGTTTCTACATGTCAGATCACTTATGCAAACCATCTGTAAAAGGAAAGAAGTGCGATCAAACCATAGTTATATTCCCACAGGAAAGCTGTCACTTCCTTTGTGCCTACTGTGCATCTACTCCCTCCCTCAGAAGGGCATAAGACTGTTTACATTCCATTATCAGTCAGTGATTTTAGATGTAACAGTGGAGAGATATGTTAGGATGAACTTCACCAAACACAACACATTCAGAAAGAAAGAAATAATTTCTTATTTAAATAGGTTAGTAAACAAATAAATATGGTATTTTGTACTGTCTTAAGCTGAATTTAAATTTAAACCGATTTAAATTAATACATTTTGTTTGACACATAGCCTACAGCAGTGGTTCTTAACTCCAGTCCACGGGGCCAACTGCTCTGCACATTTGGTATGTCTCCCTCATTTAACGCACCTGATTCAGATCATCAGCTCTTTAGGAGATCAATGCATGTCAGGATTATGGACCTGTTTTGTTGTGTCATCCCTCCCTACGTTCTCCGTGTTCTACCTTGTTTAACTGTGTTCATGTTATTCAGGTGTGACTTGTAATTAAGCTCGTTACCCCATGTATTTAAGTCGTTGTCATTCCTTCCAACACAATGTTTGACAGAAGACCTGACCTACAAACAGTTTAACTTCCCTCCATTTCTTTTCTGTGTTTTTACAGTGTTTTGCTTTCTGTTTTGCCCTTTATGGATCCCTTTGATGCCATCTCACGTCTAGAATACCTCCTTCCTCCTGCTGGAGCAGGGGAGAGACTGCTTGATGACTATACCAGACTGTTCGTGGCCCTTGCTAATTTCACCAGCTACCCAGACTATGTGTTCTGCTCATTCTACGATGCCAGTTTGAACACCGCTTGCAGAACGGCGTCATCCGAAGATGATCCTCGAGCAGATTTCACCACCTTCGTGTGGATACTGCCAAGGAATGTATCTCCGTTCACAGTCTGTTCTGAGGAGGATCTCGACAGTTCCACTTGCAACCAAGAGCCCAGCCCACCATCGGACCATAAGCCTGAGCCCGCTGTGACCAACGAGTCATTGCGTCTAGGAGTGTCAGAGCTGAGGAGTGCCACAGAGCCAGAGCTACGCAGAACGTCAGACCAAGTGCGAGGGCCAGCTACCACACTCTCCATGAGATAAGAATCTGTGGCCAGTGAGATTGCGGAGAGGAGCTCTGCCCACTGCACCATGGCTGTGAAATTGCGGATCTGGGTATATGGAAAGTGCAGGGAGACCTTATAAACTCATATGCCAAACTGCCCCCTCTCCTCCCTCCTTTGTCGGAGTCCTGTTCCTGAGTTAAACCAAGAGAGGGCACCTGTTTCCAAGTCAAGCCCAGAGAAAGACTCTGTTCCCAAGTCCAGCCAGGAGCGGGCTTCTGTTCCCAAGGACAGCCCAGAGAGCCCGGAGGCTCACAAATGCACGCCCTCTTCCTTCGTTGTCGTTTGGCAGCCCCTCTGCTCACCCTTAGTCCGCCATCTGTGGGGTGGGCTCACCGCAGGTCTGCCAGTCTCCGTCGGCATAATGGCTGCAGGATCCCCTGTCTCCGCCTCCAGCCTCACGAGTCCAGGACATGTCGACCAAGCAGCTCCACCATGGCTCCTAGCTCTTTCTCCTAGCCAGTCCACTGGCTCCGCCGGCCTCCCTCGTCCCTCCGTCAGGCTCCTCCATCCCCTTGGCTCCACCCTGGCCTTTCAGATACAGGCCTCCACATCAGTTGCCGCAGCCATCAATTCCATCTAGGTCCTCCGGATCTTCCTTGTCACCCTGGCTCATCGGCTCTCCGTCTCCACCTCTGCCAACTGCTCCGCTACCGTTGGTTGGCCCCCTGGAGTCATCAGCCCTTCCTCCACCATGGCTCCTCCCTCCGTTGGCTGCACCATGGGTTGCCATTATGGCTGTGGCCTGGGTCCACCTGCTCCAAGTCCCTCCTGCCGTGTCCCTGGCTCCTCCCTCCATCATCTTCACCCTGAACCCATGGACGCGCCTTCTGGGAAGGGGTGATATGTCACGATTATGGACCTATTTTGTTGTTTTCCCTTCTACGTGCTCCGTGACCCAGTTTCTCCCTTGTTTGATTGTGTTCATGTTATCCAGGTGTGTCTTGTAATTAAGCTCATTACCCCATGTATTTAAGTCCTAGTCTGTGCATTCTGTCTCTGTGTGTCAATGTGTGACAATGCATTTGCAGTGTTTTTTGGACTGAGAGTGAACTAGCATTTAGTCAACAGTTTTTTTAGTCAACAAATTCCTATATTCCTATCCTTTTTTTTTTTTTTTTTAACGTGTTCTTCTGAGCTAAAGGCAGCTGAAGAAATTACAGTGCACTAGAGACACAATGACAGTCTGAATGTGAACATCGTTAGGGGTAAAGTTTCTGTGGAGAAACCGGATTCAGCATATGAGAATAGAACTGAAAGCTTCCCTCAGGAATATAAGACAACTACTCACTCAAGCTCAACAACCTTCAGTACAATGATATAGGAAACTACATATGCCACGTCACAAATGAATTATGAATTTACAGCATTAAGCTACTCATGAAAAGGTTGGTGGAAAAAAAAAGTTTGATTAATTTAAACTAATATTTTTATTTGCTTTTACTCTTTAGTCTTTTTGCCCACTAGATAGGGCAGGCTTTAAGATGGTCCTACCTGTCTGATTGCTACCACTTTATTTAAATGGGGAGTCTTCTCAGTTATCACCAGTAAAGTATGGAGTGCCACAAGGATCTGTCCTAGGTCCTCTGCTATTTTCAATATACATGCTGCCCCTTGGTAATATTATTAGAAAATATGGATCAGTTTCCATTGTTATGCTGATGATACTCAGCTATATATCTCAACACGACCAGATGAAACTTCTAAAATATCGAAGTTAACAGAGTATGTTAAAAATGTATAGATATTACTGGACCAAACAACAGTACACAGAATCTCTTGGTTTATAATCTGCAACTAGACGGATGTACTGTTACTTCCACTACAGTCATAAGCCTGGGTGTTATATTAGACTGCAAAAATATTTTGAAAATCATATTTCTCATGTTACAAAAACAGCATTCTTCCATCTTAGAAACATTGGCAAGCTACGAAACGTTACCTGTTTCTGACACAGAAAAGATAGTTCATGCATTCATGACCTGTAGACTGCACTATTGTAATGCACTACTAGGTGGTTGTCCTGCATCTTCAATAAACAAGCTACAGATAGTCCAAAATCCAGCTGCTAGATTCTTTACCAAGGTCAAGAAAATATGATCATATTACAAAATATTGCTTCTTACCTATAAGGCCCTTAACGGTTTAGCTCCTGGATACCTAACTAGTCTTCTACCTCGCTACACTCCATCACGCTCCATAAGGTCGCAAAACTCTGGACTTTTGGTAGTTCCTAGGATAGCAAAGTCCATTAAAGGAGGTAGAGCTTTTTCACATTTGGCTCCCAAACTCATTTGACTCATCTTTTTAGCCAAACATTCAAATAATGCATCTCATAAACTTTTACTGCAGTTATATCTGATCAAATGCACATTATTAATCTTTTAGCTCTGGTTGAACAAATCTTTCTTTGCTTGGTTTGAACAGCAGCTACAGTAGTTATGTTCCTATTTGTTCTGTTTCTGCCATGGGATTGACATTCTGTGGTAACTAGGAATTCACAAGCTTCAGTCTGGATCCAGAAAGCTTAAGAAGAGATGATGCCAACCCTGAAACAACATACGGCACTACTGAATTTTGCTACTAATTTATAGTGTTCATTGTCTGTTTGATTACATCATTAATTGATCTTTACCATACATCTCTGCCATATGTACATCATACATATGTACATATGTATATCAACTTGACATAGTCACCACTAGTAAGGTACTACTAAATATATTGTAAAAACTTTAATTTGCTGTAAAGTTGCTTTGTAACAATATGTATCGTGAAAAGCACTATACAAATAAATTTGAATTGAATTGAACTAGATGAAAAAATTCAAGGAGCTCAATCAAGACCAGAGAAGATTGTGACTTTTGAGAAGATTGTGAAAGCAAAGCTGATTGTGAGCTTTGCTTTCTGTTTTTATTCTGCTCTGTGTTTAAGTATATTGACTGAAGAAGCTTTCACGAACCTGGTCGGTGTCCCATTGTCTACTCACCACCAGATGTCACTCTCGCTCCACCCACTCACTCTGACTGTCGCTTTGCATCTCGGACTGTATCTCCCATCCTCCACCGCTCTGATTGCGTCAGTCCCCGTGACCAATCAGGCGCCCTATAAAAACCCCGCTCCTTTTCAGTGCACTTCACGGTTGGTTGTATTTTCCTGTTGTTGTTATTGTTAGCGTTTCCTAGTTTCCTCGTTCCTGGTTCCTGGTTCCTGGTTTTGTTCTCTCGCCTGGTTTCTCGTTTGGACTGTCTTGCCGCCTGCCTTTTGGACTATTGCTCACGTTTATAGGATTACTCTCTCCCACTGTCTTTGATATTCCTGTCTGCTCCCGTCTCGACCCAGCCTGTACGACCATGTCTTTGTCTCGCGTTTCAAATAAATGCTTGCATATGGATCCGCTCGCCTCTCGTCTCGTTCACCTCGTTACAGAACCAACCGTCACAACAGGATCCAGCAGCTTTCACCCCGGACATTCTTCAGATATGGACACAGACACAACTCTATGCAGAATCAAACAAGGATCCCACACCCTCGAACAATATACCCGTGAGTTTGTTTCGATTTCCAACTACTCCACCCTCCCGGACTGTATTAAAATTGAGATTTTCTGTGACGGCGTGAACCAGCCCCT
Source organism: Cirrhinus mrigala (assembly GCA_036247105.1). NCBI lineage: Eukaryota > Metazoa > Chordata > Actinopteri > Cypriniformes > Cyprinidae > Cirrhinus > Cirrhinus mrigala. The sequence continues at coordinate 9,391,880 of CM070028.1, forward strand.
CCGTGCGCGACTGAGACGCGAGGGCCCGCGCTCGTCGCTCAAGGCGTTTCTGAACTTTGCGCTGTTGTGTGTGGGTTCGCCGTGCACCGTGGGGGTCGCGCAGAGGGAACGCGACAACGCGGTAATGGCGCCCGCGCGTCCCCCTCGCAAATTGGCGGTCATGCCGGAGCACGATCCCACGAACACGTTTGCCGCCTGGATCGCTCGTGAAATGGCGTCCGTTTCGGAGCGCGCTCGTGCAATGGCGGCGACGGCGGAGTCCGTTCACAAGATGGCGGCGGAAACAGAGCTCCGTCACGTCACAGCCGCCATACCAGAGCTATGTGGAGTTACAGCTGCATTTCCTAAGTCAGGTCAAGCTACAGCTACATTTCCTGAGTCAAGTCAAGTTTCCAAGTCTACCCAAGTTGCAGCTGCTTTTCCCGAGGCAAGTCAAGTTTCCAAGTCAAGTCAAGTTGCAACTGTGATTGCAGCTGTGTTTCCTGTGTCAAGTCAAGCTGGAGCTATGTTTCCTGCATTTGTCAAGCCAGGGCCTGCTCACGCCATGCCTGCCCGTCCAGGGCCTGCACCTGTCATGGCTGCCTTCCCACAACCAGCCCACAAGATGGCCGCCATCCCAGAGTCACTCCACAAGAGGGTCGCTGTCTCCAAGCCACGCCTCATGATGGCCCACGTGCTGGACTCACCCCTAATGACGGTATGGGCAGCTAAAGTGGCGCTCCATGTCGCGGCGACTATCCCTGAGTCAAGTCAAGACACAGCTGCCGTTCTCCACGAGTCAAGCCAGGTCACAGCTGTTCCCCACGAGTCAAGCCAAGTCACACCTGTTCTTCACGAGTCAGGTTACATTACAGCTGCTGTCCTTGCTAAGTCAAGTCATGTTACAGCTGCTGTTCCTGTAAGAACAAGTCAGGACACCGCTTCATTTCCAGAGCCAAGTCAAGCTGCAGAGCCAAGTCAAGCTGCAGGTGCATCTTCTGAGTCAAGTCAAGCTCCAGCTGCCGCTCCAAGGTCAGGTCAGGCCTCCAAGTCCGGTCAAGCATTTACATCCGATCAAGCTTCCAAGTCTGGTCCAGCAACAGGGTCAGGTCAAGACACAGTCGCTGTTCCTCACGAGTCGCGCCAAGTCACAGCTGTCGTTCCTGAGCCAAGTCACGTTGCAGCTGTCGTTCCTGAGCCAAGTCACGTTACAGCTGTCGTTCTTGAGCCAAGTCACGTTACAGCTGTTGTTCCTGAAGCAAGCCAGGCCTCAGCAGATCCTCGTGAGTCAAGCATAGTTGTCAGGTCCTGTCATTATGCAGTTTCAGCGTCCAGTCAAGCTTCAGCGTCCAGTCAAGCTTCCAAGTCCAGCAACGTCAAGGCGGTCGTACCTGCGTCAAGCAATGTCAGGGCTGATCTCCAAGAGTCAGAGTCCAGTCACGTCCCGCCTGACGGCCCAGAGTCCAGTCACGTCCCGCCAGACGGCCCAGAGTCCAGTCACGTCCCGCCTGACGGCCCAGAGTCCAGTCACGTCCCGCCTGACGGCCCAGACTCAAGCCACGTCCCGCCTGACGGCCCAGACTCAAGCCACGTCCCGCCAGACGGCCCAGACTCAAGCCACGTCCCGCCAGACGGCCCAGACTCAAGCCACGTCCCGCCTGACGGCCCAGACTCAAGCCACGTCCCGCCTGACCGCCCAGACTCAAGCCACGTCCCGCCTGACCGCCCAGACTCAAGCCACGTCTCGCCTGACCGCCCAGACTCAAGCCACGTCTCGTCTGACCGCCCAGACTCAAGCCACGTCTCGTCTGACCGCCCAGACTCAAGCCACGTCTCGTCTGACCGCCCAGACTCAAGCCACGTCTCGTCTGACCACCCAGAACTTTACCATGCCCCGTCTGATGGCCCAGAGCCAGGTCATGCCCAGTCCAACGACCCCAAGTCAAGTCACATTTCGTCTGACATCCCAAGACCATGGCCTATCGGGATAGCCAGCGCACTGGACCCACCACAACCTCCCGCTGCTGCTCTTCCTTTAATGGCGGTTGCCATCTGGTGTGTGTGGGCTGCACACTGTGCTCCAGAGGTCCCGTCTGGTCTCAGGTTTGCTCCAGAGGTCCCGTCTGGTCTCAAGTCTGCTCCAGAGGTCCCGTCTGGTCTCAAGTCTGCTCCAGAGGCCTCACCGGTGGGAGAAGCCGCGCCTATGCCTCCTGAGGTGTCAGCTTCGGCTGTGGATCCTCCCATGGAGGCGGCGTCCCTCTACAGACTCTCTGCTTCTCCCCAAATTCTTTCTACCTCTTCTGTCTCTGCCGTTTCCAGATCCCAGGCCATAACGCAGTTTCCTGCTCCGCCCCAGCTCCCGCCTGGTCACAAGCCAGCTCCAGAGTTTTCGCCTGGTCACAAGCCTGTTCCAGAGTGCCACTTGGTCGGAGAAGCTGCGCCAATACCTCCAGAGGTGTCAGCCATGGCTGTGGATCCTCCCTTGGAGGTGGCGTCCCCCTACAAGCTCTCTGCTTCTCTCCCTTCTCTGTTTGTCTCCTTTGTCTCTGCTTTCCCCAGGTCCCAGATCGTAAAGCGGGGTCCTGTTCCACCCCGGAGGGCCGCTGCGCCTCCTGTTCCGCCCCGGAGGGCCGCTGCGCCTCCTGTTCCGCCCCAGAGGGCCGCTCCGCCTCCTGTTCCGCCCCGGAGGGCCGCTCCGCCTCCTGTTCCGCCCCGGAGGGCCGCTCCGCCTTTTCCCCCTACTCTGTCTGCCTCCTCTGTCTCTGCTTTCCCCAGGTCCCAGACCGTGACGCAGATTCCCGTTTCTCCCTGGAGGGCTGCTCCGCCTCCTGCTCTGCCTCCGGCTCCGCCCTGGAGGGCTCCTCCGCCTCCTGCTCTGCCTCCGGCTCCGCCCTGGAGGGCTCCTGCGCCTGCTGCTCTGCCTCCGGCTCCGCCCTGGAGGGCTCCTGCGCCTCCTGCTCTGCCTCCTGCCCTGCCTCCGGCTCTGCCCTGGAGGGCTCCTGCGCCTCCTGCTCTGCCTCCGGCTCCGCCCTGGAGGGCTCCTGCGCCTCCTGCTCCGCCTCTGGCCCCTCCCTGGAAGGCTCCTGCTCCACCTCCGCCCTGGAGGGCTTCTGCGCCTCCTGCTCTGCCTCCGGCTCCGCCCTGGAGGGCTCCTGCGCCTCCTGCTCCGCCTCCGGCCCCACCCTGGAGGGTACCTGCTCTGTCGGTCCTGCCTCAATCTCTGGGCTTCCCTCATGGACCTGGTCCTCCAGCCCTCGCCCTGTTTCCCCCCCATCCCACCGCTCCCCTGGACTGTTGTTTCTTTCGAGCGTCTGGAAGCCGCTCCTTAGGGGGGGGCTATGTCACGAACCTGGTCGGTGTCCCGTTGTCTACTCACCACCAGATGTCACTCTCGCTCCACCCACTCACTCTGACTGTCGCTTTGCATCTCGGACTGTATCTCCCATCCTCCACCGCTCTGATTGCGTCAGTCCCCGTGACCAATCAGGCGCCCTATAAAAACCCCGCTCCTTTTCAGTGCACTTCACGGTTGGTTGTATTTTCCTGTTGTTGTTATTGTTAGCGTTTCCTAGTTTCCTCGTTCCTGGTTCCTGGTTTTGTTCTCTCGCCTGGTTTCTCGTTTGGACTGTCTTGCCGCCTGCCTTTTGGACTATTGCTCACGTTTATAGGATTACTCTCTCCCACTGTCTTTGATATTCCTGTCTGCTCCCGTCTCGACCCAGCCTGTACGACCATGTCTTTGTCTCGCGTTTCAAATAAAAGCTTGCATATGGATCCGCTCGCCTCTCGTCTCGTTCACCTCGTTACAGAAGCAGTTTGTCTTATTTTTACAGTATCTACATCAGCTTATAATGTGTTTCTCTTTATTAAGCCACATTCGATCACTTCCACTTTTTCCGATCATGCGTTTGCAGGAAAACAGTGCTGTTTTATTATACTAGATACATTTGAGTGTGTTGAAAGTTCTGTTATAATGCTACTCTGTGTGTTCATCACCTGCCTAATAAAATGCATAACATATTAAAGTGTCTTTGGGGTTTCCATGTTTTCTACAAAATAAAACCAGACAATTGAGGTTGTATGATGACATTGGCAGGTGACACAATGACACAGTCCGCTACACTAGTTAAAAATGCTTATTTCTCTGGATTTAAACATTCTTTGAAACATTTGGGATGATGTAAGTACACAAGTCAGCAAAATATATAGCACTCTTCCAGTGGTTTTTGGATATTTTAATAAAAAAATCTTATATATTCTGCCTTTAATCATTTTCATGGAAATTCCTTGACCTCTGTCCTCCTAAGCTGACTATGGTAAGCAGAACAAGTCAGCATTTAACTTAAATAGTTAGTTGTTTACTTCTGGGGAATCATTAGCAACACTTGTGTCATTAAATAGACAATCACTAGGTTTCAAAACAACCCCTAGAAGGGCTCCAGGGAAGATCACAATGCGACCACAATCGCACACACTGAAATTTCACAATAAAATACACTAAATAACGAAATAAACACCGTACTGAAAGGCAAAACCATAAACTCCCAATATGCAGTGTAACATTAATTACACTAATTGAATCCAAAACTGCACAACTAAACAAAATAAATAAGCCCAAAATGAAATGGAGTCTAATAGTCACAAACTAATTCCTCTCTTCAGAAATGTCCAAAACACCACAATATTATATATACACAATAAATTAGTCTTATTTCTGATCAGTGTCTAATGTACAAGAGCAAAGTTAAAGCAACATGATTACACTGCAACACTCAAAAGAGAGAAAAAGAGGTGTGAAATATTGTCTGTTAATATATTATTAATCACTTTTAAATATAGTTTTTTAATAAATGCAATGAATTTTTAAAAAACAAACAAAGAGAATTACATACCGAGCTGCCAGTAGACTCTGTTCCTACGTGTCAGATCACGCACAAAAACCACCGTAGGGAAGATGACTTTCCCACAGGTTTCACTTCCTTATGTTCCTATTATAGGCTACACCTAGTCCCTCCCTGACAATGGTAAGGCACTTGTTGAGTGTCTGTATTAAAAGCAAATACACTCTTTGTCTGGAACTCTGTGTAATCCTTTATTCACCGCTCAGCATGTACTACTCTCCTTCCTCTTTCTCTCATCCTTAACACGCATATAAGACCTCCCTCTAGAGGCTTACTCAGAACACCACGTATCCCTCTCTCTTAAGAACAAACATACTACAGGGACATGGTCTCAGTGCAAATTGTTACAGTTAAGATACGAGTTAATATGTTTTATTTTTTATTTATTTTTTATTTTTTTATTTTTTTATTTTTTTTAACAAGTCTCTTTGTGACCTTGCAATCCCAATATTATAAACATCACATAACAGTACCCAAACACAATATTCACAGAACAGCAACTACGTTTTATATATATATATATATATATATATATATATATATATATATATATATATATATATATATATATATATATATCAGTGTTGGGAAGGTTACTTTGGAAATCATTTTGAAACATTTAAGCCAGGTAGAGTTAACCTTACAGTAGCACTTAACACTGATTACTGTCAGACTTTCAAAATCCTTTATCACTTGAATTAAGATTATAATAAGTAAGGGATAATATACATCTTTATTTTGCCATAACAACTGGCTGATTGTACATTATCCCATTTATTACACAGCTGCTTGATAGATTATTTAGATGTTTTGTGTCAAAATAATTAGACACGAAACACTGATCTGAGTTGAAATATTTGAACGCAAAGCTTCCATAAAGAAATCAGTTGCTAGCAAGTGGCAAGTTCAAACTAGACAGACATTTTAGGGATACAGTGCAGTCATACCACTTTTATTACACAACATTTCACCACATAAATAATAAAGTAGTAGTACTAGTTTGTTAGTTATCTTATAATCCATTACAGTGTACAAAAAAAAAAACGGCAGCAGCAGTGTTTGTATGAAACAATAGAGTTAGTCCACGATACCAGGATGACAGAATTAAGAAATTGTACACATAATATTGAATTGAGCTTTAATATTTTATTAGCTAACCAAATGCCAAGAAAAACTATTAAGTATATAGCACCAACTTAAGTTGCCCGGATGAGTTATTAGCTTTTACCAGTTGTTATCAGCCATGCACTCTTAAAAATAAAGGTGCTTTAAAAGGTTCTTCACAGTGATGCCATAGAAGAACCATTTTTGGTTCCACAAAGAACCATTCAGCCAAAGGTTTTTTTTAAAGAACCATCTCTTTCTTACCTTTTTATAATCTGAAGAACCTTCTTTCACCACAAAGAACCTTTTGTGAAACACCAAGGTTCTTCAGATGTTAAAGATGTTAAACTCCTGAAACTGTCACGGATTGGCCAGGCTCTTCCACCACTCCCACTCAGCGATCTCAATCACCAGCCTACTAATTCACCGCACCTGCATCCAATCACCAGTCAGCCTTTATAAGCACACACCTAATGGCAGTCATTGTCCGGGCTCACTGCTACGAAGCAGACTCATTGTGTCTCTTGTCTTGAAGTCACAATTTATACCTACCTGCTAATACTTACCTGTCTCTCTTGTGTTCCAGTCCAGTTGTCCTTGTTTCCCCAGTCCAGTCAGTGGTGTGTGTGTGTGTGTTCATCCAGCCATCTTCTCCAGTCAAGTTTACCTGCAATCAGAGATCGGATTATTCACAATTACATCAGCTAAGACTATATCAAGCAATTCCCAAGCTACTTACCTCTCCAGAACCATTGTCTTCATCTTTGTTGCTCTGCTGTTCAATAATAAACTGTGTAAACGTTACTTACCTGTCTTGCGTGTTTGTGTCCGTAACAGAAACATTGGTGTCTCATTTTAGTGCAGTCAATGCAATTTATGAAAGAATTCAGTTAAATCTGTATTTGTAATCATTGACATTTTTCAAAAGTAACTGTAATTTAATTACACATTTTTTCTCAGTAACTGTAACTAATTACAATTACATTTATTTTGTAATTAAATTACGTAATTCTGTTAAATGTAACCAGTTACTCTCCAACACTGTATATATATATACTGTGTAGACACACTGTGTACTAGTAATGCATTTAGCACATTTTACATCACATAATCCTGCATCCATGCAGGAGCACGCCTACTCCGAACAGGTCGTGTAACTACTGCTGGTTGTTCACCCCCCTACAGGATTAGCATCCCCAGAGTCAAACAATACCAGTTCACTGGACTCATCAGTTGTGATGGAGCGAGTGCAGGTGCCAGGTGGGATGCATTCCAGCATCATCCATCTGGCAGCTTATATGTGTACAGTCCTTTCTTACCCACAACCTTTAGGGGTTTTCCAAATTTAGAGTCTTTGGCACAATTCCAGGTTTCTTTACACGGACGTACGATCCACACTGAAATGAAACATGCTTCACACTGCATTTTCTGTCACTGTACTGTTTACTTTTTTCTGTTTCCTTCTCATGTGTGAAGCAAGCTGTTGAGGTGTGAGCAGTTTGCCTGCAGGTGGCAAGCAAAGACCCGAGATGTTAAGTTTGGTCAACATGGCTCTCCCATGCAAGAGTTCAGTTTGCACTGGTGTGCACTGTGTTGTGGCATGCAGCGTTGCACGGTATGCCTGCAGAAAGTCTTTGGTGAACTCCTTCCAACCTCTTCCTTCCAGTGAAGCAGTCTGTAAACTATCCTTTAAGCTCCATTGGCTCTTGAGTAACACACAGATGATGTCCTGTGTATGATTCCTCTGGTGTGCAAGAACAGTTTGAAGTCGTGCGAAGTGAACTGTACTCCATTATCAGAAATTAGCTCTTTTGGGTTCCCTTCCCTGCTAAACACTGTAGACAGGAACTGCATCACGGTCCGAGTAGTAGGATGTGAGACAAATGCTCTCTCATGCCACTTACTGTAATAATCCACCAGAGTGACCACAAAACGACAATCGGCAGGTGCTGCATCAAAAGGACCCATGATGTCTATGGCCACTTTCTCCCAGGCATCCGTAGGGTATGGTACAGGTTGGAGTAGTGTGGTATGTGTGACAGCAGATTTGTCACGTAACTGACAAGTGACACAAGCTTTGACAGCTGTTTCTATTTGTTTGTACATGCCAGACCACCAGTAGAGCTCTCTCAGGCTCCTTTTTGCCCTTACAATGCCCTGATGTGTATCATGTGCAAGTGCAATGAATTTGGGCTGGAGACATTCTGGAACCAGGAGGCGTGTGGTTCCAAGCACCACGCAACCATCCTGGAGTGAAAGTTCATTCCGCACTTGGAAGTATGGTCGTAACTCATGATCCAGTGCTTTAGCACACTTTGGCCATTTTGAGGTGAGCAATCTGCATAGCTCAGCTTGGATAGGACAAGAATCACACGCCTCTTTGAACTCAGAGCTGGTTACTGCAGTGAACGTAGAAGTGAGGGCTACGACTTCCAAATCATGTTCCAGACTAGGTTCAGTACTAGGAAGTGGTAAGCAAGATAAACAGTCTGCAGTCACATTCTCATGCTTGTGTTGAATATCATAGGTAAACACCATCAGCCTATCTGACCATCTTGCTATACGCATACCTGCTCTGTCTTGACACTCAGATGACAGAATGGTGGTCAGCGAGCTGTGATCTGTCCGTAGTGTGAAGTGTCATCCCCACAAGTAGGTCCTCTATCTATCTGTGGCCCAAACACATGCTAGTGCCTCTTTTTCTACCATGGAGTACTTCTGTTCTGCTGCGGTAAGGGTACGCGAGGCAAAAGCCACTGTTCTCTCTGTGTTGTCTGTATGTATCTGGGTAAGAACACCTTCTATTCCATAATCTGAGGCATCTGTGGTCACTATAGTTGGTAGTTCTGGATTGAACAGCTCCAGGGCAGCACTATTCACAATCAGTCCCTTAACAGTCTCAAAGCTCTCCTGAGGCTCAGGTGACCAAATGAATAGAGTAGAGCCTCGTAAAAGCACACGCAGTGACTCCACCACTGTAGCGTAATTTGGTATGAATTTAGAATACCAAGACGTGAGCCCCGGAAATGAACGAATAAACATAAACTAACCTCATCAACAGGAGGTGGTGCAATGTAACAATGAGCTCCAGACTGACCTTTAAGGATTTCAGACATCATCCTCTGAAAGCAGCTTGGGGCTGAGGCCAATCCATATGGAACCCTTTTGAAACTAAATAATCCATCATGCGTGATAAACGCAGTAAGGTTTTGACTGCCCTCATGCAACGCTACCTGGTGATAAGCACTTTGGAGGTCCAATGTAGAAAACACTGTTGCTCTGCACAGGTTAGCAAACATCTCCTCCATATGCGGAAGTGGAAAGCTGTCCACCACCACTGCCTTGTTAAGCACATACAACTTGACACAGAGCTGAATCCCCCCGTCTTTTTTTCTGGAGACTACTATTGGGGAGACCCACTCAGATGCATCCACAGGTTCAATTACATCCTGTTGTACGAGCTTCTGTAATTCCTTGGACATCTCATTGCGGATTGGGAAAGGTAACCGCCTCAGTTTCTGCTGCACAGGCTGAACATGAACACAATGCACAAATCCTGTTGCACATCCCAACCTGTTTTCTAACTGTGCATCTATAGATGCAACCGGATGCGCACACTGGTCTGTACTGACCTGACCGTCACAGAGTTGTAAACACAGTCCAGTAAAGAGGTCTCTGCCAAGCACAGCTGATCCCGTTTGTACAGTGTATAAGTCTGTGGTAGTGCAATGGCCCCCATACGAGATGCTGGTTGGCAAGCATCCTTTCACTTAAATTGTGTCGTCCCCAAAACTAACTAGACTGAGTTTCGGTGGTCAGAAGGGTGCTTGACTGAAAAATCCAGTGTACATAGACATCGGCAATATGGACACTGCTGATCCTGTGTCAATCATTAACTGAATGTCCTGTTTTTGTCCTGTGCTTGCACATATTTGTACTGTACACATTATTTTACCACAATCACGAGCAGAATGTTCGATATTTAACACAGTCACTTCAGGTACTATAATTTCACTCACCCGTTTCTTTCCATGACATGTCTTTGCAAAATGTCCTGTTTTGTTACCGTTCCTGCACACCGCATCCTTAGCAGGGCATCCGGGAAAATTAGCTGCTTGCTGCTCAGATCCGCAACGGTAACAAGTACGTGCACAGGTAAATTGTGGAGGACCGTGCGAGATGTTGCCTTTACTTTTGCTCCATCGTGACCTGTGATGTTGTTGAACCACTTGTACTGAGTTATTGGATGACGCGATCATCGCTTTAGCCTCCGCTGTAGCAGTTTCAATTTGCAGGGCGATAGTCACAGCTTTCTTAAGGTCAAGAGGCATTTCTAGCAGCAGCCGCTCTCTGATGCGAGATGAATTCGTTTTTTCTACCAGTTGATCACATATCAACTCGTCCTCCATCGTGCCAAATTCGCAGGTGGCAGCCACTTCACGTAGAGCAGCAACATACTGGTCTGTGGACTCGCCCACATGTTGGCTCCGTTGGCAGAAGCTGTAGCGTTCAGCAACCACATTAACTTTAGGGACAAAAAAGTCCTGTATTGCACTCAAAGCAGACACTTACATATTGTCTCCCTGATCACTCACGTTCAGGGTATAGAACAATCTTTGACCCTCAATGCCGAGGCAGTGTATTAGAAGAGTGTGCTTCCTAGCATCAGTTAGCTCCTCGCCTAGGGCCAGCAAAAAATTGTCAAAAGTTTTGATCCATGCTTTGAATGGTATCGGTGGTTCACCCGGTGTTTGCAGGAACGGGGCGGGTTGGCTTAGACTCAAAGTCATCCTCGTTGCCAATATGTTGAGTGTCTGTAATAAAAGCAAATACACTCTATGTCTGGAACTCTTACTCAGAACACCACAGCACTGTTTACATTCCATATCAGTCAAGTGATTTTTGAAGTGATAGAGGAAATATATTTAAGGACGAACTTAATAAACACACCAAATTAAAAAGAAAGCAATTTTATGCTTAAAGAAATTCTAATAATTTCTTATTGAAATAGTTAACAAAACAACATCATGGAGTTTTGTACTTCTTTATAGGGTAGACCGGGTACAGTTGGTTCAGGGGTACATTTGAAACATCTTAAATAACTTGCATGTGCAACAAGGCTGAACTGTGAATTTTGCTTCACACATGCGTATTAGCCCCCTCTTCGATTGTGGGAAATCTGAAGTACGTGCGCCTCTCCAGTCCAAAGATATAGGCAGAAAAGGAAGAAGTTTTTCATTTTGCCACGTCCCTTCCACAATGAATAGCTTCTCATCCTTACTGTTAAAGGTAACTTACATTTTCATAAACCTTAATCTGCTTTAAAAACTGCAGAGATGGGAAGTAATGAAGTACAAATCCTTTGTTACTGTACTTAAGTGGATTTTTTTGGTATGAGTACTTTACTTCACTATTTCTTTTTCTGACTTCTTTTTACTCCTTACATTTTTACAAAAATAATAAATACATTAATAAATGTTTGACTTATAGGAGTGGTATACTAAACTTGTTGCAGTATTCCACTGTATTGCATAGATAGGTATAACATTTCAGTACTGAATAAGCCAATTACAAGTCTTCATGATCTCTCTCACACACACACATACACACGTACATACACAGCTGTTTAGCCTACTGTACAAATACAAAATTTTACAGTTTGCATTTCTAGTACAACCCTCTTTCTTTACCTCAAGTATGCAAACCTTTTAGCCACATGCACTGGAATATATGTATTATATTGAAAGTTAAATTTTCAAATGAAAATGGTAACATGATCATTTTATAAAGCATGCATTTATATGTGCTTCATTTTCGCTGGAGGAAACAGCTGTGGTATAAAGAGGGGTGAAGGCAGCGAAAAGCTACAGTGGATGGGGAACCGATTGCTCCCCCATGATATTTTGTAAACTTTATTTATGACTGCACAGATGCAGATATTATAACAATCTATTGATAAACAAACACCTTGTCCTCTGTGTCTTACTCTTCGCCACTGTGGTCTGCAGATTGAAGAATGCACTGAAAGACGGGGAGGAGCCGATCAAAGTCTGCCGCCTTTATGTGTTTTAATGTGTGTTGGCAGTGTATGTACACATCTTCCCTATAATGATAAAAACCCATGCAGTGGTTTTAATTAATCTGTAAAAATAATATCCCCTTTTTCAAATGAGCCATTCTCAGATGCCTGTTGTTGTGGCGTCACACCAACAGAGGCCGCTCTCATGATAGTTGATTGACATGAGCGTCTTACCTCAGACCCACCCTAAATCTGCTGTAACAGTCCGACCTCCATTGTTTCGATGCTGGAGCAGGGATATAAGTTAGACAAGAATATCTCCGATTGAGTGACTGAGGTGTTGTGTTGCTGGATGTAATAATGAACATAGTGGGCGTCATTTCATCTGAGCCGCTGAAGATGCAGTGGATTACATTTGTTTGTGAAGGAAATCCGCCTTGCGGATTGCAAAAGCTGATTCCAGATCATCAGTACTCATTTTGCTGGATCTTTCTGCTGCTTTTGACACAGTGAATCATCAGATCCTCCTGTCCACCCTCTCATCACTGGGTATCACAGGGATTCCACTTCGCTGGTTTGAATCCTATCTCACAGGTAGGTCTTTCAGGGTGGCCTGGGGAGGGGAGGTATCCAAAGCACATCATCTGGCCACTGGGGTTCCTCAGGGATCAGTTCTTGGACCCTTCCTCTTCTCCATTTACACTACATCACTCTGGCCCATCATACAGGCACATGGCTTCTCTTACCATTGCTATGCTGATGACACACAGCTCTATCTTTCATTTCAACCAGATGATCCAACAGTAGCTGCACGGATCTCAGGCTGCTTGGCGGACATCTCGGAGTGGATGAAAGAACATCATCTACAGCTCAACTTGGCAAAGACTGAGCTCCTTACTTTCCCTGCCACTCCGACTTTACAGCATGATTTCACCATCAATTTAGGTACTTTAACAATTACCCCATCAAGTTCTGCCAGAAATCTTGGTGTTATCTTTGATGACCAGCTGACTTTCAAAGACCACATTGCTAAAACTGCTCGATCTTGCAGGTTTGCCCTACACAACATTAGAAAGATCAGGCCCTTTCTAACAGAGCAGGTCACACAACTTCTTGTCCAGGCCCTTGTCATCTCCAGGCTGGACTACTGCAATGCTCTTCTAGCCGGTCTTCCCTCATGCACATTCAAACCTCTACAAATGATTCAGAATGCAGCAGCATGACTGGTCTTCAACGAGCCCAAAAGGGCCCATGTCACACCTCTCTTTATCACCCTGCACTGGCTCCCAATTGCAGCTTGCATCAAATTCAAGACACTGATGCTTGCATATAGAACAGCAACAGGCTCAGTGCCCGCCTACCTCCACTCACTGCTACCAATCTACACTCCCTCCAGAACTCCCGCCAGTGAGCAACGCCTCATTGTACCATCACAAAGAGGCTCAAAATCACTTTCCAGAACATTCTCTTACACCGTTCCTGGCTGGTGGAATGATCTTCCCACCGCTATCCGGAATGCCAACTCCCTAACAACTTTCAAGCGATTGCTGAAAACCCATCTCTTTCGACACTACTTGACTTAAAAAAATATATATATATATTTTTCTACTCTTTTTCCTTTTCTAGCTTGTACTTATTTGAACAATGCCTGTTATATGGTAATTTGAGCACTTCGTAGGTTGTTTTGCCTCTTTAGGACAAATCGCTTGATGTATTCCCCACCTGTAAGTCGCTTTGGATAAAAGCGTCTGCTAAATGAATAAATGTAAATATAAATGTAAATGAAATGCACCTCCCGTTCTACATAAATGCATCTATGTTCGCGCAAATCATTCGTGATCCAGCTTCATCTACAGCAGAAGTGAGTATAAGGGTTTTTTTTTATGAATCTCTGCAATCATCTTTGCTAATAACGTGCTAGTTAGCAAGTTTTGCGGCTAAACATCCTAAATGCGGCTAAAGTAAACAATCTCACAGAGCACAGCTATACACTCCACTGAGAGAAAAGAGGGGCGGGGCGAGCGGAGCTCATTTGCATTTAAAGGAACAATCCATCTGAATGGGTTAATTTTTGCATAGCTCATTTTGACACAACCATTGAGAATTTTTACAGACTTTTCATTAAGACCCTAAAGAATCATATCAACTAGCAGCTGATGACTCCTTTAAAGGGAGATCAAGGCGATCATGAATTCGTGTACAGTTTATGGAGCTAATCCCAAAGTTTAGGGGGCTTAGTAGTCATTAGTAGTGTGTGTAGTGTGTATGTGTGTAATAAAAGAAAAATATATATATATATATATATATATATTTTATCAATAAAATAGTTTTGAACTACTAATCTAAATCTACTAAATCTTTATTGACTGAACGCAAGGCCTTGCGATAGTGTTTCACTTACTACTTTTTTTTTGTTTGTTTGTTTTATGCTGGTGTCGTAATATTATATATTATTAGGGAAGGATGGCCCAAAAATTAGTTTGCCTATGTCAGGATAAGAGGTAAATCCAGCCCTGGCTGTTTAAAAGCAATGGAAAGTGAGGAAAAGAGGGGAAACTCAAACAAACTAAACACTAACAGCTGCTTTGTGCCGAATTGCAGTTCATTTGAAAATAAAATTAAAATGCACACAGCACCTTTACAAGCTATTTAAAAGCCATGGAAAGTGAGGAAAAGAGGGGAATCTCAAATGAACTAAACAAACACTGCTTGACGCCGAATCACGCTAATTTGAAAGTGAAAGTAAAATGTGCACTGCGCTTACCCAAGGAAAGCGAGGAAAAGAGGGAAAACTCAAACCAACTAAAAACAAACAGTTGCTAGACTCCTAACTGCTGCTAATTTTAAAGTGAAAGTGAAAAGAAAATTTCCTCACTGTCACAACCCTATACTCTCCAAAGCCACGCCTCCTTCAAAACACATGAACGGGATTGATAGTTTTCACATGACGTCAAACCTATATAGGAACGGTTTGAGATACCTTTTCTCTTGTTTGGTGGGTCTGTTAAAAATGTCAGCCCAATCAGCAGCAACATGTATATAAACCATGCAGTATTAAAGATACAGCTGGCACAATGAGTCCAAGATGGCGAAGTGAGCGGTTGCGTTTATGCAGGCTCTAATAAAATTTGCTTGAAAATGTCCTAGAATTTCTGACAAAGAAACTGACTAGTAGTAGTTAAGTTATAGCCTACTTAAGTCTGATTCGGTTTTCAATGATACCTACACAGATATTCTCCTTTTCCTTAAATGAAAACGTCATGGCAAACTCCAATCAAGCAAATACCGGGCTAGTAGACCATGACTACAACTTAAAGAGATTTGACGAGCAAGCTCAACGACTGAAAATAACTGAAAAGACAATGAAGGAAAATGCTCATGCAGTTAAAAAGAACAAAGAAGACATTGGTAACCTGAAAAAGGAAATAGCTGATTTGAGGAAAAGAAAAACATCTGTGCTGAACTGTAACTGATGACCACAATGTTACACTTAGACTCCTGTTGAAGTGTTCAAGATTGGCTGCATATCAAATGGAAATAATCTGATAAAACCATTTTAAAAAAGGGTGTCTAACTACAGTTCATACTGTATTTAGTAGTTAGTATGATTTTGTAAAAGAGCTGTTAAGGACAACATGTTCACTCCTGCGTACTAGCATAAAGTTGAGTGCGTACTGAAATAGTTACGTTTAGTCATGTCTCTTTGTTTTATCTTTTGAATGAGGTAAGCTTAAGATTAATGATAGTATAACGGATGATTAAAAAATAATTCAGGATGAAATTTTGCATTTTTTATAATAACCTTTATAAATCCAGAAATAAGAAATCAGATTGTGATTCTTCATTTGTGAATATAAGAGATAAAATACATCAACTGCATGAAGATGACAAACTCTTAACTGATGATGAGTTGACTATAGTGGAAATTGATGTAGCTCTAAAACAAATGAATAATGGTAAATCACCAGGTATAGATGGTTTAACTACAGAATTTTAAAAACATTTTTGGGAAGATATTCAGAAATTATAATATAATGCATTTTTAGAATACATTCAGAAAGGAAGCTTATCACCTACTGGACACCAATAACTCTATTATGTACAGATTATAAATTACTTGCTCTAGTGTAATATTATATATTATATATTATAATTTGATATAATATTTATTATTTTCACATGTAGGTGGAAGAAATTGTAATTTGTACTACTGTCTGTTTAACATAAATGACAAAAAAAATCTAGCATAGTAGATTTGTTTTTTTTGTTTTCTGTCGTACCGAAATTGTGACCCCCGAACCGAGGTACGTACCAAACCGTGACATCCGTGTACCGTTACACCCCTAGTGGTTTCAGAATCTTTACATTTTAAAATGATTTTGTTTTTGTTTTTTAAAATACATGTTTTATATTGACACATTTTAATGACAGTATAATTATTTTATTTATCAAAATAAGCAGAAAATGGTACAAACTTTGCTAAAGTGATTGTTTTGAACAAGTATTATCTTATATAAAGTATTTGTATCTGTGTGCCTTTTACCCCATGCTGATGAGCCTTTTACCCCATGTGAAGGGGTATTTTTAAACAAAATAATCGACTTGTATGATATATTTTCACACAAAATCTGTTGCCCCATAAATGTTCAGTACAAATGTTGTGGCAAAATAAAACCGACTCTCACCAAAGTAAGAGGCAAACTCAGTCAAATGTCTTTTATAAATTTATTCACTGCAAAGAAGGTCAGACAGTCATACAGAAACACAGGTTACTGCAGAGTGCGACCAAGAAGGGAGGGCTCACTCCAATTTGTATCTCTTCCACAATTTCCCCCTTTTTATCATTCATTGATAACTACTCAGTAAATTCATTACTATGCTAAAACTCCTACACATCTACCATGATTAAATGTATATGTATATATTTATATATTTTCAATCATAATAAAGCAAACTTACGTCATTACCTCACACTTGTTCTCTGGAAGCCAGGCTAAACGAATAAGCACTGTTATTGCATTCCTGACATGTGTCAGACCCTCAGTCACTTCACAGACATGAATGTTGCTTATAATTGCAAAATCTTAAATTTGTGAAATAAGAGAAAATATGCTAATGCCCTTTTTTTTTTTTTTTTTTTTTTTGTGCTGGTATAAACCCTAATATATGCAAGCAAAAGAGTGTATAAATATATATATATATATATATATATGAATGGGCTAATCATCAAAACTAAATCCCCCATATTTTGAATACAAAATATTGTCTCATTAAGTCATTGAACGCATTTCACTGTAACTTCCACTACCGTTAGCTCATCTTCACCCATTTTCAAAAACATGTTATTAGGATGTACATCAAATTTAACCATTTAACGATACACTAGTTTTCACCAGTCTCTGTACTGAGTGACACCAATAATCCTGCCGCCAAAACTGGTAACACAGTATTACACAGCCCATCCTCCCCACAAATTCTGCTCCTCCTCCTGGGGTGTAGATGGGACTTTTCTACAGTGGCTGGCATGAATCCACGTGGCCCTTTCATCTACCTTCACAGCCATGTGGGTAATCAGAAGCACCTCTAATGGCCCCAGCCACCTTTTTGTTTTCCAGCTCTTTCTCCTCAGGTCTTATACCACCACGAAGGTTTAATGTCATGCAAGGGGGTTTCCGCAACTTTCCCCTGAGCGGCTTTTATCTGCACACAGACATTAGACAACAGACAAGACATTTCATTGCAGTAACTCAACATGTCATGCTCACTCAATTCTGTTAATGGCAGACAAGAAGCTCTGCTGCTTGTGCTGAGTAGTTCGATGGCAATGAGCCAGAAGTCACTATTTTGAATTCTGTCGTTACAGCATAGCCCACTTTATTTTGCTCTGTTTGTGGATCTCTGAACGCGGAACCATCCACAAAGAGGACGTTTTCGCAATTTTCAAGTGGTGTGTCCAAAAGATCTGGACGAGGCGTACACACTTGATCAAGTGCGGTCAAACAACAGCGATGTTCCTCCCCATCCTCCTCTGTCGGAAGGAGGGTGGCAGGATTCAAGGTTGTGCAGCGTTTAACGGTTATGTTCGGCATATCGGGCAAGATAGTGTGGTATCGTAACCAACGAGCCGTCGATAAGTGCAATGTTTTTTGTTCTTGCAGAATCATGGACACTGTGTTTGGCACCATCAATGTCAGGTCAGAGTACCCTACAAATTCTCTAGACGCCATCACGGCCTTCTCGGCAGACGCCACTGCCCTCAGATACCGTGGCAGGCCTGCTGCAACTGGATGCTTGGATAGCTTGCTTGAAAAATAAGCCACAGGTCGCAGTCTGTCTCCATGATGCTGCATGAGAACATAAGTCCCACTTTTCTCACCCACCATCTAAACAAAATGCTTGCTTGGTACCCGCAGGCCTATGGTTGGCGCCTGAGACAGCTGAACTTTCATGTTCACAAATGCCTCCTCCACCTCCTCTGTCCAATCAATTTTGTCACATGACTTCAACCTCTTCCCTAATGTTAGGGCTCTCAGAGGCTGCTCGAGAATTGTATAATTAAAAATAAATGTCCTGCAATATGAACACATTCCCAATAATGACAACGTTTGTTTCTTTGTGATTAGTTTTGGTACATCTTTTATGCCCTGAACTCTTTTGTCAGACAGGGACTTGCTGTTGGGTGTTTTGACATGACCCAAAAATGTAACTTCTTGTTTTACAAACTGCAGTTTTGACAGGCTGCCCTTGTGGCCCTCCTGAGCCCGATGCTTCAGGAGGGAGACGGTGTCAGCCACACGTGTATTCATCTCTACTAATAAGAAACTAATAAACCTTTAGCATATTGTAGCAAAGCAGGCCCAGCTGTCAGGATCAAAGGTTCTAGGCTTCTTTGAAGCACTTTCCCATCTCGTAGGGCTATCGCAGCCCTGACTCATGCGTGCGAGTTTATAACCATTACCACTGAATTCAAATGCAAACTAGTAGCCACTGTTTTTTGTTCAGTGGCATGCTAAAAAATGCATTAGCCAAGTCTACCACTGAAAAAAATGCTGCAGGAGGCGCTTTGTCTGAAAGCGGCATTGACTGCTTGTAAATCTTGGATAAAACACCATTCTATAGGTTGGCCCTTATCCCTTATATTTTCACTTTAAATATTGTAGTGCGTGCTGGAGAATCATTACATGGCATTACTATACCCTCTTCCAATATTGCCTCAAATACTGGTTTTATGCCTAGTATTGCCTCTGCCTTTAGAGGATACTGCTGTTGACACGGCCTGTAATCAGATTTTGGAGTGATTACAACCAGTTCACATCCCTTGATCAAACCCACATCATATTTGTGCTTTGCCCACAATTTAGGAGGCACCTCTGCCAAAGCAGGGTGTATGTCTGAGGCGCAAATATTTCCCATGCAATGATTTTCTTTTGTGGTTTCATCAATAGGCGTCACAATTCTTTCTACTTTAATGTCATACTTGCAGTCTGACATAAATGCCCCTATACTGTCACTGTGTCTCACACCCCCACCTGTCTCACACCAGTCTGTTGTGTCAACACATTGCTTCACAAATCTCCCTACTTCACACCATGACTGATCACTGGCCTTGGAAACAGATAAGTGAGCCACAGACTCTCCAGCTACTCGATAAAATTGAAACTGTTTTTCTGTCAGGCTGACTGAAACCACACACACATTTCCTGTCCAAAACATTTGATCACAGCTCAGAGTTTCACTCTTCCCTCTTTTTTTTTCCCCTACGACATGTGACGTGCAATGTAAATTGTCAGGCAGCATCATTTCTGTGTTGAACGGCTTTGTTCGATTCTTAGCCAATTCACACATCATCTGAGCCCAATCATTGTTTTTTTATGCGCCATTCATAGGCCCACTGAGGCTCAGCTCGCAGACAGCACAATTGCTTCTCCTGCTCTGTTACTCTGACACCCCCAGGAGTCTGCGATGAGTGCTAAATTTAGTTTACATAACAAATCGCGACCCATGATGGGTACAGGGCATGCCGGTGAATAAGTGAATGCATGTTTCAGCACCCGGCCTCCCTCTGTTTCACAATGTAAGAGCACTGTGAATTTTTCAAAAATGTTATACCCTGATGCAGAAGTGGACTCATTTATTACATTAGTCAATGACGGTTAGCATGGCAAGTCACATGGTCGTATACAAGATCAGGTTGCCCAAGAATCTGCTAAATTTTCAACTAATACCCCCTCCACTAAAACGCAAGCTTTTTCTTCATTGCAGAGAGCAGTACTCAAATTAGAAACATGCAAAGAAATGCAAGCTTTTTCTTTGTTGCAGAAAGTAGCGTTTACATCAGTGTGTGTGTGTGTGTGTGTGTGTGTACCGGGTATTTATCACGTTATGGGGACCAAATGTCCCCACATGGATAGTAATACCAGTAAATTTTGACCTTGTGGGGACATTTGTGAGGTTCCCATGAGGAAACAGGCTTATAAATCATGCAGAATGAGTTTTTCTGAGAAAGTAAAAGCGTGCACAGTCTCCTGTGAGGGCTAGGTTTAGGTGCAGGGTAGGTGTAGGGTGATAAAAAATATGGTTTGTTCAGTATAAAAACCATTACGCCTATGGAATGTCCCCATAAAACATGGAAACACAACGTGTGTGTGTGTGTGTGCGTGTGTGTGTGTGATTAAAAGATGTTCACTTTCCTGCACCGTAGCTGTTGACTGCTCGCTCGGGACCCCTCCTCCCTGCTCTCCATCTGTCTTGCTCAAGCGCTAAAATAGCGGTCAATCGTCCGTTTTTCCATTCGATGTAGTTGCACTTCACTGCTTGCGCAATCTCTGGTCTCAGTCCATTCAGAAACCAGCTTTGCAAATGACACTCCCAGGTGCCAGGTTGATTTCCTCTGTCGGGCTCTTCCAAGCCACTGTGTTTGTTGAAAGTCTCATAAAGTCGATGATAATAGGCTTGAACAGACTCCTCTCTTGTCTGACAGCAATTGCCAATCCTTGATGTGTCCACACGCGCTGGGAAAGCTAATTTTATAGCCTCAACCAGCTCCACAACAGCTGTACAGTAGTTTGCATTGGTTTCATTAGTCCAGCTACTGCTTACTCTATGATAATCTTCCCCTCACAGCTTCCCACTCACAGTCCAAGGTCTAAAGACCATTATCACCCTGTCAGGCCCTGAAACTTTGACCATCGGGCTGTTATGCTCACATTTTCTTCTTTTACGGTGTTTCTTGTCTTTCTTTTCTTTGATGGGGGAAGTATGCGAGTCCTTTCCTCGTCGGCCTCTTCATTGGGGATTCGAGAATCATTTCAGGGTCTTCTTCTTCTTGCCCTCCTGCTGCTACCGCCTATGGTTGCGGTGCTGTCAGTATTGCTGACAGTACTGCTGGTCTCGTTGGCAGTGCTGGTGATCTTGCCAGTGGTGCTGTCGGATTTCTTGGTGGAGAGCAGTCGGGATCTGGGTACCGCGGTGGTACATTTGGAGAGACAAAGACATTAGAGGAGTTAGTAGGTCTATGTGATGCAGTTACTATTTCTTCACATTTCTCATTTTTCTTCTCTTCTCATTTCAACATGCCAATTCTTTCTGCATTGCCCTCCTTTTTCTCTTATCCACCTCCCTCATCCAACAATCCACTGTCTGTACACATTTCTCACACATACGCTTCACAATCAAATTCTTTTAGAATATCTTGATCTGTCTCTTACCGGAGAGTTCTGATGCCACCTAGGTTCATTTACTGATTCCAGTGGTGTCCCTCCTGGGCCCTGGCGGTCGGTCCCTCATCCCTTAATCTAGTTGGGGTAGGGCTGTGACTTCTAAGTCCAGGATGATCAATCACCATCCTCTCTTGGGTCCAAAAGGCACATCCAAGGAATCCCACTTCTGACACCAAATTGTTGTGGCAAAATAAAACCGACTCTCACCAAAGTAAGAGACAAACTCAGTCAAATGTCTTTTATAAATTTATTCTTTGCAAAGAAGGTCAGACAGTCCTACAAAAACACAGGTTACTGCAGAGTGCGACCAAGAAGGGAGGGCTCACTCCAACTTATATCTCTTCCCTAGCCTTCAAGGTTACATCTCCTAACTGGTAACTTTCCACACATTGTAAGAGTCAGATAAATACATTCTGCTACGTCACACTCCCAAGAATCAAACCTTTATATTTAAGACCCCGTTACCCTTCTCTTACGTCATCCTCCTAGCAGATTTAAATAAAGCAGACCCTTACAAAATATTCCATAAGCACATAAAATAAGTAAAATGAATTTTTCTTCCACACAAACGTATGAATTTTTCTGCAATAACACACTTTGGGCACAGTGAAAAGCACATTTTCTTCTTAGCGTTGCACCCTATACATAACGGTCTGAAATTTCCACACCCCTAAACATGACGCATCAGAAAACGAAACGTGATTGGTTGCTTTACCTGTCAGTCATATGGCCTTCTGGGTGGTCATTGACCATTCTAAGTGGCCAAGGTTCCCAGACCTTCTGCCATCAAATCTTGTCCCGCCGCACACAGTTGCGTCGGGTCTTTACTGCAATACACGGAGGTACAAATAGCGTAAATACAATCTAATTACTACTTACACTTAGTGCAAAGAAAATAATGCAATTTTCACTTACTGTTAATAGCATCTATTGCTGTTTGCACTTAGTGCAGTTTCTGCACTGTAAAAAATAAGTGTATTTTTAACTGTAAAATTATGTAAAAACACTACAGAAAAAAAAAAAAAAACTGTTAATAGGTTAACAGTAAGTTCCCGTATTAAATACAGGGAAAAACTGTAAAAGATCTAACCAGACATTTCATGTACTTACAGTAAAATGCTGTTAATTGTACCGTTTTTGGAAGTAAAAAAAAAAAAGTAAAAATTTACAGTCAAAAACTGTAAACTGATATTCCCAGAATTCCCTGTGTTTTTTAATAGCTTGTGTTAACAGTTATGTACATTAGGGCTTTATGTTACATCTTCTGTTGCTTAATGAATGTTTATTGCATTATTTAAGTGTTGTGTGTTGTCATGATGGTGTTTTGTGTTTGTGTGAATGCACCTTTTATATACTAGTATATACTTCTGCTTGTGGCAAAGCTACTTGCACTGTTAGACATTGCTGTAATTTTTACAGTTATTAACTGTATATCACCTAGTATAATACTGCAAATTCCCTTTGCAGTAAATAACTGTAATAACCATTGCATTATGGGAATTTTCTGTGATGTCAGACGCCAAATACAGAGACTTACTCTATTTTTTAAAAATGCTGTATACTACTGTATTTGGTGTAACGGTCTCGGCGGCATTCTATTCAGGTCGTTTTATTTTCCTCATTTATTGTATTTGGATTGACAAGATTTGCCCTATACCGTGTCAACAACGCCGGAACAGCTTGGGACGGACTACACTGGATAAATTGCATCGCTTGTAATGACTGGAAATCCGTTTGTCCTTCATGTCAGACACAGCGCGAGCGCTTGAAGTACATCTGTAAGTCAGAAATATGTAAGTCATTACTTTATCTGTAAGTCATTACTTTACTGTAAGCATCCACTGTAGATTGTATATTTAATGAGTTCTATATTGTCTTCTTTTGTCGAGTCGCGCTGCGCCGCGCCACTCGTGTCCGAGGAAGACGCTGAAGCAGCGGGCAGCGTCGCGGCTTTTGCCCGGGGATTAACCCGCCAGAGCGGAAGAGTTCCGGAGAACATCCGCGCTGTGTGTCGATGCAATTTACGAGAGATTAAGACCAGCAAGTAAGGTAAAAATATATATACGTTTGTCTGAGTGTTTGTCAGATTTTTGCACACCAGTTTAACCTAGTAATATTTACCCGTCAACATGGCGGTTACAAACTTTACTATAGTAAACTGCGCTGTCGTTTCAAACGGTTTTTGTCAGCTTATTAAATTACTGAATTAAAATAATTTTCAACAAGCAACGCTAATCTTATATTAACATTAGGTTAACTAATGTAAAATTTTGTTCAGGTGCTAGTATAATGTTGGCCAGTAGCCTATTGAGAAAAAAAATCCCATGTTAGCTAGGTTAGACAAGTTATATAGCTAACTGTTAGCTGCCTTTCTAGTTTTAGAATTAGTTTGTTATAATTATTAATGGAATTTAAGATTTACTGCATTTTGTTGTGTTTGTGTTTTAAAGGCAACTGCAATGAAGCATCAAGAAAGACGAGCATGCCAACCACACTCCCAGTTAGCAAATTTCCTTTGGCCCGGATCTGGCCCAAACCTACAGCTAATGTGTGGCCCAGATTAGTTTTTGTTCGCCGGCCCAAAATTGGCCCATATGTTTTAAGCCAGAACTGAACCAAACCAGAGCCATAACTCCACCTATCATGAGCCAAGTTATACATTTTATGTTTCATTTTAGTAAGGCTGAGTTCTGTTAAGACCTCACTGCCCTAATGTGGCCCACATGCGGCTGACTGTATATGAAAAATTTGTATTAACTAGAGAGTAAATCACACACTCAACAACAAAAATGTAAATAAAATAATTTACTTTTGTCAGTGCAGGTTAAATGCGCTTTACAGTTACTCAGTATTGAGTTAGAATATTCTTATAAATATATAAGACATATATTTAACATTACAAATTGAGTTGGAATCATTTTTTAAGAATATAAAACAAACAATTAATATTCAAACCAAAAATTATGAAATTGACAAATTTGAGTTGGAATCCATTTTTAAGAATATTCAACAGATATACATTTAGCATTAAAAAAAAAATTAAATGGACAAATTTGAGTCAGAACCGGTTTTTAAGAACAAATAACATTAAACTTGAGTGTTAAGAAGAAAAGTGTTGAAAAGAGAAGAGTTGTTTTAAAGTGTGCTGGTGTTAGTAATGCTGCAAACTGTATAATGTGGGTCAGCAATGCACTGTTGTTTATTCATTCTCCGTTTCCTCCCACCATTTCGTTCTCCAGACAGGTGCAGCCACTTTATAAAGTTATTTTCAACGTCTTTATCTGAAGTCCTTCCAGTCAGGGGATTTTGCCTGACAGCACCTACAGTGAAGAGAAATTTAATAATTATTATCAGCATTACAAACTAACAGGTAGACCTTCAGGATTACACTAAAACTCAAAATGCTCAACAGTGTGGGATAACCAAATACATGTAATCTGGATTATATAATCAAGTTGTCACATTTTCAAATTCATTTTCAAACTATACTTACTTTTTACTTATTACATATTATTCACACAATGGCAACAAATTATTAATGATTATCTCATGAATTCTTTTTCATCTTTAAAATTTTCTTTCCTACTGCTAATATAAAGTCTTCAAGTTTTGTGGACATTCACACAAACACCATTTACTAGGCTATACTTACCTCCCGGGCATATAGCATTTGACTTGAAGTACAAAAATTATTTACATTTTCTAAGTATTTTCTCAACATTGCATCAAGTACTCATGAACGGC
Source organism: Cirrhinus mrigala (assembly GCA_036247105.1). Taxonomy (NCBI): domain Eukaryota; kingdom Metazoa; phylum Chordata; class Actinopteri; order Cypriniformes; family Cyprinidae; genus Cirrhinus; species Cirrhinus mrigala. Next base: position 9,417,346 of record CM070028.1, read on the forward strand.
GGAGTTATGGCTTCGGTTTGGTTCAGTTCTGGCTAAAAACATATGGGCCAATTTTGGGCCGGCGAACAAATACTAATCTGGGCCACACTTTTTCTGTAGATTACGGCCAGATCCGGGCCAAAGGAAATTTGCTAACTGGGACATCTATAGAAAGCTTGACATGTTGTCGATCATTTGAGTTTTTGAAAACCGTTTAAAATGGTTAAAAAAACGGGACTATGAAATCAGGATTATACGTTACATCAAAACCCATTTTAAGAAATGTAAGATGATTTTTCTAATGGCTTCGACTGTTATCTTTCACGTCAAGACAGCCTGTATATTTTACCACACAACAGAGCAGTGAAAAACACTGAAAACGTGAAAAATGCTTTATAAACGTTTTCACAAATCAGTTTCTATCTAAAATAAGTGATTTTGCATTAACCCGGATTGCGTGATTATTGGAATCGGTCGGAGGGCTACGCAAACACCATATTCAACAGAGAAAAATGATCCAACTCGACGCTTTTCTCAGTAAAACAAATAACTAAACATCTAATTACTACAAATGCTGACACATAATCATGAATATTTAAATAAAATTACTTTAAAATGGCAAAATATCACTTACCTGAAGCACTTGTGTGACACAAAATCCTTGAGGGAATTGCCGCCTTTCAGTCAAATTGACGCGGTCGTCGTAGCAACGGAGGTGTGGCCTGCCGGACATCAGCCAAACTTGATGTGTTTTCTAAGTGTAATCCAAATGTTAGCCAGAAGTCGATGTTTACCAATGTCAGCCACAGCTAAACCTTACTTGGTTCTAATGTGTTTGTTGTTATATGGACCATATACCTCAAAGGGAGCTGTGAACCAAGCAATGATTTCCCGCAAATTTTAAACTTATGGCAAAACATATATGGTAACAATCTGGCCCATATCTGTTCAGCCATGCCATATCTAAGCCATATGTGCCAGCTATTGGCCACATTTGGCCCAAAAGTTCTTGCTATCTGTACTGAGACTGATAGTTCATGGTAAGAGAACAACTATGGTTTTGAGAAGTTTGTGTATTCTGTGTGGGGTTTGCCTTTTAAAAGTGTGCCATTTCTTCTACTTGTTTTTCAGAGAAGATATTTCAGTCACTAACAAAGTGGATGGTGAGCAAAGGGAGTGGCCACGTTTTGGAGCAGCACCTGGGTTTTGCAGATGGCTATGTATTCTTAAGCTGCATGTCTTTTTCTCCATTGTTTCTGTTGCCTATAGATTCTTTGTGAGGATACAACATAATGCACTGCAAAACGTCCTAAGACAGGGGAAATGGTGAAGATGCAGTTTTTTCAACTTCATTGAGCAGTTTAAGACTGTATTTTTAAGTGTTATACATGCATTGTTTTAAATAAAGTATTTGATATTTTGTGATTATTGTGTCTGTATTAATTGAATGTCAGTAGTACCTATGTAGAGTAAAAATAAAATAAATTTAAATGAATTATATATAAAGTTATAAAATCTACTGAAATCTATATGAAAATGAATGAATTACAGTAGTATACTGTTGAATTTGACCTTTTTAATAGTATTTGGCTGTAAAACAGCTACAGTTTGCAACTGTAAATGAAATACGGTTTACAACTGTAAATTCTAATTTACAGTAACTTACTGCCCAGTAATTTACTGTAAAAACCCTTTGAAATGTTTAACAGTGTGTGATGAGCTTTGATTCTTCATGTGGCTTTCTCTTTAACCACCTGCATTATTATGGTGGATGTCAGTATGTTAAAGGTACAAAACAGATTTTAATACCAGTGTGTGTTATTGAATTGAACTGGTTTACATTCAAATTTTCTTGTTTGTAAATTTTTGGTCATAAACATGTTTACAGTTTTTTTTTTTTTTTTTTTTTTTTTTTTGTATTTTTTACAAAATTATTCTGGCAACCACACCTGCCAAAATTATTTTGTAAAAACTACAGATTTTACAGTGTGTCAATAATAATAATAATAGAGAACAAATGAAAAATTTTCTTTAGCAAAGATTTGCCGCCCTCTGGAGGCCATTATTGATTCCTCACAACTTCACAATACTGTAAAGTCTGTTTAGTAGTAAGTAATGTTTTGAAGCCAAGAACCTTAAGTGGTGTTCTACCTTAGAATTTCTCATTTAATTCAGTGAATTGCTGTTTCTTTGTAATTGGTAAATTTACTAGCAATTTCTGAGTGAAAATTGTTTCTATTACTGTTTTCTTTCTTTGTTTTTAGTGTGTGTAGTATTACAGTATTACTTACATATACTTTTTTATAAAGATAGATTTAATGTGACATGCCAATGAAATATTTAGTTTTAGTATAGTTTAAATTAACTATTATAATTATTGTTATTATTATTATTATTATTATTATTATATGTTTTTATTTGTTTTCACAAACTACAGTAGTTTGAATGAAATTGAATAATAATTAAATCATGCCAGAGGCAGTCAGATCAAGAGTTCGGTATCCCCGGGGATGCTCCTTCTCGATCAGGAGCAGTTAATGACAGAATAATCGTAATGACATCGCACAACTGAGGATTTATTTTAAAAAAAAAAAAAAAAAAAAAACGCAAGTGTATAGCGTTCCATTAGATGTTCGATGTAAAATGTGGATTCTGAAGTAAAACCAGTTGAGAACAATCGATAACTAACACACAACCATAAAAGAATAGTTCATGCTGAAAGCTTATTCAGATGTGGTCAGTGCAAACCTGACTTCAACTTCCTCTTGATGTGGCTGAAATTCCCCGCTTGAAACATCTGGGGTAAAGTTTGCTTTCAAACAGCAGAAATCTACACAGCATCATGTTGAAGTGTTCTAACATCATGAAGATCATGCAGCTTCATCTTTGTAAGTTTATTATACTTCATGAATGTTTTTGCATGAGCTTTGTAAACTACATTGATTCATAAAGTCTAATTGTGCAGTCATATTAAGTATTTGTATGTGTGGTGTTTATTTCACAGATCTGCTCATATGGTGTCAAACTGCAGAGACTTTAACAGATCGACTAACAGATTTAGGTCAAAATGTGACTATAAACTGTGATTTTGATGTACAGGAGGTTAACTGGTTATTACTGAAACTACCAGATCCTCTGGTCCTGAAATTACGCTCTTCCACAACTTCAGCTACTTTTTACTACAATAAAACATTTAGACACAAATATTCAGTGCAAAGTAAACATTGTCTGTTCATAAATAATGTCACTCTTGATGATTTAGGACTTTATTACTGTGCGACCACAGACACTCCTCCAAAATACAGCGACGGCACCAGACTACACATCACTGGTGAGTGACCATTCACTGATCACCAACTTAAACACTTATCATTGTTAGACACAAAATATTAAATATTAATATTTAACCCTTCCAACTCTAAATCTAGAGAGCAAGAATTATACTGTGGGGAATCATACAGGGGTAAAGTACACTGAGAAGGATCAGTCCTGTTGGCTTATTATGCTCATATCTGCTGTGTTTAATGGTGTTCTAATCATTGTGATCGTAGGTGAGTTCTTTGAAATGAGTTCTTCTGTTTCTAAAGATGAGAAGACTTGATGTTAAATCTGAATTCACTGTCCCTTAAGGACTAGTAAAGGTGTTTGTTCTTGGAAGCAAGAGAACCAGAGACAACTTGAAACAATCTCAAGATCCACATCTACAACAGCCTCGAGTTCTGGATCCCGAACAGCAACAAAACTTAAGCCAAGTGCAGGTAAAAAAGTTAAGATTAATACAATCAAAATTACTTAAGATACTAATATGTACCCTTTAAAGAGATAGTTAACACCACAATGAAATTATCTCATTCATTCACCCTCATGCTGTTTCAAAACCTGTATTTATTAATTCCATGGAACACAAAAGAAGATAGTTTAGGAGAAAATTGTAAAACAGAAAACTGTATCACATCTGCATTAAGATTAAATGGTACTATTGATTTTTTTTCAGTACGCTACAGCAGACATTTCCACACCATGTACAAGGTTACAGCCTCGCCAAATTAACGAGACATATGCACTTCTAGAGCTGCCAAAATGAACAACACATAATAGCATCTGACCCTTTTAGTTAATTTCTTGTTTCATTTAAAAATGTATGAAGTGTGTCATAAATATGCGTAGATCCCTTTAATCAGCATATTTAGCTCACTATATGTTTTTGACCCCAAGGACTGTGGACTGTTTCATTTAGTATAGCATGAGCGTTCATATGAATTGTAAATTATGCTTATCACATATTTATCTTAGATGTCACATAGTTAAATGTTATAACTTGTCACGTTGACTCTGTGTTTTGATTTCTGTTTTTTGAGCTTGCATAATGAACAATTACATTGGCAGAAATACTGCTTAATGCTATTGTTAAGTTTTAATTTGATTGGTGCTTAACAAAAATGTCGAGTTTGCAGTCAGATGTTGTAGCTATAGTCTGTAAGTCAAACAACAGAACAACAAAGTTATTTATGATACACTGTAAAAAAGAAAAAAAAAAACAACTTTAAAAAAAAGTTGTTTCAACTTAAAAAAAAAAGTAAGTGTTCGTGCTGCCTTAAAATTTTCCACATTTCCAAAAAAACCTCAAATTTCCATGTTTTCTTGTAGTACAACCTAACATTTCATGTTGACTAAACTTTTATGGCAGCACGAACACTTACTTTTTTTAAGTTGAAACAATTAACAGCCAGTTTGACTTTACAATATCCCTTTTGTAATATATATTTCAATATATATGAAATGTGTGTGTTTGTGAAACATAGCATGTCTCTGCGCAATGTACACATGGTTACATTTGTTCATTAAAGTTGTTATAATACACACTGCATAGTGTGTGCTCATTGTTCACTTCTAAAATGAATTGTCAGCATGTTGTGATCGTCATTTTGTTCCAAACTCAAATGAATTATCTCAATTTCCACTGGGTCTCATACGTTAGATTTGAGAGCTGCTAGGAGAGGAGTGTCTGTTTATAACATAAAGATAGTGTACGGCTTCAGAAAACTAAAAATATAGCCCATACTGTATGTTTATATTGGAGGGAGAACAGTTTATGGTATTTTATTGGTGATTAAATTCCCTTAGAGCTTGGCTGTCTAAGTTAAACACCACTTTTATTGTATAAAACAGCAGATATGCTAAATCCCATATTGTGTTCCACTGAAGGAAGCACAAAAGCCATTTTTATTTAAAAAAAACATGACAAAACAATGACAAAATTGCTGATATTAAATGCATTTTTTATGATTAGGCAAAAAATCTTAAGTATTTTTTTTTTTAAATTAAAACAACAACAACAACAACAGACAAACACTGGGTAAACAACCTTATATCTTGATCTGCTAAGATCGACGCTTCAAACTGTGAGATTGTGTATATTAACTGAGAGAAACGTCCATGGATCAAAGAAGAGTGTTTGTTTTTGTTTACTTTGTAGGAGTTCTGCACATACGCGATTCATTCATATAATAAGTGTGATAGTGGTTTTTACAACTCCTTGACGCAATCCATCAAAAGGATTATAAACCCTGATAGCACACGTACATCTCGGAGACGTCTGTTTGACGTCTGCATTTACATCTGCAAGACGTAGTTTGCTTATCTGCAATACGTCAAATAGACATCTATTAGATGTCTTTAAGATGTTTATGATTTAGAATTGATGTAAAACTGACATCTTACAGACGTCTGCCAGACATTTGTACACAGCAGATGCTTTCCAGATCAAGAGATCAATAACAGACATCTTGCAGATGTACGTGTGCTATCTGGGAATGGCGCAGAATAAGCCTTAAAAGTTAATAGAGGTGCAACAGCGTGTTCATATATATGTTTTCGATGCAAAGTGCAAATGGCTTTGCATTTATTTATGTTGTTAACTCAACGGGAGCGAAATGAAACTGTCTGAACCATCTGAACCCGAAGCTGACTCTCTTCCCTCTTCCCTCTCTGCTTCTCAGCGCACCACACCCACTTTTGCAGCATTTTATAAAACTGTGGTGAGAACTAACCAGTGCTGAAAAAGGGGTTTTCATGACTCTTTTAAAGAAAGAAAGAAAAGAACCACAAAGTTTCACCTACAGGAAAAGAGGGGGTGTACACTGAAAGGTCATTTTTTAAATTGTCTTTATATTTTGTGCATTGAGAGGAAAGGTTTTTTGTATGTATGTATATATATATATATATATATATATATATATATATATATATATATATATATATATTTAGCCTGTATAACAATCCACATAGAATACATACACTGCCCTCCAAAAGTTTGGAAACGCCCTAGAAAAGTGGGGTTTTGGACAATTTTGGCATGAATTCCTTTTAATTTGTGATCATTTTGCACTAATAAGGGACAACACAAACTACAAAAACATATTTTTTTACATAAACAGTTTATACATAGAAAAAACTAAAATTTTCGATTAATCAAAATATCCACTATTAGCAGCTATTACAGCTCTGCATAATATGGGCCTACATTCATTGTATTCTAAACTTAATTGGAAAACAATTGTTGAAGCTATTAAGGTGTGCTGACCCAAAAATCTTTTAAAAACCTGGGCCAAGTTTAAACCAGTAACGAGGCATCGCAGCTGGCAAAGGGGCATGTCTGACTTTGACATGTATATATTGCCATTATTAAGTAATCAAAATGAAAATTATTATTGCTGGTACTTTAATGTATTTGCACCAAAAAAAATTATAAGGATTTATGCTGATATTGTCCAAAACCACATTTTGCCAGGGGTGTTTCCAAACTTTTGGAAGGCAGTGTATGTAATCTAGAACCTCATTTGTTTTGACACATTTTTAATAACTAAGTGGTGATACAGAAACAGGCCTATAAACAAACTGGTTTGTTACTTGATTTGTTCATAGAACAAAAGCAATATCACCACTTTTCCAACATGTGATTGCTTAAGTAAGCCTCAAGCGTTTAAAAGCTAGCAACAATATATGCATAGTATTGGACAGGAAGACATCTCCTGCCTCCATGAATGGAGTACAAGGGCTTTACAATTAGCGAGGGTACGTGGGTGCAAGATTCATTTAATTTTTAGAGTCTGAATGTTGAATTTATTTTAAGTTTTCTTTGTGAAATTATTCAGGCGTAAATAGCGGAAAACTGCTTTATCACGTGTTACCGGTTACTTTTTTCAGCGGTGGCCTGATTGAACTAATCACAGACGTTTGTGATTAACTGGATAAGGATTTTTTAGAGAGTTGTTACGCTGATTACAATGTCAGCCGCAAGTATTTAGAACTAATAAATCTAAAATGTTATAGTGTTTAGTGTGCACATTTCCCACATAAAACAGAAACTTTCTAAGATTTGAATGACACTCATTTGCGGACTCGGCTTTCTGAGGCTTCAAACGCCCTCTGGAGGAAACAGTTACATTTTCCTTCCAAGGATGTGTGGAAGAAAAACGAAAATAATTTTGGGTAACTGTGAAAGATGGCAGACGATGCTGAGCAGGTATGCTATTTTTGTTTTATGTACGTAAGTGTTTTAATAGTTTGATAATCGCGGAGCTAAATCATAGCGGTTGTTTTCATAGTTGAACACACGAGTATGTCGAGACATATTCTAACCAGCAGCTCTCAGACGGTTGTTCTCCTATATTGTTGTCATGAAAATATCCATATGACTGAAACTGACTTTGCAGCAACAAAGCACCAACTCCGTAGAAGAGCCTCTGGATCTCATCCGGTTGAGTCTTGATGAGAGGATCTACATGAAGATGAGAAACGACAGAGAACTGCGCAGCAGACAACATGTGAGATTAAACACTCATTTATTCATTCAGATGCCAGTGTTTACTAATGTGCAGATTTAATAAATACCACTTTATTACTGCAGAACAACATAATGTTAAACAAAATGAATCTGTTTTTATCTTTGCTAATGCTGCGTTGACGTTTGACGTTTAAGTCAATAAATAATGGCTAATACTGGCTCAAAGTTTAATTGTATCAGGGTTATTTTAGAATCCGTGTATCATTCGTCCATTCGTTTTTTGATCTAATATTGAAAGAAGAAACATGAGAAAACGGTTCCTTTTTTCGTTTTTTTTCCAGAAAAACGAAAAACAAGAATTCAGCTTGATTTTTCGTTTTTCGTTCAGGGGTGGTAAAATGAATAAACAGCTTGAATATTCGATTTCTACAAGTGGGCGGAACGATACGCCCCTTTCTGCTGATTGGTCAGACGAAGATCAAACTGTGCCCCAGTCAGTTCTTCCGCAGTTTTGCGCAGAATAATAGTTGTCTTCCGCAGCTGCAGGTGAACGGATAATTAACGCGTTTATTGCAACTACATTTAATCTTTTTCTCATCAAACAACCACACTAACGAACAGTGTTGGGAGTAACGCATTACCAAAGTAATAATATTACAGTAGTATATTACTTTTTGCTGTAACGCAGCAAAATAATGCATTACTAATCAATTTTGGGTAATAATATTACTCGTTACAATCTGAGTAGCGCAAGTTACAACAACATATTTTAACTCAAATTTAAGTAGTGAATTTACCAACACCTCAAAACAGCACCAGAGAAAAAAAAATCCTCGTGTAAAATACTTTGTCTGTTTCCTGTTGCTGAAATTCGATGACTGCCGAGACGGATTCTGCATGTGTGAGACACACTCCCGTTTTATTCATTTCATCAGAGAAAAGAATAAGAATGCATAAGCAGGTGTAATATATGTGCGACACCAAACTCTCAACAAGGAGAAATAGCACGAATAACTCCTGAAAACACCCCCAGATAGCAAGAACTTTTGGGCCAAATGTTGCCAATAGCTGGCACATATGGCTTAGATATGGCATGGCTGAACAGATATGGGCCAGATTGTTACCGTATATGTTTTGCCATAAGTTTAGAATTTGCGGGAAATTATTGCTTGGTTCACAGCTCCTTTTGAGGTATATGGTCCAGATATGGTCCAGCGGTTTTCAAAAACTCAAATGATCGACAACGTCAAGCTTTCTATAGATGTCCCAGTTAGCAAATTTCCTTTGGCCCGCATCTGGCCGTAATTTACAGAGAAACTGTGGCCCAGATTAGTATTTGTTCGCCGGCCCAAAATTGGCCCATATGTTTTTAGCCAGAACTGAACCAAACCAGAGCCATAACTCCGCCGTTCATGTGAGGTCTTAACAGAACTCAGCCTTACTAAAATGAAACATGAGGCCCATATGTGGGCCACACAAAAATGTATTGCTTGGCTCATAATAGGCGGAGTTATGGCCGTGGTTTGGTTCAGTTCTGGCTAAAAACATATGGGCCAATTTTGGGCCGGCGAACAAAATCTAATCTGGGCCACAGTTTATCTGTAGGTTTGGGCCAGATCCGGGCCAAAGGAAGTTTGCTAACTGGACCTGGACTGGTGCCACTAACTAAGCTAACGGAGAGAGAGAGCTGCGGGTTCGGAGAAGAGAGAATGCGGAGGACGAGCATAGACAAGCAAGAAAAATTAAACTAAAAATAACAAAATCTGTTTTTATCAAATCATAGTCTATATATCAGATGAATTAATATGCGAAATACATTTAACTTAAATAGCCTTATTAACAGATTAACAAAACGAAAGGAAAAGACTGAGTGACATATGCTGCTGAGTTTGGTTCATGTTTGTGTGGCGCGGCACTCGTCGAAAGTTTACGGAAAGAAAAACGAGATGACAGAAATAAAGGTAATTATTTTTTTGTTGTTTGTTTCCGTTGTTCCATCGCGCCGGCGCCTCACGCGCACATATACAGCATTGCAAACGTTGCAGTCTGTTCATTATCAAAATAAAATACAGTCAACCAAACATATACACTGATTAATTAAAATAGTGCATACTGCGTAGTACAATCCGTGCCGTTCAGCCTGAGGTCAGGCCAAACACATATTTGCTCATGTGGGGATGTTTTTATGCGCGTTAAGTACAAAACCTGGTTTACTAACAAATAATAGTTTAGCAATCAAATACATCGCGAATATGGACACATTTCATTGGATTCATGCCGAATCAGAGAGGTAGGCTGCGTTTGCTTTCAGTTTCGCTTTAAATTAGCCTAATTCGTTTTGGCTTGTTTATGTATTTCATTCTTGTTTTGTTCCGAAAACCGTTCGCAAAATAATTTTTCTATAGCCTACCGTATTTTCTGGACTTAAGTCACGTTTTTTTTTTTTTTTTTTAATCATGAAACATGCTGTGATTTATTCCAAAGTAACTTATATAATGAATTTAACCTCAAATAATCTTAATGTATACTGTTAAAAGTGTTATACAGAAAGATGTTCAAGGAGACGAAAGCAGCGCATTCTATTGTTTTCTATATTTTTTAAAGGAATGAATTTTGCAGTCATTTTGATTCCGCAAAAAAAAAAAAAAAAAAAAAAAAAAAAAAAAAAAAAAAAAAACATTTTTCCATTTTCCGTCTGCACTTGCAGGGCGCCTTTATCTGCTTAGACTTTATTTAACCCATTGCAACTTATTGTAACAGTATGAACTATAGGTTAGACCTACTCACCTTAATTGTTATTATCTGATTTATTTATTTCTTTATCGATCTACTTATTTATTTATTTATTTTTTAATTGAAACTAAATAAATAAATAAATGTCCTGCTTGCACTTTTAATGGAAGAGAGTCATGACTTTCCTTTTTTTTAATGTGCCATCAAACCCTGCCAACTAATGCAAAGCCTAAGTAAATTTATGTCAGAGAAACACAGAAGAAAGCCCTGTCTAGGCTCTGCCCCTGTACGGGTTGTGTTGAGCCATCGTTAGTGTGGTTGTTTGATGAGAAAAAGATTAAATGTAGTTGCAATAAACGCGTTAATTGTCCGTTCAACTGCAGCAGTGGAGGATTATTATTTTGCGCGAAATTGCGGAAGAACTGACGGGGGTATGGTTTGATCTTCGGCTGACCAATCAGCAGAAAGGGGCGTTTCGTTCCGCCAGTGTGTAGAAATCGAATATTCAAGCTGTTTATTAATTTTTCCAACCCTGAACGAAAAACGAAAACTCAAGCTGTATTCTGATTTTTCGTTTTATTCTTAACATTCTGTTAAGTTTTTAATATACTAAAGAAAATAAAAAATGATGGCAAAATTAAATGATACTTGTAGATTTAAACTAAAATCGCCATTAGGTGGCAGTAATCAGTGTCAATGAGCAAGGCATTGTGTCTTTCTTTCATTCATTCATTCATTCATTCAGTAAGGAAGCGACTGTAGTTATGAATAGGTTATTAATCACTGACTCTCCAAATCGTTAAAGCTGCAGATTCCTTCACGAACTAAATGCCACTGTTGCTTGGAGACGCACACCAGTTCTGTTGCGGATTTCGTTGAAACTGTTGTTTTATTGTAAAATATAACAAACAATATTGTGCTTAAAATGTAGTACATTTAAATCTAAAATGTTCACTTGATATTACCTTTTTGTTTAACTGTTACATAAAATCAACATTTGCAATCGTTTGGATATTCAGAGAAAGTTGTGTTCTTCTTCATATTTTAAACATGGAAAAACAATAACTCGTACAGGGCATGTTTCTGTATCGAAGAGGGTTTTTTAAATCGATCTCTATTTACAGTCTATGTCAATATTTGTTCTTCATGCTATTAAGTGCTACAAATCTAATTTAAACATACAATGAACAGTGCGATTCGCTAAAGCAGCAACCCAGTTTGAGAACCACTGATCTAAGGCCTGTCTGTGAGACCACCCCTAAGATTTTATTTATTTTTATATATATATATATATATATATATATATATATATATATATATATATATATATATATATATATATATATATATATATATATATATATATATATATTAGTGGTGGGCCGTTATCGGCGTTAACGTGCTGCGTTAACGTGAGACTCTTATCGAGCGATAAAAAAAATATCGCCGTTAATCTATTCTCAAAGTTGGGTTAGGAGCTGGGTCTATACTACGCAAGCTATGATGACTTTCACCTTGATATTTTAGCGCGGATGTATACCTAGTAGAGACGCGCTCAAGTTCACAGAGACAGAAGGCAGAAAGCGCGTCCTTTCTGCTTTAATTATAGTTTACAAAAGCGCAACGTTTCCTTGTTTTTCTGAGTGCACACACAAAAAAAACGTTGAGTCTTTAGAGATTCGAAAGATGCCTATTACTCTTATCTGTATGACCAAAAATGACGAGAAAAATTAAAGTTAAAGAGCAAAAATTAAAAATTAAGAGCAAGTGACCGCACCGGCGCCTGTCATGCAGTACCGCGCTACTATTCAGCTTCCACACTCGCACTGACACTTCAATAGCGCACATTTTTCTAGGTTAACATTAGATTGAGCGGCCATGTAAAGTTGCTACTACATACATCTTTCAGATGAAAAGCCATATGGTCGATGAATGATAGGTGAGCATTTGGATGTCCTGCTGTATTACCACATAGACCAGTCGTTAACGATCTGTCCGTCATGAACTCACTTGCTTAACCAGCCACACCAAAGCATACAGAAGGAGAGCATAAAGAGACAGGTCAACTAGAATTAAGTGTAAAATTACAATATATAGTTTATTTATATAAAAGGTATATTTGTGTATGAAGTTGGGTTTCATAGCGTTACGATTCCCGGTCCCGCCCACTCCCACTGACATTTTTTCCTGTCCCGTCCCAATCCCGTGATTATTAGTAGGTGTGTTCGACTTAACTCAGCGCTGCGCAGCTCGATCAAATTCTGACTTGAAGCAGTGCATGCCGGTTAGAAATTTTGTCCGACTTGAGGAGGCGCCGACGCCTCGTGACTGTCATGTGTGGCATCAAAGTACCGCGATAGCGATTCGAGAGCAGCCGGCTGACTCAGCCGGCGCAGTTTCTTCAGAGCGGCTGCAGGAGCTCTGATGACCACATGGCTGTTTCACGATTGGCTAGATTCACCGCATGACAACGATCACGTGTGTTTTGGGTTTATTCTAACATCCTGAAGTCCGATAATGCTGACAAATCTGTGTTTTTAGAACAGTAAAAGTGTTTTTACTGTAGTCGCAATGTTATATTTATCATAAAACACTGATAAAAGCATATATAACCCCGCTTTATTAGTATTTAAATAGTATATGTTTATGTTGATCATTATTCTTGTTCAGATGGCGCTGTATTAAGCAGTATATGAAACGTGTTTCTGTTGCTCATAAAAACGCTTTTGAAAAGTCTGTGTATATAAATATTGCATTTAATTCACTTTATCTGTGATAGTGCATGCAAACACCGCGAGAGCTTCACTAACGAGAGCAGAAAGTGTCCGACTTGACAGCTCCGTTTTCAGCTCCGCCCGCGACTGCTCTCGGCTACTCTCGTTGATCGCCGTCTGTAGCCGTAGATGAAGTCGAACACACCTAGTGATTTTGTTTCCCATCCCGCGGGAATCCCAAAAAAATGTCAGCCTCTAATACCTAGCCGAATTGCACTGTAGGGGGCGAGAACGAGTCTTCGAACCTGTGTGTATGCCTGCTGTGAAATTACCACATCAAACGTGACGTGCTCCTTCGCTTTATAGGTAGGCTACGTTATGTAATTTTAAATGACATAATTTAATTTAATTACTTAGCCTATTAATTACCACGACACCACGAATTACCACCACATTATGTTTGCTTCTTGATGATTGCTACTAGTAGTGAACTTATTCTGATTTGGAAACAGGAGATGAGCCCCTGGTCTAATGCGCCACCTGGCTTGAGAAACCTGTTCTCAAAGACTTATTTTTAGTCATTATTTGGGTAGCACACATATTCTGAATGCCTTTGGCAGAATTCAAATGAGCCATTTTAATCTAGATTAATCTAGATTAATTCCAAGATTACAGTGAGATTAATCTAGATTAAAAAAATTAATCTATGCCCACCACTAATATATATATATATATATATATATATATATATATATATATATATATAATAATCATATTCAAAATTTTGAGATACTGTATTTTTGACTTTCATGAGCTATAAGCTCTACCCTGATAGCACACATACATACATGTCTATTTGATATCTGCATTTACATCTGGTATACATATTTTTTTCACAGTGTTTGCTCATCTGCAATACATCTATAGGACATTTCCTATCAGATGCTTTTCCTACACAGCAGATGCTTTCCAGATCAAGTAATCTTTGACAGACATCTTGAGACGTATATGTGCTATCTGGATAATCTTTTTTTGTTTTGTTTTGTTTTGTTACCATGGACATATTTGCTACTTTATGAATTGTTTTGTTTCTAAGTATGCATTGTATTAGATTCAGTATGGTGTGCAAGATTATATGTGACCCTGGATCACAAAACCAATCATAAGGCTCAATTTTTTTTTCTTCAAAATTGAGATTTATGCATCATCTGAAAGCTAAATAAATAAGCTGTATGATTTGTTAGGATAGGACAATATTTGGTCGAGATACAACTATTTGACAATCTGGAATCTGAGGGTGAAAAAAAAATCAAAATATTGGGAAAATTGCCTTTAAAGTTGTCCAAATAAAGTTCTTAACTATGTATATTACTAATCAAAAATTAAGTTTTCATATATTTACAGAAGGAATTTTACAAAATACCTTCATGGAACATGATCTTTACTTAATTTCCTAATGATTTTTGCCATAAAAGAAAAATCAATAATTTTGACTCATACAAAGTATTTTTGGCTATTGCTACAAATATTCATGGGTTTCATGTGACGTCACACAGTGGTGCGGCCGCTATTTGTAGGACTGAATTGCAATTCAGTTGCGATGTTGTGCTGTGGGCTGTGATAACAGCAAATAACAATGGATTATTTACCAAGAGACGTGGATGTATGGGTTCATTTTGATTAAATATTTCTCGTAAGCATAGATGCATTTTTACATATTAGTATTTTACTTTAGCCAGTTCACAAAGGAACCAGCAGAATGTTAATTTAGCGTACGAGACTGCTGATTTGCCAGAAGACTTTCATTATGCCCCACCTAAAGCTTATAAATCAACAAAATGTTTTTGATCAAACAAGACTGTTTGAATGCTTTTCGCTTACTGGATCCTTGGACTTTCCAGGGGTTTAGCAGTTTAAAGTTATGTGATCACAACAACCTGCTTCTTTTCATTTTTAAGGTATTGTTTTCGTTAGTCTATAATGTACTAAATCGAGAGCACAGTCTCGTGAAAATGCGTATCAATAGCACGATTTTCTGTTTCTAACTGGCGTGCTATTCATACACTGAAATTGACTTTGGCGTGCACATGATAAGCATGTGTTTGACGTGCATAATACGCAGTTTTCGTGTGCATATACCCGTCTATGAATTGAACATGGTTTATTTTTACTTTATGTAAACATTCTTAAAAGTGCATTCATTGGCTTTTGTTTGCCTTAAATTGGTTAGGACTAAACAATATCATCAATCAAATACTCAATCAAATCAATTCATTTAACAATGTGTCAAACACCAAAAAATGCCTGTAAAAGACAGTTTAGCTTTAATCAGCAACAGACAGAATTAAAAAAAAAAAAAAAAAACCTGTACAATACTGGTGTTGCACTAAATAGTGGTCACAAAATCTAAAAGTCAAAGTAAAAGTCAAGATTCAAAACTTTTTTCTTATACGAGAAAATATTGTTTAGGGGGATAGTTCACACAAAAATGGGAATTCTGTCAATTACTCACCCTCATACTATTCCAAATTTTAATGAAATCTGGGTACTTTTCTGGGTACTATTGACAGTCTACACAACTACCATTTTCAAGGTCCAGAATGGTGTAAAGACATCAATAAAGTATGTGACTCCAGTGGCTTGACAACAGAATTTTGAAGTTCATTATAACTGAAATATCATTGAAGTGATGCAGTTCATTATAGGGGATGTATTATTTCCCATTTATCTGCATGTTTAATACAAGCTCAGATATTACATGGATTTTCGAAATGTTCATGCAAGAGTCTTGGAGGAATGCGTAGCCACTTGGTTGCCTTCATCTCAAACCTCGTTCAGGATTTCTTCACAGAAAAATTCTAAAAGAAATGGATATGACAAAAAAAATGAAATTAATTAAACTGAACTACTGAGTAATATGCAGGTTGGAATGGAAAAGTAGTCATACAGTATTTTAATATAGTAATATGTAGTATAATATATAATATATAGTAAGTTCATTAAATCATCCATAATACTTTCCAATTGTTTACACATTGCTTAACTTACATTACCAATAGTTTCCATTTGCATCTGTCATATGAGCTTGTCAGTTCATCTTTGTCTTACAATATACTTCATTATTTTCATAAACAGCAACAGTTTATTTAAATAAACAGCAACACATCCAAATGCTTTATACGCATTTCATAACATACGTGTTGCTTACTTCTGTATGAATTCCAGTGTAAGTGCCGCCTCCTCTGGGTATTTGTAGCTCACAACCAACAATGGTCATTAACTTCTTGAATGACAGCAATCTTGAACTGCCCATCACCTTAAACAAATAAGACATTACAGAATGTCCATATACACAATGACAAGCAGTTTGAACACCTTATAGACACAGAGATGATAACATGCAAAAGTAATCAATCACTAGCACGTTGTCTTTTTTTGTGAAAGTCAACAGAATAAATGACTCAATAACTATTTTGTTTCCGATACTGAACACTAATGTTAAATAAAACTGTTAATAAAACAGAATACAAACCCATGATAAGAATACAGCTAACAATTTTTGGTTCCCAAGAACGTTCCCTATTGGTTAGCCAGGAAAGTTTTCTTAACGTAACTAGAACGTCCCCTGTAGGTTAGGGGAACGTTCTGGGAACCTATCGGGAACGTTCCCGGAACGTTCAAACCTTAGTTCAAACGAACATTAGCAAACAGCGTCACAAACTTACGTGGTTGGAACTACAGCTCTCCACCTGTGGTTAGAAGCATAGTTCCTTGTTAGTAAGACATATGGGCTCAATAAATTATGCTCTTGGGCACAATAAGCAAGCTAACATGCAGTGCAATCTATATCTTTAACTCGATCTAAATATATAAATATATATAATAAATATGCATTTTAATATATGTATTTTTCAGCTTCCTCTGCAAGCGCCGCTTTTTGAATAGTGCGCATGAGCATAAATGCCTAAGGGAACCCCGGAGTATGAGGTAAGAGGGAACCCGCGATGAATCAAACATCAAATAAAGCGAAATGACAGGGAACAAAAAAATAGTATATTAGTCATCAGGTGCCATGTTCAATATAGCTGTATTTTAGAGATCTCTAATCAGTTAAGTAACATAAGTTATTACTCGGTGACGTCATTAACGGCCCTACATTGTTGGACTAATGTGGTTCAAACGACGGAGATGCGACCGTGTTCGGGAAACAGTCTTGACTAGCTAGTTCGTTTCCACAACAATGCATCGTACTATGGAGGTTAATCAGCTAATTACGTTGTTGTACGGGAAACGCACCCCAGGCCGGGTGCGGCAGATGGGCAAGTCTCTGGCAGGTGAGAATTTACCCTAAAACTGGCCCGAGTGTATGGAGGGGGATTGTGCGTGAGGTCAAAATGGTACGTTTTCACTAAACTTTAGTGGAGTCAGCTTGACAGTAAATAAGGATCTAATTCTAATGTATCTATTTAAAAAACAAACAAACAAACATTGTTTTTCGTTGTTGGTGAAGTGTTATTTTGGTTTCCGATCACCAAGGAGATGCTATGCAAGGTCCTATGGCGTGGCAACAAAAAAGTCACGTGACTGAAACCCATGAATACCCCAGCAACTTAAGACTGGTTTTGTGGTCCAGGGTCACATATAAATGCTTGTCTGTGATAAAATGTTCCTGTTTTGAATAAGGACAAACTCTTAAGGACTTGTTTTAGTGAGTTTGCATGTAAACCACAGGGTAATGAGGCTTCTTGAAGATGAAGCAGCTTCTCAACAAGTTTTAAGAAACAACATGCAATGAATAATCCCTAAACTTGAACCATACAACACATCCGCTAGCAGTCCTGAAGATAAAATTCCTTCCTTGAATTGGAAATTTTTGCAAATGAACTCCTCCACAGTTTGGTCAATGAGTCTATCTCTAGTCACAGACAAAAGTAGTTTACTTTGATGCATATGAAAGTCTTTTTAATGGCATGCACCGAAAGGTCCTAGATCACATGCAATTTGACAACATTTCGTTAACTGAAAGTTCTTTGTAAAGATGTTTCACCAGCTGAATTTGTTCACCATTGAACACTTCTATCCCTCATACCCTGATAGCACACGTACATTACGGAGACGTCTATTTGACATCTGCATTTACACCTGGAAGACGTATTTTTTAGATTGTTTGCTCATCTGCAGTACGTCTAGGACGTCTCCTCAGATGTCAAATAGATGTCTATTAGATGTCTTTAAGATGTTTATGGTTTAGAATGTATATAAAACTGACACCTTACAGACGTCTGTCAGATGTTTGCACACAGCAGATGCTTTCCAGATCAAATGATCTTTAACAGACATCTTGCAGACGTATGTGTGCTATCTGGGATAGCTTTGTTTTCAATAATTTACTGTCAGAAATTAAATATGCTCTATACCGTATATGGCTGTGCTCACCCCTAAGGGGTAGGTTTTTGTTTTTGGACTTCACTAGAACATGTCTGTCTGACTCTGCATTTGAGTCTTTGTCTCTGCCCACAACAATATCTGACATCACAAACACCTGCATGCATCAAGTGGTTTAAACTTTAACCAAGTGAACATAACAGGAAAAACATTAAACAAAAGCAACGGTATGGATTTCTTTTCTTGAAGAAGCAACAAATCCCGCGGTTTGGCGGTTAATCGCACTTGAAACCCCACCCAACCTACGCATGAATGCATGTAGCTTGTAAATGAAAATGGAAACGAGAAATAATAATAAAGCCGTCTTCTTTATTATTAAAAAAGCAAATTATATTAACATTATTAACATTATTAACATAAAATAATATTTATTTATATAACGTTGTTGTTTTTCGATATCTTTTGAGTTTAATAGCAATTATAAAACAGTTTGCAACCCATTCTTTGTACAATAAATTATTCAAAGAATAACAACCTGAGAAAGATGCAGAAAGAACAGGCCGAGCTCAACTCTGCATTTGAGTCTTTGCCTCTGCCCACAACAACACCTGACATCACAAACACCTGCATGCATCAAGTGGTTTAAACTTTAACCAAGTCAACATAACTGGAAACGCGTTAAAAATGTACTTAAAATATATCCGAGTTTCAACTTTTCTGTTCCATTCTGTTTCTAAAATCTCCTTAAACTGAATAAATATGTCAGGAGGAAGCAAAAAACTGTTAGCATAGCCTGTTAGCCAACTACATTGAACGAAATGAACAAAACTACTCAAGGTAAAACAAATACAATCCAGGGTAATTTATATGTACATACTCAAAAGGTTTGTGTCAAACACAATTTGTTGCGTATGCAGATTACTGATGGCCAGGAATGTAAAGATTAGCAGTTGAATATCAAATTGCCAAAGTGTTTTTTGGATCACACTTCTGTGTGTACAGGTATGAAAATATACCTGTGGTCTGAGTAAACCTGTCTTAACTTCCTCTTGTGGGAAATTTCATCTGTAAAGTCATGCAAAAGAAACAAAACAAAACTGAATCATGCTGAACTATTTTATCATCCCGAAGACCATGTAGCGTCTTCTCTGTGAGTACTTCATAAATATACAGAAAAAGTAGTGCTTACTGTGCTTTGTAAATACATTTGCAATGTTTTATGGCAATTATAAAGCACTTTGTTTTGTGTGTGTGTGTGTTTGGTGTTTATTTCACAGATATGCTCACATGGTGTCGAGCTGCAGAGGCTTTAACAGAGCGACTAACAGATTTGGGTCAAAGTGTGACTGTAGGTGTAATGGAAATGAGGTCAACTGATTATTGCTGAAACTACCAGATCCAGTTCTTAAATTATGCACTTTTTCTATGCCTCGTCATTACTACAGTAAGAAATTGAAACATAAATATTCAGTGCAAAGTAAACCTCATCTGTTCATAAATAATTTCACTATTGATGATTCAGGACTTTATTACTGTGTGACCACAGACACACCTCCAAAATACAGCAATGGCACAAGACTACACATCACTGGTGAGTAACAGTTCAGTGATGTTTTACATTACATCTTTTCAGATTAGAAAAACAAATATGTTAAACCCTTCAAAGTACTGAACATATAATATCCTACAGAATAGAAAATAACCATTTTTGGTTCCCCAAAGAACCTTTCAGTGAACAGTTCCTAAAAGAACCATTTTGAAGAACATTTAAAAAAAACCTAAAGAACCTTTTCTGCATTTGAAAGGTTCTACGGATGTTCAAGGTTCTTCATAGAACAATTGATGCCTGTAAAGAACCTTTATTTTTAAGTGTATAAACTGACTTGATGGCTTATCTTGCTGTCTTTCTCCTCGCATAATAAACTGATTTCAATTCAAATCAGTACTTCATGTTTATTTGGTTAGTAGTTGTGCTACATTGAAATAATCAGTCAGTCTGACTGTACTTTATTCCTTATGTAATGTATTCCCAGTGTTAAAGTAAACACACATACACTCATTTTGTATTTCTTTAAGCTGTTACAAAATTAGACGAAAAAAAAAAAAAGGCAAGTGAATGGTGATGTACACTCAACTCAACAAAAAAAAGTATTATGAAAATAGAATAGTGTCAAATGTTGAAATGTTTATTCATTTCAAACCAGGCGAAGTGACAAATACAAACACAGATGTCTCGCTAACTTTCTTCAGTTAACATAGGCTAATTTGGTCTCTATAGTTAAGCACATCTGCACTGTTTGCTCACCTGTGGCTAACACATTATGTTTACATGAGGTAACACATTATGTTACCTCAAGTAAAGTGTTTACAGATGCCTGTGCAAAATGTTCCACTGGTCTTGCTCGTGTTAAAAACAATGAACCACAAAGTCTAACTTTTCTGAGAGTGTTAACTAACCAAGTTGTTTTATGACTTTATTCTAAACTATTTTCTCACTGTTAATCTGAATAGTTGTTAAATTGTTTAAAAAAATGTTTAGGATATTTACTGAATATTGTGCTTTATGTGTTTGTAAGAAAATACTTAATTGTAAGAATCTTTTTTTCTCTCTTTTTAATCTTTTTTTTCTATTTCTAATAAATTAGCAAACCAAATCGGATGTGTAGTGTACATTATTGCGAGTGTTTTTGCAATTAGACATGAAAACGTTGTTATCAAAATATACTTAAAAAGAAACGCTGCTGAAGAATCACCTCAGTGGTGTTACTTTTCTCACCACTTATCAGAATGTAAAACCTCATCTGTTCATAAATAATGTCACTATTGATGATTTAGGACCTTACTGTGTTACCACAGATCTACCTATACAAAATACAGCAATGGCTCCAGACTACACAACACTGGTGATTGACAATTCAGTGATGTTTTACATTACAGTTTTTCAGATTAGAAAGTATAATAGGGCTGCGACGGTATGGATTTTTTTCTTGAAGAAGCAACAGATCCCGCGGTTTGGTGGTTAATTGCACTTGGAATCCCCCAACCTCCGCATGAACGCATGTAGCTTGTAAATGAAAATGGAAACAAGAAATAATAATAATATAGTCATCTTCTTTATTATTAAAAAAAAAATATTATATACATATATATATATATATATATATATATATATATATATATATATATATTATATTATTAACATAAATTAATATTTATTTATATAACGTTGTCGTTTTTCGATATCTTTTGAGTTTAATAGCAATTATAAAACAGTTTGCAACCCATTCTTTGTACAATAAATTATTCAAAGAATAACAACCTGAGAAAGATGAAGAAAGAACAGGCCAAGCTCAACTCTGCATTTGAGTCTTTGCTTCTGCCCACAACAACATCTGACATCACAAACACCTGCATGCATCAAGTGGTTTAAACTTTAACCAAGTCAACATAACAGGAAAAGCATTAAACAGATGTGCATAAAATATACCTGAGTTTCAACTTTTCTGTTCCATTCTATTTAAAAAAAAAATCTCCTTAAACTGAATAAATATTTCAGGAGGAAGCAAAAAACTGTTAGCATGGTTAGCATAGCCTGTTAGCCAAATACATGAACAAAACTACACAAAGAAAAACAAATACAATCCAGGGCAATTTAAATGTACATACTTAAGGTTTGTGTCAATCACAATTTGTTGCGTATGCAGATTACTGACGGCTAGGAATGTAAAGATTAGCAGTTGAATATCAAATTGCCAAAGTGTTTTTTGGATCACACTTCTGTGTGTACAGGTATGAAAATATACCTGTGGTCCCAGCAAACCACCTTAACTTCCTCTTGTGGGAAGTTTCATCTGTAAAGTCATGCAAAAGAAACTAAACAAAACTGAATCATGCTGAACTATTTTATCATCCCGAAGACCATGTAGCTTCTTCTCTGTGAGTACTTCATAAATATACAGAAACAGTAGTGATTACTGTGCTTTGTAAATACATTTGCAATGTTTTATGGCAATTATAAAGCAGATTACTTTGTTTTGTGTGTGTGTGTGTGTGTGTGTTTGGTGTTTATTTTACAGATATGCTCACATGGTGTCGAGCTGCAGAGGCTTTAACAGATCGACTAATAGATTTGGGTCAAAGTGTGACTGTAGGTATAATGGAAATGAGGTCAACTGATTATTGCTGAAACTACCAGATCCAGTTCTGAAATGATGCACTTTTTCTATGCCTCGTCATTACTACAGTAAGAAATTGAAACATAAATATTGAGTGCAAAATAAACCTCATCTGTTCATAAATAATCTCACTATTGATGATTCAGGACTTTATTACTGTGTGACCACAGACACACCTCCAAAATACAGCAATGGCACAAGACTACACATCACTGGTGAGTAACAGTTCAGTGATGTTTTACATTTCATCTTTTCAGATTATAAAAACAAATATGTTAAACCCTTCAAAGTACTGAACATATAATATCCTACAGAATAGAAAATAACCATTTTTGGTTCCCCAAAGAACCTTTCAGTGAACAGTTCCTAACAAAACCATTTTGAAGAACATTTTAAAAAAATCTAAAGAACCTTTTATGCATTTGAAAGGTTCTACAGATGTTCAAGGTTCTTCATAGAACAATTGATGCCTGTAAAGAACCTTTATTTTTAAGTGTATAAACTGACTTGATGGCTTATCTTGCTGTCTTTCTCCTCGCATAATAAACTGATTTCAATTCAAATCAATATTTCATGTTTATTTGGTTAGTAGTTGTGCTACATTGAAATAATCAGTCAGTCTGACTGTACTTTATTCCTTATGTAATGTATTTCCAGTGATAAAGTAAACACACATACACTAATTTTGTATTCATTAAGCTGTTACAAAATTAGACAAAATAAAAAAAATAAAAAAAAGGCAAGTGAATGGTGATGTACAACTCAACAAAAAAGTATTATGAAAATAGAATAGTGTCAAATGTTGAAATGTTTATTCATTTCAAACCAGGCGAAGTGACAAATACAATCGCAGATGTCTCGCTAACCTTCTTCAGTTAACATAGGCTAATTTGGTCTCTATATTTAAGCACATCTGCACTGTTTGCTCACCTGTGGCTAACACATTATGTTTACCTCATGTAACGTTTTTACAGATGCTTGTGCAAAATGTTCCACTGGTCTTGCTCGTTAACCACAAAGTCTAACCTTTCTGACTAATCAAGTTGTTTTATGACTTTATTCTAAACTGCTTTCTCACGGTTAATCTGAATAGGTGTTAAACTGTTCAAAAAATGTTTAAGATATTTATTGAATATTGTGCTTTATGTGTTTGTATGAAAATCTTTTTTTCTCTCTTTTTAATCTTTTTTCTCTATTTCTAATAAATTAGCAAACCAAATCGGATGTGTAGTTTATATTGGTGTTTTTGCAATTAGACGTGAAAACGTTGTTATCAAAATATACTTAAAAAGCAACGCTGCTGAAGAATCACCTCAGTGATGTTACTTTTCTCACCGCTTATCAGAATGTAAAACCTCATATGTTCATAAATAATGTCACTATTGACGATTTAGGACCTTACTGTGTTACCACAGATCTACCTATACAAAATACAGCAATGGCTCCAGACTACACAACACTGGTGATTGACAATTCAGTGATGTTTTACATTACAGTTTTTCAGATTAGAAAGTATAATAGGGCTGCGACAGTATGGATTTTTTCTTAAAGAAGCAACAGATCTCACGGTTTGGCGGTTAACCCTTTCACGCGTACGATCACACCGGTGTGATCATTCTCGGCTGGTCCCTGAAGCTTACGATCACACTGTTGTGATTCGAACGTTCAGCGCATCACGTGATCAGCTGCTGAATTCAAATCTGCTTTGGCGCTTTGGCTGGCGCTAAACCAGATCAGACGCGCTGAGCGCTTGTCATATTGTCGCAACTATTCAGTGTTTTCAACCATATAATGCTTATTTTAGGTTCCAGATATTTAAATACACATAAGTCCTAGTAAAACGATGCATTTATAGTTTGCAAAATACACGCCGATGTCTATGGAAGCGGCAATAATGGTCCTTACAAATGTTATTTGACGACATGTTTTATTGATATCATATACACATTGTGTAGGTAACTATAAAAGTTACTCTGCTCTTCTCCCAAATCCAAAAGAGACTTACTTTAATGTTTTTCGGGAGGAGAGGATGAATTTGCGTCTTGTAAATCCCACAGCTCAATTCAGCGCGAACTAACATGCCGGCGCCCATCACCCGGTACAGATCAACTATAGGTCAGTCCGTGGATATAAACGCCCTCGTCCAAACTAATAAAAAATGGGTTACAAACGATGACAAAAAGTGTTCCATAATTTAAACTCAAAAGATATTGAAAAAACAACAACAAAGTTAATGAAATAAATGATCTGTGAGAGCAACGCTGAGCAGTACAGAGGTGTCACACTTTTTAAACTTAAAGTAAAAACGAACTTTAAGTAAAAATGGTAAAATATTTAATTAGTTTTTTAAAAAAAAAAAAAAAAAAAAAAAAACACGTTAATGCCGCTAATTTAAAAGTGAAAGTAAAATGTGCATGCCGCTTTAACAAGCTTCAAAGCAAAGGAAAGTGAGGAAAAGAGGGAAAACTCAAACAACTAAAAGCTTGATGCCGAATTGCAGCTAATTTGAAAGTGAAAGTAAAATGTGCATGATGCTTTTACTAGCTATTTAAAACCGAAGAAAGTGAGGAAAAGAGGAAAAACTCAAACTAAAAACAAGCAATTGCTAGACACTGAATTGCATCTAATTTGAAAGTGAAAGCAAAATGTGCATGATGCTTTTACAAGCTATTTTAAACCGAAGGAAAGTGAGGAAAAGAGGGAAAACTCAAACAAACTAAAATTGATAGACACTGAAATGCATCTAATTTGAAAGTGAAAGTAAAATGTGCATGATGCTTTTACAAGCTATTAAAAACCGAAGGAAAGTGAGGAAAAGAGGGAAAACTCAAACAAACTAAAAACAAACAATTGCTAGACACTGAATTGCTGCTAATTTGCAAATGAAAGTAAAACTCAGACAAACCTGTTATGTGAAACAGGGGCATGTGAAACAGTGCCACTCGGAGGAGTGGTGGCAAAATGGGACAAGTCCATGCCAGGTCTCAGGTACATTTTGCCACCACTCCTCCGAGTGGCACTGTTTCACATGCCCCTACTCCTATGCAGCTGTGCACAAGTGCCTCGGATGAAGCTTCACCTCCTTCCTCAGTGACACAGCATGATCTTCCTGGCTACCTCCCTACTCCTGGAAGAGAAATTCATCAGCTCACTGCCCATGTCCAAGGAAATTGGGACACAGTATTTGAACACATGCAAACTCATGAAAAGACTGTTGGTGAACTCACCCAAGGGCTTAAATCAACGTCTGCACACCATGATACCTTGATTGCTCAACTTGCTGACAAAATGGAGCACAACCAGAAAAATGTGCTTTCGTGCATATCTAAAAATAAAGAGGATGTTAAGGAGGAGATTGATTAACTTGTAAAATCTGTGAAAATCGACATCTCTGCTGAACTTTTAAAAGCTCAAACTACTTTTGTGTCGGAGGTGCGATTCGTGATGGAACAACTTCAAGGAGAGCTTCAGCAGGATATCAAAACCTATCTAGTAACTCTTCAGAGAAATCATGACCAAATGTCTACAGAGCTCACCCAGTGTACTCAAACCACCAAAACTCTATGTATAACTGTACAAGATCTTCAAACTGAAATTGAGAAAAAGTTCAACATTCTAGAAAGTCAGATGGCTGGTTTACAGAGGGAAGATCCATCATCACCACCTTCCTCTGCTGCTGATTTACCTGCAATCCCAGTTTCTGGTCCAGCGCCTCTTCCTGGAATAAAGAGTGACCATCTGAAGCTCACATTTCCTACTTTTGGTAGACAATCAGATGATGCTGACCCATTGCTGTATCTCACCCGATGCCAAGACTTCTTAGCACTCCATCCTCTTACCGATGTTGACATACTGGCCACTTTCCGTTCTGTCCTTTATGGCACTGCTCGAGACTGGTGGGAAGTAGCACGATCATCTATAAAAACATGGAATGAGTTTGAATCTGCTTTTCTTTCTGCCTTCCTTTCTGAAGACTATGAGGACGAACTGGCAGAAAGGGTCCGAACAAGAACACAAGGTGAAAGGGAAAGCATAAGAGACTTCGCTTTTACTTACACAGCTCTCTGCAAGAGATGGAAACCTACCTTAACTGACAGCGAACTGGTAAAAATGATTTTAAAGAATATAAAGCCATACCTCACTAGCCAGCTGCGCAGTCGAGTGAGCAATGTCGATGAACTGGTGAAATTAGGCCAACAGCTTGAAAGAGATTATGAACAGCAACAACAATATGAAGGACGAATGAGTTCCTTACAAAGATTCTCATGCAGAAGGGTGTAACTTGCACCTGTGTCAACAATAGCTTTCCCCTTCCAGGTGCCAATACTCAGAGGTACAACTAATTGTTGTGGGATAGCTGGAAGTAGGGATGTTTGCTTACCAGTTGATGTCTTTTTGGTGCAGGTAGCAGAAACAGAGTGACTGGTAGGTAAACCACCAGCTTTAGAAACTGGAAATGTGGTTCGCTTACTGTTTGAGGAATAGGGTTGACTGGATTGAAGTGATTGAGCAGAGACAAAGTGAGGACAGTGGCCAGGAGAGTGATGTCCCTTACACCGCCAACATTGCACTAAAGGAGGTTTTTCTTTCTCTGCCGGCCTATTGGAGATGGGTCTTTGTGGCATGGATGTGGATTGCTTGAAACTCATTCGTCCTTCATATTTGTTTGTGGATGATATGATGTTGTTAGCTTTTGTTTTACACTCCACTTTTGACACAGTTCCTGGAACAACAATGAGACAAACTGAGCACCTCTATCTGACAGGATGAAGTCTGGTACCCCCCATCGGGTCAGAATTTCTTTCCGAAGTAGCAATGCAACAGTCTGAGCATTTGCATTTCGCATTGGGAAGAATTCCACCCAACGGGAATAATAGTCTACAAAGACCAAGAGATATTCATTTTGCTGAGTGCTCCGAGGCAGTGGGCCCATAATGTCAACACCAATCATTTCATTGGGATGGGTAGTGATGGTTTGTTGCAGTTTTCCAGCAGCTTTCTTATTTTCTCCTTTCAAAGTCTGGCATTTTACACACCTTTTAACATGTTGCTTGATATCATTCCACATGCCAGGCCAGAATGCAACATCATAGATACGCTTGTAGGTCTTGTAAATACCTACATGACCGCTCCAGGGATTTGCGTGGTAATGATACAGAATGGATAGCACAAGGCTATCTGGAATGTACACTCTATAATGAACTTCATTGTTTGACTGGTGAGTTTTATGGTAGAGGGTATCTTCCAGTACTTCATATTGGTCTGTCAAAGTAGAGGCATTATCTGCTAAGGCTTGAAGTATGTTTATGACTGCAGAATCCTTGTGCTGCTCTTCCCAAATGACTGCAGGAGACATTGGAAGTTCTGGTTTCTCCTGTTGGTTGGTGTAGAGGCTACAACTGGTGTGCATCCGAGACAGAGCATCAGGTGCCATATTCAACTTCCCTTTGCGATATTCAATGACAAAATCGAATCTTTGAAGTCGCAATGCCCATCTGATTAAACGACTTGTGGTTTTTGTCGAGGACATTACCCATTGTAGTGCAGAGTGATCTGTGACAACGGTGAACAGTTTGTAGTCTAAATAGTGCTGCCATTTTTCAAGAGCCCAGATTACAGCCAAGCACTCTTTTTCTGTGGTAGAATAATTGGCTTCTGCTTTGGTCAAGGTTCTGCTGGCATAAGCAATCACCTGTTCCTTTCCCTGGTCCTTTCTCTGAGTCAACACGGCACCCAAACCAGTGTCGCTGGCATCCGTGTATACTGTGAAGGAAAGTTGCAGGTCAGGATGGCCAAGGATGGGAGGAGAGGTAAGGCAAGATTTTAGATGTTCAAATGACCTTTGACATTGCAGAGACCAATGAAACGTACAATCCTTTTTTTTCAGTGCATTCAGAGGTTCCGCAATTCTGGAGAAGTTTGGAACAAACCGGTGGTACCACCCGGCTAAACCCAAGAAGCGCTGGACCTCTTTGATGTTGGTAGGCACGGGGTATGACTGTATGGCTTCTACTTTGCTGGGGTCTGCAGAAACTCCTTTGGTACTGACGACATGTCCCAGAAATGTTATCTCTGATAGGCAGAACTTACTTTTTTTCAGGTTAATGGTTAGGCCAGCCACTTCTAGTTTGTGAAGAACAGCCTGAAGGTCTGAGAAATGCTGGGCGACAGAAGGTGAGTAAATAATTATGTCATCAATATAGACAAAACAAATGTTTCCACGCAATTCTCCAAGTACACACTCCATCAACCTCTGGAAGGTTGCGGGGCATTCTTTAACCCAAAGGGCATTACATTGAACTGGAACAGCCCTAAGTGGGTAACGAAAGCAGTCTTTGGTTTACTTTCTTCGTCCATGCTCACCTGCCAGTACCCACTGTTGAGGTCAATAGTGGAAAAAACTGATGCTCCAGACAGAGACTCCAAGATTTCCGTGATGTTGGGAAGAGGATATGCATCATTTTCTGTGCTGGCATTAATCTTTCGGTAATCCACACAAAATCTGAGGCTTCCGTCTTTTTTGGGAACCAAGACAACCGGGGATGCCCATCCAGAATGGGACGGCTCTACTATGCCCGCAGCCAACATCTCCTCCAGTTGTTCCTTTATGACAGCTTGTTTGGCAGGGGTTGTGCGATATGGTCGCTGCTTGATCGGTACCTGGTACGTAGTATAGATGTGATGCTCAAGAACTTTAGTACGTCCAGGACGAAGTGTGCAGACTTGTGGGTTTGATTCCAGAATCGGACGTAGCTGTTGCTTGTCTTCAGGCAGTAAGTGGGCAGCATTTACAACAGCATCTATTAGTATTTTTTCATCAAGATTGGCTGGTGATAAAGACATGATAATTTGTGGAGGAGGGACAGAACTCAGTAGCGAGAGACTGGAACTTTTCCTTTCTTTCTTCCCTTTTTTGTGTTGGGAGTAGATAACTGGTACACTGGCATTTCCCGG
The DNA here is from genome assembly GCA_036247105.1 of Cirrhinus mrigala. Classification (NCBI taxonomy): domain Eukaryota; kingdom Metazoa; phylum Chordata; class Actinopteri; order Cypriniformes; family Cyprinidae; genus Cirrhinus; species Cirrhinus mrigala. The sequence continues at coordinate 9,447,072 of CM070028.1, forward strand.
CTGGAAGGGAAAATCCGCTTTTGGACTGGACTTAAAGGAATATTTTTGATCTGCCACATTGATCTGCAGGCCGCTGGAGAAAATGAAGTCTAGACCCAGTACAACAGCATATGCTAGAGCCTTAGCAGGAAGAACAGCAGCAGGTATGTTGAAAACTTTATTATGTAGAGTGATTGGTATATTTACCCATCCTAATGGAATTTCTGCTTCTCCATTGGCCAGGTAGAGGGGACCACGAGTCCATGGAAGAAGACTTTGTACAATGACCCACGGTAATACAGTATTACCTGTGTTGTCACGCGTTGATTAACCAGTGGGAAGATTTTCTCACCGTCACAACCCTAGTCTTATTCTTATCTGTATGTCCAAAAATGACAGAAAGGGAAAAAAAATCAGAGGGATCATGCTGGAGCCTCTCATGGGACACATTTGTATTCGTGCCAAATGAGAGATGTAGCCTATAAACGCATTTTAGTTTGACGTGCCTATGAAACATAGTGGGTAGGATTAGGGGTGTTGGTAGGTGCATATTATATACGCCAAAACTGCGTATGCACACCAAAGTCAGTTTTTGTGTATAAGCAGTACGCCAAATAAAAACAATCTGTGGTGATGATGGTAATGACCTCAACACCGCGGTCGGCATTTCATTACTGAGGTAATGCATCGATGCGGTTATTGTCACAGTTCTAGTGGTTAGTGTCGACATATAGAGCAATTGGGCTCGCGGCGACCCGAGTTCCATTCCCGTCTCGAGGTCCTTTGCCGCTCCCACTCCCCTCTCTTCTCACAGTGCTTTCCTGTCATCTCTCTGCTGTCCTATCTCAATAAAAAGACATAAAAAGGCCATAAAATAACTGAAAGTGAAAAAGAAAAACAAATATGTTAAACACTTCAGAGTACTGAATATAAGACTTAAGCCTAGTGCAGGTAAATCAAGAGAAAGCATAATTTATATAACAATATGCCATTCCAGTCAGCCTCTTTCTTTTGCAGAATACAAAAGATGATATTTTGGAAGAACATTTCAATTACTTTTGTCCATACAAAGACAATTCATAGGGTCCAAAAACAACACTGGAACCCATTCACGTTTATCGGCAAATATATATCCAAAATACAATTTAAAGAAGGTTTATTTAAACAGCAATGCATGACATATTGGTTTCCTGTTGTTTTTCAGTTTGCTGTGGTGGATCCTCCCACATCATGACAAAGGTTTCAGTCCAGCCAAGCCAACAGCATTTCTGCACTTCTACAACTGCTGAAATCACCAGTGTTTAACCACAACTGACCTTTGTCACATTTATCATTGTATTTGTTAAAATTCATTTTATCAAGTATTTTATAGCTATAGAAGCTATTTAGACTTTTTGAGCCTGCGAAATAAACAATTAAAGGTACTTGCCAAAAATGACTGATGCTATTATTGTGCATTTGATACATACAGATTTGATTTCTGCTTGATTAAAATGTTGCGGTTTTCAGACAGATGTTTTATGTATAGCTGTGTATAGCCATTTATGTATGGCTGAAATCCAAACAATAGAATCCAAAACATAGCTTTTTGGAAACAGATTTTGGTTGATACTGTAGATATATGCGCTACTATTATTATTTCTCCATAACCTGCTAGTTAGTTGTTTTTATATGCATTCTGTGGGCAGAATTGTCTTAAAAATAAGTTTTTAAAGAGGTGTTCTTGCAGTGGTGCCATAGAAGAACCATTTTTGGTTCCCCAAAGAACCTTTCAGTGAACAGTTCCTAAAAGAACCATTTTGAAGAACATTTAAAAAAAACCCTAAAGAAACTTTTCTGCATTTGAAAGGTTCCATGGATGTTCAAGGTTCTTCATAGAACCATTGATGCCAGTAAAGAACCTTTATTTTTAAGTCTATAAACTAATGCGATGGTTTCTCTTGCTATCTTTCTCCTTGCATAATAAACTAGTTTCAATACAAATCAATATTTCATGTTTATTTGGTTAGTAGCTGTGCTACACTGAAAATAATCAGTCAGTCTGACTGTACTTTATTCCTTATGTAATGTATTTCCAGTGATAAACACACATGCACACATACACTCATGTTGTATTTCATTAGACATTCATTTTCACTTCAAATCAGACAAAATTATAGAAAAAAAATGACAAAGCCAAAAGTGAATGGTGATTTACACTCAACTCAACAAAAAAGTATTATGAAAATAGAATAGTGTCTAATGTTGAAATGTTTATTCATTTAAAATCAGGCAAAGTGACAAATACAATCGCAGATGTCTCGCTAACTTTCTTCAGTTAACATAGGCTAATTTGGTCTCTATAGATAAGCACATCTGCACTGTTTGCTCACCTGTGGCCAGGGGCGTCGCTAGGTCTAATCATTCGGGGCTCGTGCCCCGAAAGGTTTCTCTCTAGCCACGAATATTTTTGATTCGCCCTGTTATTTCCAAGGAATTAAAAAAAAAGCATGAACAACATCCCCAGAACTGCTCTGAGAGTACTTTGTGAGCAGTTCACTGTTTCGTTTGAGTATAACCAGCTTCATATACTCACAGAAATGTAAAAGTATTCACGTCAGGTTAGCTTGTAGACTTTGTGCCAGAACTATATTATTACTATCAATATATTACTATATATATTACTATTATATTATTATCATTCAGTACTACTACTACTACTGTTTAAAAATTAATAAAACTTTGTTACACAATATTTATTCCATCTTTTAAATTTTATTAGTACATCCCCTTTATTTGCCAAAAATAAAATGTAATTTTCATTCATTAAAAATAAATAAATATTTTATGCCTTTATTTAATAACCAGAAAAAATTAAATACACAACACAGAATTTCATAAGGCTGTTTTAGAAATAAATAAAAGTTGTTTTATGCATTCAAATAAATAGACATGCTAAAACAAATTTTGGTAACAATAAAACATAAGGTGAGAAAAAGAAAACATTTCATAGGGCTCTAAACACAGCTTAACATTTGATAAATTGACGTTAAATTCTGTAAGTTTCATTGTTTTAATTAATTAGACTTTTTTTTAAATAAAATTAATTTTAACCATTAAAAAGAAGTCCAGAAAAAATAAAACAGAAGGAAAAAACAAAAAAAAAATGAATTTGGAAAAAATAAAATGGAATTATATATAGTTACAACTGTAAATACATTATTTTATTTGTGTAATGTATTTTTGAAAAATGTTACAATACTTTGATATGTTTGCTATTTGCAGTAATTACTATTTACTATTTTTCATAGTGTAACAATGTTGTTTTGTGCCACTGGTTTTGCAAATGAACTAAAATCGAAAGCACAAAATGACTTTGCTTCATGATCCGATGTTTTCAGAGTATCCGAAGAGGGGTCAGGTCATTGACCTTTTTTCTTAACTTGGAGCTCTTATTTTTGAGCTCTCAAAGTGCACCAGATTAATGAATTTAACTTTAAAATATAAATTTATGCCCTCCCTAGAAGTATCCCGGTTCACCCACCTGTGTCTTACAAAATACGCAAGTATGATGTGAGCTCCCATCCACCACCTGATGTTTTGGCACCAGCCCAGGATATTTTAAAATCCTAGAAACGCCCCTGCCTGTGGCTAACACATTAAGTTTACCTCATGTAAAGTGTTTAGAGATGCTTGTGAAAAAATGTGCCACTGGTTTTGCTTGTGTTACAAGCAATGAACCACAAATTCTCACCTTTGCGAGAGTGTTAACTAACCAAGGTGTTTTATGACTTATTCTAGACCATTTTCTCACAGTTAAACTAAATAGGTGTATTAAGGATATTTACTGAATATCGTGCTTTATTTGAAAATACTCATGTGTAATGACTTTTTCCCTCTTTTAAATCCTTTATTTTTTTTTTCTATTTATAATAAATTAGCAAACCAGATTGGATGTGTAGTGTACATTATTAAGAGTTTTTTTTTTTTTTTTTTTTTTTTTGCAATTAGACGTGAAAAAGTGTTACGTGTTACTTTTTCACCGCTTATCAGAATGTACTAATTATAGTGGACAAATATGTGATGTTGTTTAAAATGTGTTTTAGAAAGATTTATGTTCACTTATATGTCAGTTACACCTTCCTTAGAATTTATAGTTGTAAAATATTGCACCAAATTTGTTCTGTAAGACGAAATCCGTCCTTAAACTTAAATGCAAAGGCGCATTCAGTTTTCTGGGCCGTAAGGCGCCCTCTGGAGGAACATTTTGGTCTAAAGAGGAAACATTTCCCGCCCAATGATTTGTGGGAGACAAGCGAAAAGCATTCTGGGTCATTTTGAAAGATGGCGGACGACGCTGAGCAGGTTTGCTATTTTGTTTTATGTGTCTAAGTGTATATCTGTAGTAGTTTGATAATCGTGGAGCTGAATTATAACGGTTGTTTTCATTGTTGAATACACGATTATGTGGAGGCAGTTTAAAACCGGCAGCTCTCAGACGTGTTTTCATTTATATTATTGTAAGGGAAATATCAACATGACTGAAACTTACTTTGCAGCAACAAACCACCAACACTGTAGAAGAGCCCCTGGATCTCATCCGTTTGAGTTTGGATGAGAGGATCTACGTGAAGATGAGAAATGACAGAGAGCTGCGCGGCAGACTACACGTGAGATTAAACACTCGATCATTTATTCATTCAGATGCCCGTGTTTACTAATGTGTAATTTCATTTCTTTAAATACCTGTTTGCTACTTAAGAACAACATAATTTATTATTAACGTAATACTATTGTAGTTTTTCATACTTAGTTCATTTTAATTTTCGTGAAAGCTTAATTATTTTGGTTGTCATTTTGTTCGTTTTTCGTTCCTGTCAAAAGCTTTTGAACAGTAAATTTTTTTTAATGTTTTAGATTAGTTTCTTCTGCTCACCACATGACATTTATTTGATCCATAATACAGCAAAAGTAATATATTTTTTAATATATTTTTAAATGTAATTAAGTTACTGTTATCAAAGCTAAATTTTCAGCATCATTAGTCTTCAGTGTCACATGACTCATAAATCATTTTAATATTCTGATTTGCTGTTCAAGAATAATTTATTATTATTATTATTATTATTATTATTATTACTACTACTACTACTACTACTACTACTACTGTTATTATTATCAGTATTTAAAAACGTTGAGTACTTTTTTCAGGATTCTTTGATGAATAGAAAGCTCAGCCTTTATGAAATATAGAAATAATACTTTTATTTAGCAAGGATGCTTTAAATTGATCAAAAGTGATGATAAAGACATTTTAAATATTACAAAAGATTTCTATTTCAGATAAATGCTGTTCTTCTGAACTTTCTGATAAAATAACGATCGAATAAAAATAACAAATCTACTTAGATGTTTTTAACAATAATAATAATAATAATAATAATAATAATAATTATAATATTATTATTATTATTATTATTATATAAAAAAACAAGTGTTTTTTTAGCAGCAAATCAGAGTATTAGAATGATTTCTGAAGGATTATGTGACTGGACTAACAATGCTAAAAATTCAGCATTGAAATCACAGGAATAAATTACATTTTGAAATATATTAAAATAGAAAACAGTTATTTTAAATAGTAAAAATATTTCAAAATTTTAGTGATTTTGCTGTACTCAAATAAATGCAGGCTTGGTGAGCAGAAGAGATGTCTTCAAAAACTTTTGACTTGTAGTGTATATCTTTTTTTTTTTTTTTTTTTTAAATACATTTTTTTTATCCAGCTTTAGTTTTATTTATTTTAATACATTAAGATAAAATAGAAATGAGAATTGCTGCTTTTTTATTTGTCTGTTTTTCTTTATTTTATTTAGTTAACGTTTATTTTATTTTAATTTTATTAACAAAAATCAGTTTCTATATGCGTCACATGCGTATGTCATGTGTTGAATTATTTCTTTCTTTTTTTTTTTTTCATGTTACATTAGGCTTATGACCAGCACTTAAACATGATCCTCGGAGATGTTGAAGAGACAGTAACAACTGTAGAAATCGATGAGGAGACGTATGAGGAGATTTATAAGGTAACTGATGTTGCAATTTAAACTTGATATAAACAATGAATCTGAATTGGTTTTATGTCAGTCTGTTGGATCACCTATATTTTGTTGCAGTCTGAGAATTTAAAATTATAATTAGTCTTTTATAGGTCATAAATAGCAATTACAACAAATATAAAGCATTATAACAGCAGCAACAAAAAAATCTATAAGAACAAATACCAGTCTAGATGTAAGATTAAGTCACCCATCTTTAAATATTTAAAAAAAACAACAACAACATAAATCCTCTTCCAAATGAATGACACTTAATTTTCTTTTTGAATAATTTTATTTTATTTAAGCCATCAAGTGTTGTGTTGACATGTGTAACATGTTTGTTTTGCAGTCGACGAAGCGGAACATTCCCATGCTGTTTGTTAGAGGAGATGGAGTTGTGTTAGTGGCTCCGCCACTGAGAGTCGGATAACTGACTTCCTTGAGTTGTACACCACTTACCTACCGAATTATTCTTTGGACTCTAAATTCTTCAAGTGGGTGGACTTTTAAGTGGATGACATTTTTGTTTTTGGAACCATGGAGCTGTAAATCTGTTTGTTTTGCAAGCTGACCTTTTGTTTTACGTTTTGGAAACCCATATTGGCAGTTCATTTGCGCCATATGTTTTGTGACTGTCATTAAAAATTCCTGAAGTTTGACCTTTTTCAAATGACTGATGGTTTCACTTATATAATAAAATCTTTGCTTTGTCATGCAGAGACTTCTCTACAAAACATCTCCTAATATGCACAATAAGTGCATCATTAACTCAACATTGAGACATTAGTGCATATTATTTATTTATTTATTTATTTATTTATTAATTTATTTAATGAACAGCGTTATGATGGGATATAATATCTTTCAATGCATGTTGTTGTTTTTTTAAAGTATGCATATATAAGGTTTGGAATAATTTATTTTTATTTTTTTAATATTTTGTCTGCTCACCAAGTCATTTGATCAAAAATACAGTAAGAGCGGTAATATTGTGAAACGTTATTACAGTCATTGCTGTTTTATTTTTAAAATTGCAATTACATTTTCAGTATCAGTACTAATCAGCTGCATCACATGATCCTTCAGAAATCAGAAATTTTTGTACTGTTTTGCTGCTTAATTATGTTTTTTGTTATACTTAAGAACAGGTTTTGCTGCATATACTACCAGTCAAAGCAGTAATGTTTTTAATTAGTCTCTTCTGCTCACCAAGCCTGCATTTGTTTGATCCATAGTACAACAAAACAGTAAAAATTGTAAATATTTTTACTATTTAAAATAATTGTTTGGTATTTTAATATATTTTAAAATGTAATTTATTCCTATGATTTCAAAGCTGAATTTTTAGCATCATTACTCCAGTCACATGATCCTTCAGGAAAAAAAAAAAAAAAAGCACTAAGCACTATGTAGAAAACAGCTGAGTAGATTGAATAGAAAGTTCAAAAGAACAGCATTTATCTGACATAGAAGTCTTCTGTAACATTATAAATGTCTTTATCATCACTTTTGATCTATTTAAAACATCCTTGCTAATTTTTTTTTTATTTTTATTTTTTCCAGATAAATGCTGATCTTTGGATCTTTCTATTCATGAAATAATTCTGAAAAGATTTAGTCAGCTGTTTTAAGTATTATGTATTAATAATAATAATAATAATAATTTTGAGCAGCAAATCAGCATATTAGAATGATTTCTGAAGGATCATGTGATGCTGAAGACTGGAGTAATGATGCTTTGATCACAGGAATAAATTACATTTCAAAATGTATTCAAATAGAAAAGAGTTATTTAAATTAGTAAAAATATTTAACAGTTTTACTGTTTTTTCTGTAATATGGATCAAATAAATGCAGGCTGTGGCATAAGAGACTTTTTAAAAAACAACAACAACAACAAAAAACTTCTGAATGGTAGTGTATCATGATATCCATAAAAAAAAATAATAAGCAGCATTGCTTTCAACACGGATAATAATAAATGTGTCTTAAGCAGCAAATATTAGATATGATTAGTGAATATAAGCATATTAGAATGATTTCTGAAGGATCATGTGACACTGAAGACTGGAGTAATGATGCTGAAAATTTAGCTTTGCAAATACAGTAATACATAAAATATATTACAATAGAAAACAATTATTTAAATAATAATAATCGCTTCTTGATACTATATTGTTTGAGACCTGTAATCATACCTGTAAATCTTTAGAAATAAAATAGTATAAGGTTTATGAGATTTCCTGAGCAACGGTCGGGTGAAGTTTCCCCGTGAAACTTCATTCGGCGAGTCTGTGATTAGGACGTCGCGGGTTGCGTTCGCTAAACGCAATTCCAGCGAAGGACTTGACGTGTCTGCTGCTCCGGTTGTGCCGCGGAGCATCATCCGGTTTTACTGGTACCCGGTTTACTCGTGAACCCTTCTGGGTGAGGCGCCCAGCGCACGCTTTTACTGGGTGCAAGGTTGGCGCTGAAGATCCCCAGGGAAACACGAGAAGCCGGTCCCCTCTCCAACATAGAAATGAATGGGATGGGTTTGGGTTTTCGTAGGGGGGCAGAGTTTAAGAAAGAAAGAAAGAAAGAAAGAAACAGTTACTATAGTTACACTATAGTAATCATGTTCACAATGTGAATGTAACACAAGATCTATTTTATTTTATAAGATGTATCATACATTATCCAAAAAAAAGTCCTTTGTTAATTACTGATATTTTATTTTATTTTATTTTATTTTATTTTATTTTATTTTATTTTATTGTCAACAAAGTATTTTCTTTTCTTTTCCTATCTTTTCTTATATGCAAATAAAATCATGACAAATGCATTAGTCAATTTTGTTTGTATGTTTGTTTTGTTTTTTGTCATGTCAAGCATGGGCCAAAATGGCCTTTGTTAATAGGCTTCAAAAAATTTTACTGTATTTATTTTGTTATTTTATTTTATTATTCTATCTATCTATCTATCTATCTATCTATCTATCTATCTATCTATCTATCTATCTATATTTATTTATTTAATTTCTTTGTTTTTTTTTTTCTGTATTTTTTTATTTTTTGGTCATGTCAAGCATGGGCCAAAATGGCCTTTGTTAATAGGCTTCAAAAACTTTTACTGTATTTATTTTGTTATTTTATTTTATTATACTATTTATTTATGTATGTATGTATGTATTTATTTATTTATATTTTATTCATTTATTTATTTTTTTTTTTTTTTGTATTTTTTTTGTTTTGTTTTGAGTGTGTGTGAATGATTTTTTTTTTCTTTTAAATCTGACACTAATGTTGTTGCTGCTAATAACATAAGTCTGAAATAATAATAATAATAATAATAATAAATCATATGGAAAATTATATATATATATATATATATATATATATATATATAATTTGATTTATTTATTTATTTATTTATTTTTATTTTATTTATTTTATTTCTTTGTATTTTTTTGTTTTGAGTGTGTGTGAATGAATTTTTTTTCTTTTTTAAATCTGACACTAATGTTGATGCTAATAACATAAGACTGAGATAATAATAATAATAATAATAATAATAATAATAATAATAATAATAATAAATCATATGGAAAATTATATATATATATATATATACAATATGTAGCGATATGTAAACAAACTGACATTTAGAGGGTTAAAATCCTGAATTGTTTTTATTTATTTTTGGCAGTTATTAAAAATTTATATGAAATAAAAAATAATATATACTATGATTGTGACCATTTTTTGACATGAACATTTTTGTCTTCTGTGTAACAACTTTTAAATGGACGCTCAATTGGGTTCATTCAAGTAGGTTTCCAATTGATTGTGCTATACTCAGGTATGACCAGCAGATGGAGCCAATGTTACATTCAACCTCACAATCTGTTCTCCCGTAGAGAGGCGCTATTGTTCTGTGCGGCTTCCTCTGTCTGATCTCGTGTAATTATGTTCCCCACAATTAACATCAAATTCACAATTCAATTACCATTTCAATGACGTGTTAAACGGTCTCTCGGGTCAAAACAAAGAGTGCCACTCCAAAAATAGAGCAGTTGTTCGGAGAAAGAACACCGAAATAACACGTTCCCATGATATGGGTCTTTCCCATTAGCGAGACAGTGACGCGAGTTCTCAATGAAGATGGCCTAACTTTTCCCACAGCCTAAAATAGCCTCCTGGAGGTGGTTGATAACCAAATATAGCTAGTTTTGGGAGCGGACCAGACGCAACACAGTTCTGAACAGCTGACAGATGTAACAAAATCTGGCTGCAACTCAGAACAGTGTTATTGTAACATCAGGCTAGTGGTCTTGTGCAAAAACTAGTGCTAGATGATGAAAAGAAGAACAATAAAATATGATGTATTACCAGTACAATGTTATTTGTAGGTTTAAAAAATGACAAAACAAATGATGTGCTAAATGACAAGTTTATTTGAGCTTTTCTGTGGAGGAACTGAGGAACGCCAAGTTGCCAAATACTGGATAAAATATTTTGTCCAAATATTTGGATAAAAATATAACTATGGCCTTGAGGTGGTTTAAATATTTTTCTAACATCGACCAAATGTGTCTTAAATTTACTGTGCTGGAATATGCACTGGAAACAGAGGATAATTTTTGAGGATACATTTTTAAAATGGAATTTGTGGTGTATTTTTGCACTCTCTTTGGTCATCTTCAATCAATTGATCCTGTAAGTAAACTCAGATTTCTGCGAGAAAGAAAGCCTGACAATTTGGATACCTCTTCATTAGTGTGTTGTTTCATATTGCAAACATGTTCCTGGGCTTTGCGCTGATTACATAAACACTGGAGCAGTTCCCTGCTCATTCAGTTAGCTGAACCTGAAACAATTGAATAAGAATGGCCTCCAGGTGCGTGCTTATAAATGACAAAATGCATTAAATGTATAAATGACACAGCCTGTATGCGTAATATTGTCCATATACTGTCTAAGTAAAAAGTTATGGCTACAGAAGCTCAGTCGACACCATTTGTGGCATATTTAGATGACCAAAAATAATAATCTCTCAGACCTTGTTTAAAAAAGTAAGCTTAAAGGGTTGTGCACATCAAAGATTATAACAATAACTACATTTGTGAAGTTTTAAAGTATTAGCTTATAAATTAGCTGAAAATGTACTTTCAGGCCATCCAAAGATGTAGATGAGTTTATTTCTTGATCAGATTTGGAGAAATGTAGCATTACATCACTTGCTCACCTATGGATGCCATCAGAATGAGTGTCAAACAGATGATAATAACATCACAATAATTCACACGTAATCCACACCACTCCAGTCCATCATTTAATGTCTTGAAGAGTTATAAAGTCAGAATTTATATCTTACAATTCTGTTAGTTTCTCTCAAGTCCATCAGTTATTGTCTTGTGAAGAGATATGAAGTCAGGACTGTGAGACAAAAACGTGAAATCCTGACTTTTTTTCTCATAATTGCGAACTTTTATCTCACAATTCTGACATTTTTCTCACAAGTCCATCAGTTATTGTCTTGTGAGGAGTTATAAATTTATAACTCTGAGATAAAAACTCACAAATCTAACTTTTTCCTCATAATTTCGAATTTATATCTCGCAATTCTGACATTTTTTCTCAGAAGTCCATCAGCTGTTGTCTTGTGAGAAGTTAGAAATTCAGAACTGCAAGATAAAAACTGTTTTTCTCATAACTGCTAATTTATCTCACAATTCTGCCATTTTTTCCTCACAAGTCCATCAGTTAATGTTTTGTGAAGAATTATAAACTCAAAATTGCGAGATACAAACATGCAATTCTGACTTTTTCTTGTAATTGCGAATTTATATCTCGTTCATCAGTTCTTGTCTTGTGAAGAGTTATGAAGTCAGAATTGTGAGATATAAACTCGCAATTGCGAGTTATAAAGCCCAATTCTGAGGGGGAAAAGACTGATATGTTCTCAAAATTGCGAGTTTAACCCTCTAAATTTTCTCAAAAATTGTGAATTTATAGAAATTTATATCACTTATATATTCTGACTTAATTTCTCAAATTAAGGCAAAAATGTATATCTTGTTACTTTGACTTTGTAACTCCCAATTGCCAGTTTATATCTCACAATTCTGAGAAAAAAAGTCAAAATTGCAAGATGTGAACTCGCTATTGCAAGAAAAAAAATCAGAATTGTGAGATAAAAAGTCACAATTACCTATTTTTTTTTTATTCTTTATTTATTTATTTATTTATTTTAGTCAGTGGTGGAAACAGGCTTTCATAGAAGATGGACTTTTTCTCTGGAGGAAGCATTATTATGTATTATGGAATCTATTTTGCCCAGAAGTGATGGATTAAAGTTAAAGAAAATGTTTTAATGATGGATTTATTTCTTAAAAACATCCAGCTTTTCACTTCACAAGATGTTTATTGATGGACTGGAGAGGTGTTAATTACTTGTGGATTATTGTGATGTTTTTATCAGCTGTTTGGACTCTCATTCTGACAGCACCATAGGATTCATTGCTGAGCAAGTGATGCAATGCTAATATTTTTGTAAATCATTTTAATTTTATAGGGAAGTCCAAACCACAAGTATAACCATGCACTCTTAAAAATAAATGTTCCAAAAGGGTGTTTTTGCAGTGATGCCATAGAAGAACCATTTTTTTGGTTCTCCAAAGAACCTTTCAGTGAACAGTTCTTAAATGAAGAACATTTTAACTTTTTTGACTATAAAGAACCTTTTCTGCATTTGAAAGGTTCCATGGATGTTCAAGGTTCTACATGGAACCCTTGATGCCAATAAAAAAAAAAAATAATAATAATCTAAAACAGTGAAGCACTTACAATGGAGGAGAATTGCAAGTACTGAAGGACAAAGCTTATAATTTTTACTTTACTTAAAGGGAACACTGGGTATTAAGACTTAATATAATGTAATCAATGTCTTTTATTGAAGTATGTAGTAGAAAACCCATGAAAAAATTACGATATTTAAAAAATCTGCATCATTTTATACATATTTTGGACTATGGGGGGGTGCCATTATTTCAATAACGTCAAACTTTTACTGCAACACAGCTTCGAAAATAAAATACTGATATGATGCCACATTGTGCAGCTTTTAGTTGTAATTTCAGTCAAAGGGCAATAAGATAAGTGATGTAAGTCTTCAGTGCTTAGGAGAAAATAATGGGAAGATGCCTGTGGATGAATAAAACTTTCTAAAGACCCGCATCTTTGTTCTCTCCACTTTAGTCCTAATGCCTTTGAGTCTTTTAGTAGCTACTGAAGCTACAGCTACTGAAAGAGCTTCCAAAGACAGAGACAAGAAACGCTAGATGCCATCTTGGCAGGATGTAAACATGCCGATGCTTGACATGACGCCACAGCCACCAAAGGAGTTTCTCAGCATGGATTTCACTCGATATCTGGGGGCGTTTAGACTCCTTGTGGCGAAAAAAGAGATGGTATGGCATTTGGTTTAAAGGAGAACTCCACTTCCAGAACAACAATTAATTTAACAAATAATTTACTCACCCCCTTGTCATCCAAGATGTTCATGTCTTTCTGTCTTCAGTCGTGAAGAAATTAAGTTTTTTGAGTATTTTATTTTCTGACTTGTGTAAAAATAACAACAGGTAGTGCCAATAGTTCACCAAGTGCAACCATTTGATGTCATCAAAATAATGGCACCGCCCATAGTTCAAAATATGTATAAAATGATGTGGATCTTTTAAATAATGTAAATCCTTCATGGGTTTTCTACTACACATTTCAGTAAGAGACATCATTTATGATATATTAAGCCTATAAATGTTGCTTATAAATAAAAAGTAAGTAAATTAAATAAAAAAATAATTAAATGAACATTATTCAACATTATAAGTATTGTTGATTGATCTTCTTGAACCTGCTATTTTCATTTAATACATGGCTTTTTCTCTGGCTAAGAACTGGGCTTTGAATCCACATCATCCTTCAGGATTGGTTTTTCCTACTAACTAATGTGAAAAGCATGTCTCAGGCTGTTGAAAATGGCTTACGGCCGTGAGGGACATGACATCAAAGACCTGCGGCTCTAATCTTAGATTGGCTGGAGTGTCCAGCAATCCTCCTAAGCTAGAAATAGCAGCGCTAAACATAGGCACATGGACTGTAAGATGTTATACTAATGTGCAAAGAAAGATGCTGCCAAGTCAGTGCAAAGTCCATTTGTTTTTGGCTGTAGTGTTAGTGTGATTTAATGACCTCAGGAACATATTTGCACAGGTGCGTCAATTTGAATTGTTACTCATCTCTGCATGAACAGAGTAAAGATATGGGTGGGTGATTCTTTTGTATTGTAGTGTGTCCGTGTCTTATGCAGGAATCTAAAATAATTAAAGAACCCAGCATGCAAAACACAACCAATTCATTTTTAAAGCATTTTTTTATTTAGAGTAGGATTTTATGTTTCTTTTTATGTTTTATTTTTGATTGTTTATTAATATCCATATGCAACAAACATGCATTTTATCACACACTGGTGATAGCTTCCATGTGTATTTAATTTGTCAGAGTCGTTAAATGTAAATATGGCCATAAAGATGTCATCGTGGAACCTTTAAAGTATCCAGACAGTGTTTGTATCAGTATCGCATCCAAAGAAATGTAGTAAACAAATTATTTTCTCATAAAATCAGAGATTTACATCTCTGCTGTGTCAAACAACAGTAGCGTCTGTGGTCTGCTTGTTTTTTAACTCACAAAAATGCAATAAAAAACAATTTAAATGGATTCCTCGACATATAATTGTTTAGAACTTTCTTGATTATATTTCTTTAATAGCAGACATAAAATCAAAATCGCACTGTTATTGTAAATAGTTGTCGGGTAAACTGATAAACAATGGTGTGCTGCTATTCGAGTGATTTTGTTGCTGCTCTGTATCTTTAAACTTTGATTTAATTTTCCTCAAACAGACAGGCCTACAATCAGATTTATCACCCTGGCCAGTATTCAGACAAGATCTTGATGAAAACCGGCTTTGAGTTGAGTGAGATCAGGTGCTGTTACAAACAAGAAACAGGCCAATACAATAACTGCTGCTGGAGATGAATGTCTCTCATACTTCACTCACAAAAGCACTTTCTAAATATATGACGTGTGATTTAAAGCATAGAGAAAATGCACATTACAACTTACAACATAAGATTTCACAAAGAAGCCTCAGCAGGGTTGTTATTGTTAACTAAAAAACAAACAAACAAAAAAATATATGTTAACTAAAAAAAAAAAGCATTAACTGAAATTACATTTAATATTTGAATCAGTTTTTTTTTATTAGCTTAAGGTGAAGTACTAAAATTACTAAAACTAAAGATAAAATAAAAAATGATTAAAATTTTTAAAATAATAATAATAAAAATAACAAAATTACTAAGTTTGTATTAACTAAAATTTAAATAAAAATTAAAAATGTTACACTCTTGCATCATGATGGTGAATGAAGTTAAAGTACTACTTAAAATAAAAAAAAAATAAAATAAAATCTGTAAAAAAAAACTGAATAAAATGACAAAAAATGCACAATAATTGAAACTAAAATATTTCATTTTAACAAATATAATAATAAATACTAGAATAGTACATTAATAAACCATTCTAAAAAAATAATAAAAATAGCATTAGCACTTAGACCTTGCAAACTATTTAAAAACACATTGTCAGAAATAATGAACAGACGTCTGTAAGATGTCAGTTTTACATACATTCTAAATGATGAACATCTTAAAGACATGTAACAGACATCTATTTTACATCTGATAGGAAATGTCCTATAGACATATTGCAGATGAGCAAACACTCTAAAAAATACATCTTCCAGTTGTAAATGCACACATCCAGTAAACAGCTCCGTAATGTATATGTGCTATCAGGGAAGATACAAAAGCTGTCACTGGGGCGGTATCCTTTCAAAAGGTTCACTTTTGTACCTATTAGGTTCTAACCCTGATAGCACATATACATCTCGGAGACGTCTATTTGACGTCTGCATTTATATCTGCAAGACATATTTTTTTAGATTGTTTGCTCATCTGCAATACGTCTATAGGATGTTTCCTATCAGATGTCAAATAGACGTCTATTAGATGTCTTTAAGATTTTTATGATTTAGAATGTATGTAAAACTTACATCGTACAGACATCTGTCAGATGTTTGTACACAGCAGATGCTTTCCAGATCAAGTGATCTTCAACAAACATCTTGCAGACATACGTGTGCTATCTGGGAATATGTGCACTTTAAGTACTAAAATGTACCTTTAAGGTACCAAAATAGACTCTTTAGATACAAACATGTACCTTTTTGAAAAGGTTCCACCTCAGTGACAGCTTTTGTACCTTTATTTCTAAGAGTAAACGAATACCTGGCAACCAGCAACACCTAGCATCATAGGAATTAATTTTTAAAATTTTATTTGTTCATATATTTATCAATCAATCAATCAATCTTATTTTGTGTGGAAACATTAAATTGCTTATAACAATCTTTTTTTTTTTTTTTTTTTTTTTTTTTTTTTTTGTGCTCAGAAGTTGACCAGCAGCATTTTTGTTGACCCTCAAATGGGCATATTTGAGCTAATACCCGAAAGGAATTTACAATTTGAAAACAGCTCCTTTCCACAACTTTATTACACACAACTGCCAGAAGGGTCTGGAGAGACTGCGGACTATTGCCAGGGATTCTTTATTTGATGACTTTCCTAGACATGCTACAGAGAGTTTTGGGTTCAGCCGTGTCATTTGGAGGCCACGCTGGGAGTAAACAGAGCAATTTACATTGCTCAGTGAATATTACGGTAAATTTTTCTTTCCAACGGCTTTGAATGGGCGACTTTGAAGTGTCCTGCCTGCATATAAACCGACCACAATTAAAACAGAAGCCGCTTTTGTTTTGGCATTTTCCACTGTATTTTCCACTGAGACTGACCGCGAATAATGGGAAAGTCACATATAATTTCCTATTTCGGTCGCAGGTGGCACGGTGAAATGAGCTCCGTTGCAAATACATAAGATACTTTCACATCGTACCGATCTGTCAGGACAGTTTATAAAGCAATGGAACACAACGGAAGAAACAGGCCCACGTCCATAGAGCTTGATAGACAGGCACCTGTGAATCCTCGCCTTACTCAATGGACAGCTGCGCTTCCCTTTAAAAGTCACGCTGACGGACTGCAGAAGCGAAGGGAAAAATAAACGGCCCTGGTGACCTTGAACGGACCTGTGCGTCAGAGACCCCGTTCGAAACGCCAGAATGCGACACGGATACATCTACGTTGCATTTGGAGCTGAGAATCGTAATGTTGAGAGCAGCGCTGCGACTGGACTCGTTCGCTGAATGTATTTCTGGTGCCTTTGTCCCAAGCATTAGAATGTGAAAGGCAGTGGACAGCACCTTTTGTGTTGGGTTAATCTAGCGAAAGCATTGTTCGTATTATATTAATTGTTCCCTGTAGGATGTTTTTGCATCTGGCAGCGGATCCCATATTGTATCCCTGAACAATGGGTAAACATTGTACCGTATTACTGGTGAACGCACTCTTGCACCTGTACATAAACGATTTCCATTGGGCTTTTGTTGTTTCAAGTGTATTGTGCTGAAGGGTTGGACTTCTGATCTGAATTATCCACTCAGGTGTTGTTTATCCATGCTTGTTTCCTGAACTATGCCTGTATGTGACGTTTTTTTTTTTTTTTTTTTTTTTTCTTTTAACATTTTCAAGAAGACATAAATGTTAAAATATAATGAATTTATTCTATGGACACTGATTTAATTTCCTGAGGTAAATGTAAGTTCATATAATGTTGTTCACCAGCTGTTTTATTGGAACACTGACTGGGCAATTACATGAGAGAATGCATTCATTTTACAAATGTATGTACAATTGTACAGTTATGTTATTGTACATTGTAAAATACTACTGATGTTCATTAGTGTTTTTAGTGTTGTAATTATTAATGATGAGCGGAAGAAATTATCTGTTCACAAAAGCTGTGTCTGTTCAGTTGAGGTTGCTTTTTTTAAAATTATTATTATTATTATTATTATTATTATTATTATTATTATTAATCAGGCTATTGCACACATGTACGGCTGAACCTTCAAACTGACCGATCAAATCAACACAACGGAACTTTTTGCTTCCATCCAAAATGTTGTGGGAAAAGTTTGAATCTGCCTCCATTCGCGTAACCAATCATCTGTAAGAAACAACCATTTAAGCCAATCAGCGTTCAGTATTACTTATCACCGAACCTGCTTATTGTTAAGATAAGCTGAAGAGAAGCTTTAAAATCTTGCCGAAATATCGATAAAATACAAATTTATGAATTTCACAACATGAAATATGTTCTTATATAAATGTTGAAATGAAGAAACAGAGTTTGTTTACTCAGGTAAGTAGATGGTAAATGGAATGGGGCTCTCCGTTCATGCATGTAGAGTAGTCATGGTCTGTTGTTTTTCTGCGTGTTTTTTCCGCATATTTACTACACTGACGACAGCTGTTGGTTTTTGCAGATATTATAAGGCGTTATTAGTTATATAAACTATTTTAGGCTGTCAGAGTGTCGTTTCTATAGCCAACAGTTATCAATAAATGTGATCCCAGACCACAAAACCAGTCATAAGGGTCCATTTGTTGAAATTGAGATTTATACATCATCTGAAAACTGAATAAATAAGCTTTCCATTGATGTATGGTTTGTTAAGACAGACAGACAGACAGATAGATAGATAGATAGATAGATAGATAGATAGATAGATAGATAGATAGATAGATAGATAGAGAAAAATACCATTATAGTTGTCAAAATCAAGTTCTTAGAAATGCATATTACTAAATCAAGTTTTGATATATTTATGGTAGGAAATTTACAAAATATCTTCATCGGACATGATCTTTAATCAACATCCTAACGATTTTTGGCATAAAAGAAAAATTAATCATTTTGACCCATACAATGTATTTTTGGCTATAGCTACAAATATACCTGTGCTACTTATGACTGGTTTTGTGGTCCAGGGTCACAGTTAGACCTATATCCACTTTTTTTAACGTAAGACCAAGTGCGTCCGTTTGTAATTTGAATTTGCAAGGCTTCTGGCATCATTTGCAGTTATGTACAATCATTTTTCCAGTTATGTACAAAACCAGTTCATTATGTTGTTTGATATTGCAAACTGTTATTACGTAATTCATTATCATAATCATAAACACAGCAGTTACTGTTTACTGCAGTTTGTTATTCTTCTAGTTATTTACTTATAGCGGCTAATGAACCGGAAGTCTCTCACATTTAAAGAAAATGGCTTGCATCTGCGTTGAAAGATAAGGTGGATAAAAATCCCTCACGGACTGCCACTGCTAACAACCACTCAGAACATGTTAGCAACTGCATGGCAACGTCCTAACACATTTGGGTTTGTGGCAGCAAGTTGTGCATTGAGTATCGCTCATCTAGTTTGGTTTTGTTATTGCACGCTGTAATTCCAACTCTTGTAAAACAATATACAGCTTTGGATAACCACCATTTGCCCTTGTACGGAGGTGAAGAAATGCCTAAACGCAAACATTCCAGTCACTCCTGCTATCAACAACAACTCTATTAAAACAACAGCTCAATTGCTCATGCTACAATAAAGCCATCAGACCACAAAGCTTGTGTGTTACTGGTGGTAGAAACTAATAAAAGTGTTATTAGGTTTCTGTTCGTGTTATGCATGCTAAAGTACCGCTCAGTATTAATTTGTTCCCAAGGCCAACCTCATTCCTTGGATATTTTGGTCCTCTTGTTACACTCATTAACAGCTTGGTTATTTTGCTTATAAAATAAATCTTTTATATACTTAAAGGCGTCCAGGCAATATTACAAGCTCTTTAAAAAAATAACTATGAACTTTAAATAGCTTTCAGTGATGTTTGTGTTAAAGAGGTATTTATAGCAAGCTCTCAGAGTCTGGCATATTCCATCTTGATTTGTCCCTGAGTACCTTCAGTGTGTTATCCTGACTAAAACCTTCAGGCTGCACAAAACCACAACACCTTGAATTAACTTTAGCAAGCTGCCTTGATGTCTGCATAGGCAGCTCCCTTCTAAGGCAGCATAACTGAAATTCATTGACTGATTTGGAAGGTTTATTTTCCACTGCATTCTGGGATTGCATACTTGCAGTGTTGCCATCCCTTACCAAAAAGAAGTATACTTCAAGTTTATTTTAATAATATAATTAAGTAAAGTTCAAGTATATTTTAAGTACTTTATGTAGTAAGTAAACAAAAAGCAGTGTACTAATAGTATACTTTTAAATTTACTATTTCAATACTCCTTGTGACTAAATTGGCCCACTTTCTAGTATATAAAAGTATACTTTTAAGTACAGAAGTAAACTTTGAGTACACAACTAGTTTACTTCTATGTTTTCAGTTTGTACTGCACATATACTAAAAGTGAACTTATAGGTGTACTGATTATTAATTTACTAGTTTGCTAATTGAATCCTTTTTATGCATTTTTAGTACACTTTGAAGTATAGTCTCAGTAAACTACTAGTTTGATAGATTTATACTGCAAGTATACCTGTATGTTTTCTTTAAGTAAACTTTACATCATACTTTAAGTATACTACTATGTCCCTATTTAGTTATTAATTTGTATATATTTTGTTATATGAATATCTGAACATATAAAACATCTAAAGAAAGAACAGGGTATCTGCTTGTAAACAAAAACATTGTATTGTAGGTTCATGCATTCTTTTTTTTTTTTTATAAACACTTGAATGTGGGTAAGTTGCATAAATAAAAAATAAATAAATAAAAAACATTTTGAACAAAAAGCTAAAATAAAAAGACTATTTAGTGGACTTCAATGGTGGCTGACGGGTTGCAAGTCCAAATTGCAGTTTCAGTGCAGCTTCAAAGGACTCCACACAATCTCAGCCAAGGAATAAGGGTCTTATCTGGCAAAACGATTGGTCATTTTCTAAAAATAAATAAATAATAATAAAAATTGCTGTACTTTTTAACCACAAATGCTTGTCTTGCACTAGCTTGACTTCACGCATTACATAATCACGTTGGAATCGTAAGTGCTTGACGTAAGCATGACGTAAGTGGAAGTAACGGCCTAATGTTTACAAAGCGAACGTGCAAAGAAAGTCAAACGGCCTTTGCAAAAAAGTGTAAAAGAACACTGTCAGAATATTTTAAAGTTGGAGGAGAAAATGAGTTTCTACCCAACCTACCTTTTTGAACCTGAGTACACAGATGAAGAACTAACCTTTCGTGACTATTCCAACATGATTATGTAATGCGTGAAGTCCCGGACACGCATCGCAGAGCTCGTTCAAGACGAGCATAATTATTCAATTAATTTTTTTTAGAAAGTAAACGATCATTCACTAGATAAGACCTTTATTCCTTGGCTGGGATTGTGTAGAGCCTTTTGAAGCTATCATTAAACTGCAATTTGGACCTTCAACCCATAAATTAGTAAATTATCTGTATATTTTTATTCTGGAAGTGAACTAATCCTTTAACGCACACTAAATCCACACTCTCTCTTGTACCTCTTTGGAGTGGTATTCGAGGCTAAGCGTATCCCATCATTCATCATGTTCAGAAACTCATGTGCCCCAAAGATGTGAGATTTTGAAATTGCGAAAACCTTCTAGTGTAAGTTAAATTAATTAGAAATCACATATAAAATTGGTAGTAAAACATTTTTGCGTGTTGTATTGATGCAGGGGACATTCTGGCATGGTTCTGTCAAAGCTATGAGCAAAATACTTTTCCATTAAGGAAATATGTCTTACCTCAAGTGTGTATTAGGACAGGCCTGAGACTTATGTTGCCTACTGACATGAAGCATCTTTGTGTTGCTGTCTAGGTAGGCAGCTTACTAGGTTTAGGAACACAGCTCTGTTGAGCTATATTTAATTGTCAAAGCCTATCTTACCTTAACTCCACAAGTAGTACCCAGCCCCCAACTCAGCTTATATTCAGATTGATTATCATTTAAGTTGGCACACATGTTTTCTCACCGAGAGAATTAGCTTGGGATCTGCCTGGGGAAAATGGGTCAAATGACTTCTGTGAAGTAGCCAGGAACAAATGACTATGTGATCATTTATCCTGAGCATACCTCACCAAACAGCAGTTAGATAACAGGTGGGCAATGACAGGAAGAAGTCCTGGATGTAGGGCCAGAGAGTTAAGATGTACCAAGGTCGGTTTATGTAAGTGTCACTGTAAACAGTTGATAATGACATTAAAGGGAGAGGAAGAGAGAGTGGGGTTATTATTTACATTGACACCAGCCAATTAGCAAACTGAACTGGACTGTAATGTAGGGCATTTTAGCTTCAAAATGCATTTATTTCCACATTTTGAATTGATCTTTTCATTTACAAAATATTATTATTGTTAAAACTGTAAAAAGAAAGGTTCAGAAAAGAAAGGCACATAAACAGGTGTTTCCACAATTATGGGAGCTTTTGTTCCTGTGGACTTAACAAACTAAAACAACAGTTTATACATGAATCATGGCAGATAATATTTCAATGTGTATATATGATATAATAATCTCTTTACAGTGGATTTTCGTATTTTTGATTTTGGTTTTGTATATCGAAAAAAAAGGGCCAAGCACTGAACCCTGAGGCACCCCATTGGTTAGCTCTGTCAAATATAGAAAAATTAATGTGGAGTCTGGTGGCTTTCACTTGCAGATGTCCATAAAGTCCAAGTGACAGTAAATTGCCCCATTTTATATTTCAGGTTTTGTTCATGAATGCTTTAACAGTGGAAAATGAAAATTTGTTTTTAGGTAGTAGATTCAGCAATACCTCATTCACATCCTGTTTTTCTGGTAATAGTGCCCAAGCTGAACCCTTTACAGTAACCATAAACACAATAACAGGTCCTGGTCACAGTCTATCATTTAAGTCCAACCACAGACCAGCACCAACAAATGCGCAACCCGTCTGGTGCCATGGCATGTTAATGGTTTTACCCAGATTTTGGGACGACACAATGCTCTAAACACAAAAATGCAATGAGGTTGCTATAATAATGCCACTACTATCTGCAGACCATATGGAACCCATCTAGTGGAAAGGTTTAGGAGAAGGTCTGCGTGCCCTGCGAGTGTCATTTCCCGGACTTGCTAAGGAGTTCACGCAATTGCCCTCACTAGCAAGTGTTTGCATGCCATAGCCCGACGAGACATGTTTTTCCTCATGCACACCAGTGGCAGTTCTGGACCCATTAGGAGTTCTCTTCCGCTACTTGTTGACATGCATTGAAAGTACTTTCCCCTTAAGTGGGCCTTGTCTTAGTTTCTCTCTGTGGACTGCATTTGCTTTCTAAAGGCCCTAATTCAATACAGAAAGCTTGTTGTTGTCTATCTATTGGTGGTCACAGAAACTATATTGTTTGCTCTTTTCCTAAGCCCAGATTTATTGGTTTTGGGTTGGGGCCAGATGGGTTTCTAAAGGAGAAAAATTTGGGTGGCTCAGTTTGCATCCTTAGTAACCTGTTTTAGTTATTGTGAGAAATGCCACTGAGAACATGTTGAATACACAGTCAAAAAAAGCCTCGTGTTGAGAAATTTGGTTTATGTGGAGCCTAAATAGACCTGATGAGGAATGAGAATGTAGGACCATTGTTTTAACAGCATTTTTAAAAATCAAAAGTTGTATCTTTTAACCTTAGTTAATGCACTGTGGACTAACATGAAATTTTATTAAAAAAAATACAGCATTATTGGTAATTACATAATTTTTTTAGGGCCCAGCACCGAACCTTGAGGCACCCCAGTGGTTAGCTAATGTGACATAGGCCCTGTCCCAAATAGCAAAGTGGATGTGGACATATGGCAGTAAATTGTCTCATTTCAGCGTTGTGAATTTGTGTACCTGTGGGAACAATTTCGCAAGATGCAAAATACGTACCAATAGGTACATATCAATGCAGTTTCCAACAGAAATGTCCACCAGAAGCAGTAAAACAGCGAGCACTTGTGATCGTTTTCATATACCGTTATGATTACAGCTTCATATGTTTCACTTTCCGGATGTAACAGACTTGCTCTGTACATCAGCCGCACGGAATTGGACTTAGGATGCAGAATCCTTGGGTACGAATCTCATGAGACACATGACTCATGATGAAAGATCTGAAAGATGAGAGATCAAAAAGCAAGCTGAAACGGCATGCTTGCGATTGCATTTTTACATCACGTTTGCTTTTGTTCATACTATCAGGTAGTTTTAGTTGTAGTGCAGATGGTACATTATTTTAAAACATCAAGGAGTATTACGAGTTATAGCGCAACTCAACTGACATTTCAAGTCAGAACTGCAGTGACACGTACAAAACCAGCATCACATAAAACATATGTACATTCATCTGTTCTACTACACTCTACACTCTTTTAGCGCCACTCAGTGGAACAGGTTGAGTAATTTAGAGTTTAAATAACATAGCAGATTTATTCATAATAAAGTAATATATATATATATATATATATATATATATATTTTTTTTTTTTTTTTTTTTTTTTTTTATGGAATTTCGGGAATATCAGACTCATTTTTCATCATTTACACCAATCATTTTTCACCAGTGGAACAGCTTGTGTAATATCTTAGCGATGTCTGTGACCAAAAAAAAGTAAAAAAAAAAGTAAACTAATTAAACTTAATTGAATGACTCATTATTTAATGTTGTGCACCTGACTGTGAGCAATAACCGCATGTCCCTACTTTAATAAGGTCTGTGATGCAAAAATATGTTTTTGTTCAACATAAGCACTTAGTGTTTGCTCAGCAGTTATCTGAAATATAATACAGACTGTGGAGTTTTACATGTTTGACTTCAGTACTCGAGAATTTCAAACTGTATTGAGTACAACACAAAATGCAGTATTACAACATAGACAGCAGGTATCATAAAATGCATTAGAAAAAAAAAAAAAAGAACAACAGGTAAAGTTTCATGATTGATTGCCTACCAAACATCAGGAGGCAGTTAAATGTATAGAGTAACTGCATCACAAAAAACTTTACTTTCATTAAACCTGTCCAACTTTTGCATAGTAGTTTACTCAACACATTTCTGGCTTCCATTGTAAATGTCTTAAATTAGAATTCAATAAAGAGACCATGAATGTAAGCATAGTGACACTGGTGTGTTTATTTGCCTTTATCTAACAGAGACTGTGCAAACTCACTCCTAGAGACTGTTTGCCAGCTTGCGAGTTAATATTTAAATAAATCTGTCACCTACCAGTGAGCTTCCCTCTAGGATCTGGGATGTGCACCAGTATCCTGAAAGCAGCCCTGTCCAAGCCAAATAAAAGACCTTTCACTGGGTGTCAGCTAATGCATGCATTTGTTTATAAGCGGTACAGTTTGCATTGCGCATATAGAAAACAACAAGCCGCAGACGGTTAGCGTGGTTCAGAAATTCCGTGATTTACTATGTTAACTGCTGCGCTGGATTGTTTTGAACTGGGGCTTTGCATGCTAAATGAATGTGGTCTGTGGTTTTAAGGCAGCTTTTGGGGACTTTCCCAGTTGTCTCCTTCTGCTTCAAGTCACAGTCAAGTGTTGCATGATTGACACAGCATGTTGAGCTCTGTTCTAAATGCATGTGGGCCCTTAAAGTGGAGAAACAAGTTAGCTTTTGTGTTCTTTGATAACCTTCACAAATGAAATGAAAAATGAATTTTTTTTCAAGATTATTCCTTGACAGGTGATGCAGGTGTAACATAATCTGCAGCAGAATTGTCTCAGCGAGCCCTGACCTGTGGGGGACTTATATTAATTCCGTGCTTAACACAGTTATAAATGACTCATGGTTTAGAGGTTCTCATGAAGCAACACAATCCACTCACTCCACTTTCAGCACTGTGTCAAGTGAGGATTTGCAGCCAGCAAAACCAACCAATGCTTCGTCCTACATATGAGGTGGCGCGACTGGCTCTCATTGTTTGGAGTTCCCACCTTGTTGAAATCCTTCCCAGGACGCCATGTTCTTGATATCTTGTTGTCCCATGAGTGAGGAATTTAGGACATCTTGGGAAAGTGTTTTAGGGCACCTGCAATGTGGTGTGATAGGTGTAATAGCCTTAACAGAACAACATTGCACTCAGTCATGACGTTGCGCCCAAAATTGAAAATTACTCAACCTCAAGCCATCCTTGGTATATATGACTTTCTCCTATGAGTTCTATTACAAAAAATATTCTGGCTCTTCCAAGCTTTATAATGGCAGTGAGGTCAAGATTTTGGCATTCAAAAAAGTGCATCCATCCATCATAAAAAGTGCTCCACATGGCTGCCGGGGGTTAATAAAGTCCTCCTAAAGTGAATTGAAACATTTGTGCAAGAAAAATATCCATATTTAAAACTTCATAAACCATAATCTCTAGCTTCCACTAGCTGTCATATGCGTGTTCACAAAAGAGTGGAGTTCCAGCAGATGATGTAGGACATAGGCGTAGCGTAAGCTCCGGCGAGAAATGATGAACGCGGAAGCAGAGGAGAGAGCAAAACAAAACACTGGTCACGAATTAGAGGTACAAAATAAGAATTTATAAAGAAAAATGTTGGAGAATGGTTTTCCTTTGCTCCTGTAGTCTCTTGCAAGACTAGCATATTCTCACCTACATCATCCGCTGGAATGCCACTCTCTCATGAACTCTCTCGTAAATTGCTCCTGGAGGCCCAAGGTCCTGCAGATCTTAGTTCAGGGCTGGGCAACTTCGGTCCTGGAAGGCCACTGTCCTGCAGAGTTTAGCTCCAACCCTAATTAAACACACTTGCCTGTAGCTTTCTAGTAATTCTGAAGACTGTAGTTAGCTTGTTCAGGAGTGTTCGATTAGGATTGAAGCTAAACTCTGCAGGACAGTGGCCTTCCAGGACCGAAGTTGCCCAGCCCTGTTTTAGTTCCATCCAGCTCCAAAACACTTGCCTAGAGCAGGGATAGGCAACGTTGGTCCTGGAGTGCCCCTGTCCTGTAGAGTTTAGCTCCAAACCTAATCAAACATACCTGAACAAGTCTTCAGAATTGCTAGGGCTATAGGCAGGTGAGGTTATTTTTCAGGGATGGAGCTAAACTCCGCAGGACATCGCCCTCCAGGACCGACATTGCCTATCCCTGGCCTAGAGGTTTTTAGTGAGTCTGAAGACCTTGATTAGCTGGTTTAAGTGTGTTTAATTAGGGTTGGTGCTAAACTCTGCAGGACAGTAGCCCTTGAGGAACAGATTTGGAAAGGTATGACAAACTAAGTTGCATAAATGTGTTTGTTTTAGGCCCAGTGTTGCAACCAGTAACATTCAGTCTGCACAAAATCACAATTAGTTAGAAATTCTCCCTGTGGTCGATGACTAAACCGCGATCAATCGGAACGATTGCTCGCTCTTAATGCTTTTAGAATAGAACGTTCCATCTGACAACACCCATGCTGCTCTGTCAGTACACACTGATTTGTTTGGGAACTGCAGATAGTCTTTGTTCTCACATGTTGGCCTTAGCAGGCACACCACTGATTTCTCCATGATTTCCAGGAAGATTGTGCAGTAAAGAGAAAGGTGGGTAAAGTAAGTTACAGCCTGTTTGTGACATCCAGACAAACAAGGATAACTTGATCTTGGCAGTTGTGTTCAACTGAACCATTTCTTGGAAACAACTGAAAGACAAAATAATGGGTTTCAGATTTTCCCACTGCTATTCTAACTAAAAATTGATAGTGATTTTTATTTGAAGATGTCAGCTGTTGGATTCACAAGTTGGGACGAGGCCAACCTAGTCATTCAGGAATCCCAACCAAACCAACAAAAAAAAAAAAAACTCAATGGGTCTGCATACCAGTGTGAGACCATCTTGACCTTGCATACATGACTTGCTCCTTGCAGTACATTTCCTCTGCAACACTCAACAATGGATCAGCTGTGGACCGCACGCCTTAGGGAACAGCGGAGAAGGTATGGTATCTCTCCCACCAGCCATTGATACTCACTAAAGGACCTCTTGAATCACTCATCTGGCTGTCCTCCAATGCAGGATCATGTGGAAAAAAAGCACTTGACTTGGCACCGCAACCCTGTGGAAAGCATGCCTACCATTCTTCACAAAGTTCGACTCTCCCGGTTCCATTGCCTCAGAATAAAACTCTGACAGCAGAATTTGAGGTGTTACTTGATGGCCACATAGCACTTAATTGATTCTGTAAATCTGCTCTATTTCAATGAGCCTTAAAGGCATAGTTCACTCAAATATGAAAATTCAGTCATCATTGACTCACCCTCCACTTGTTCCAAACCTGTAAGAGTTTGTTTCTTCTGTTGAGCACAAAAAGACATATGTTTAAGAATGTCTGAAACTGAACAGTTGACAGTTGAAAACAAATATACTATGGAATATGGGTACCGTCAACTTATGGTTACGTTCTTCAACATATGTTCTTTTGTGTTGAGTAAGTGACAGAATTTTATTTTTTGGGTGAACTCATTTTCTGAAACTGCATTTAAAAAGTGTCTGCATTGGAAGTGTTGAGTCTGCATTTCTTTAATTTATTATTTTCCACCAGCTTTCTTTGCAAATCCATTCACACAGGTGTCCTCTCTTTAAAAAATGGTCAACAAGATGCACCATCTGTAAACACAGCCTATAAAGTCTTTTTTTGGAAAAGCTGAAATTTGATATGCCTGGGAACCCCACTGTGGCCAGTCCTACTTTTTTTTTTTTTTTTTTTCTTCATTTCTCATTTGATTTTGATGAATGTCTTTACCAAAAACACATGTGGGAACCAATTCTCTTTGCTTTGTTATTAATCTTGTCTCGCATGTTTATAGTTTGTCCTATTCTTGCCAATAGGATTGTTATGTTGACTAATGATGCCCAATTTACTTACTGCAGAAGTTGAACCTTTGATGGAATACCATCATGACTCTTGCTTGCATAACATATTTGGATTATAAATTTTGTAGAACACACACACACAAAAGACTTGAAGAATGTTCACGTTGCTCTTACATTTTTAGAACATGATTCCCAGTTGGTTTCCATATGCTATTAGGTGTTTTCTAGGCTGACAAGATGCTAGAAGGTTGCTAGGGTGCTGTAGATAGTTGCTGTTGTGTAATGAGTGTTGTTGTAGGGCATTACTATTGATCGGAAGGTCTTATCAGTAATGCAGGCTCTGTGATTAGTCAATAATCTCCATCACATGCTTTCAGATGGAGCGACATTTACTACACGGGGTGCGTTTCCCAAAAGCAACTAAGGTTGCAAGTTCCGTTGTTACCAATAGAGTTCAATGGAACTAATGACCATAGTTAGCTAACGATGCTTTTGGGAAATGCACCCAAGAGCCATAGTTCAAGCTAATATCGCGTTCATTATCAGATGCGATACATATCCGATGATGAACGCGATATTGCGTAGCTTGTCAGTGAACTACGGCTCTGTGTAGTAAATGCCACTCCATCTGACAGCATGTGATGGAGATTTACGATTGATCACAAAATGCGCGTGATAATCGCATCGGTTTTTTTGCACAGCCCTAGTTCGCAAAGCCATTAACATCAATAGCCATTGTTGATATTAGGCTTGTTTGGAATACATCGATACACCGATGCATATCAAGCAAGAACTTGATTAGCTGGTTCAGGTGTGTCTAATTGGGATTAAAGCTAAGCACTCCAGGACAGTGGCCCTCCAGGACTAAGTTTAGGCACCCTTGGTGTAGTAAGTGTTCTAGTGCATTGCTATGTGTTTTTATGTGGTTGCTAGGCTGTTCAGGGTGGTTGCCAGGGTGTTTTGATTGTGTTTTATTTGAAGACTATTTGAGGAATGTTGATACTTATTTTAATTTTTTTTCCCCCATAAAAGAAGCTCCAAGAATTGGAACTGAAAGTCCATGGAGAAAAATGACAGCAATTAGGCACATTTTTTGGGTACACAATCTTCTCATCTTCACTCAATAGTAGCAAAATGCCAAAAATGTTTAAAACAGGGTCTTTTCAACCCCTCCAAGGGTGTACTGAGTTTCCCAGGATTGATACTAATATCGTTAGTGGCAGTGCATGTCTGGCTCTATGGCTTAACAGATGTACTGAAGCAGAGAAATAATTGTTGTGGTTTAGCACATGACATGTTATTTTTCCGTCGGCTCTTGAGCACATGTTCTCTGTATTGCTTTCGGTGAGGGGTATGCTAACACTGGACTGGGGCCTTTAACATCCACTGTGCTTGAACTTGAGTTGTTTTTCGTGTGCTGGAGTCACTGGGTTCAAAGGGATGGAAACAGTGTATCCCCTCAGGATTGTGTGTCATAAAAAATGGTCCAAATTTGGAAACTCGAAACTCATTCTCATGGAGTTTGAGTTGGTTATTTGGCATTTAGCAGATGCTCTTTATCCAGCATGCAGCGCAGTAATCAGAGAGACAGTCCCCTGGGGCTCAGTGACTTGTTCAAGAACACAATGGTGATGGACACCTTTGTGTGACCAGCTCAAATCCTTCTGGGTTTCGACCCAAGTTAATATTCACTGATCTGTGACTAGATACAGTTGATATTTTATTTAATTATTATTTTTACATCGTTATGTTGTTAACCTGTTCTGGTTGTATTTCAGCACATGAATATGTTGAGTTTTTTAGATGGTTGCAAAGGCATTGCTGTTCAGTTTATAAGGTGGTCTCTGTGGTTGCTAGGGTATTGGTAGGTGGTTGCTAGAATGTTAATATATGGTTGCTAAGGTGTTCTGATTGATTTTGTGGTTTATAAGGTGGTTGTTAAGGTGTTTGAGATTACAGGATATTGAAGTTTTTGGGATGGTTCCAAGACATTGCTGTGCAGTTTATAAGACATTCTAGGTGGTTGCTAGGATGCTGCTAATTGATTGCTATCGTATTCTGGGTGATTGCCAGGACATTGTGGTTTCTAAAGGATTTTGAATGTTTTTTTGAGTTGCTGTGTTCAGAGTGGTTGCCAAAGCATTGCAAAGGCATTCATGTGACTGCTAAGGTATTCTGCATGTTTTAATATGTTGCTGAGTGGTTGCTGGGGTAGGTGTTAAGGTGTTCAGAGTGTATTACAGCACGACTTAGTGGTTGCTAGGGTTTGTGGATGGTTGCCGAGGTGTGTCTATGCAGGTTGTTCTGGGTGGTTGCTAGGGTCTTGCTAAGTGGTTGCTAGGGTATTCTGTTTGCTTTATAGAACATTAATATATAATTTCTGAGGTGTTCTGAGAGTTTTAATGAGTTGCTGTGTGGTTTCTAGGCTGCATTTTAGCATACTGCATTGTGGTTGCGGTTTTAGGCTGGTTTCCATGGTGGTGCTGTGTAGTTGATTAAATGTTCTGGGCACTGGGATTCTAGATGGTTGTTTGGGTGTTTTTTTAACATGTTGTGGTGGGGACTGATTGGTTACCATGGCCTTGGTGCATGGTTGCTAGGATCTTCTTAAGGTTTGGTTATATTCATGCACAGGGATGCATGAAGCACAGCTCACACAAAGGCCACTTTCGTAACAAACAACTTTCTTTTAGTCAGTGTGTTGACTTTGCATGGCCAACTTGAACGCTTTGTAAAATCTCTGTGGGGAAATTCCCAATTGCATGGATTCCTATTAAAATTACTTTATCCGATTTGCTATTTTTTTTTTCTTCAGTGGTTTCATGGGAATTGCTGTGCCATTTGCTAAGGAGATTGCTAGGATGTTCTCAAGTGTTTTTAGCACACTGCCATTTGGCTCAGCTATATTTTGTTGAACGATACAACAGAAGTCTTGGACTTTTTACTGACACCTGTTGATATGGATTAAGCTTAATTAAAAATGCAAACAAATTGTTGGTTGTTACGGTTGCTTGTAAAAATGAATTTATTCCCGAAGATGCGTAGGCACCTATTGTATCAGTTAGTCTTCATCGTTGTCACCGTCTTCTTCTTCTCCTTCTCCTTGTCCTTCCTTGACCACTAGGTGGTGCTGTGCCAAAACTGTGCAGGTACCCTCAGGTCGTGGTTATTATAACACAGACCAAGCCCCTGTCCCAAATGGCACACTTCCTGTGCACTTGCACTCTTGCGGACTTGCACCGTGTCTACACTGGACAAAATTCAATAGCACTCAATATAACAGTAAACTGATTTCACATACTATGTATGCCATACTGAAACAGTTCAAATGATTTTTTACTGTCACTTTGTTGCATCCAGTGTAGACAGACTTCAGCTGTTGCGGCACGGTGTGAAGCGAAAACTGTCGTATTTGGTGTAGATACCATGATACAATGGCCACCGTGTGTGCGTGTCCGTTAAGTCCACGAGACCATAGGGTGTCCCATTCGTCATTTTAACTGTCAGAAGGGTGCTCGCAAGCACCCCCTTAACGGCCGCTATCCGCTCTTGATACGCAATTCTGCCGAGCCCACACTGAGGCGAGCTCCACATCAGAATTCTACCCGACAGTCAAAGTGGCATTACATCAAGAAAAAGTGGATTCAGAAGAAGACCGCAAGGGTTTAGAGTGTGATTTGGGACAGGGCCCAAGTCTCCTCGTCTTTTTCTTCTTCTGCCACTCTGGAAGTCTATGGCAGCTCATAGAACCTTATAGTCAAAATTTATGAAATTTGGCACACAGATAGAAGACAGTGTGAAAATTATCCAAACCAAATCTGGATTCTCTAACTCGCATCCTCCTCCAAATTTGCATTCACGTTTGTGCCTTGGCTCATGCCGAGTCAAACACGTACCAAAATTTAAATTTTGCAATTTTGAATTAGTTGAAAAGCCTACTTTTTGGAAGTCATCCTAGACAGTTTGTCTGATTTTCCCCAAAACTGGCTCAGACCATCTTTAGACCATGCTGGCAAAAAGTTATGGAATTCATGTGGATGCGTCAAAATGGATGTGAGGCTGTATCTCCATAACACTTTAGCATATTGAGACCAAACTTGGTGTGTGTTATAATAACCAAGACCTGAGGGTACCTGCATAGGTTTGGTATAGTACCACCTAGTGGTCAGTAAATATGTTAAATGGCACTTTTTGCTTATAGTTTTGGAACGGATTGGCCAAAAATCACAAGACTGGTATTTTTAGATTTGGTCTGAGTTGAACCATACCCAACTTTCACATGTTGGCCAATTTTGGCAATAATAATTTTGAATTTTGCTGTAAAAGGCTATAATGTATAAATGCGTTGACATATCATTACGAAACTCGGTATGTGAAGGTACTAAAACGTTTCAGGGCAGCGCCACCTTGTGACTGTTTTTGCCTGTTGGTCTTCATAGATTCCTTGAGTCATGCTGAGAGCATCGATACCAATTATGCCATAATCAGTCAGACTTACTGTCCGCTATATTGATTTTCTTGAAAAACCTATTTTTCCAAACTCCACCTAGCCCAGGGATCCTCAAATCTGGCTTGCGAGATCCACTTTTTTGCAGAATTTAGTTCTCACCCTAATCATTGATCAGGGTTGGAGCTAAACTCTGCAGGAAAGTGGATCTTGCGAGCCAGTTTTGAGGATTCCTGTCCTAGACCATTAGTCCGATTTTTACCACATTCGACTCAGCTCATGTTCAGACCGTGTCGGCAACAAATTATGGATTTCGTGTTGATAGACGAACTGGTTTTCAATTAACACATCAACAAATTCGCTGGCATGCTTCCAAACTGCGTCTTGGGCTATATCTCTTCAAAGCTTTGACATAGTGACTCCAAACCTTGGGTGTGCCATTGTCTCTTCACACTGAACACACCACATTGATTTTTTTATAACAGAGCCACCTATTGGTCAAAAGTGATGAACTATTAAATCATATTACTAGTGGTTGTATTTATGATTTTTCAGCCATTTTGTCTAAAATCATCTTGGCTTTAGTTACTTGTTGCTGCAGTTGGTCTGATGCTTTCAGCCTTGCTTGCTTTTGTTGTGCCTGGGCCCTTAATAGCTTCTCGCAGCTATATTTTTATATATGTTTGGCAGAATGCTACTTACTCTATAAAACTTGTTTTAAAAGAGAAAAATGACTTAAGAAATCACACCTAAAATAACAGGAGGGGATATATGCTGTGAGCTACGAGGTGAACATTTCAACAAATACTAATATAAACTGCAATCTAAGGTAGAATGACAAATTGGTTGCCAACTGAACCTCTCAAATGTACTGTTCTTTTGTTGACTTATTAATGCACTTAATGTTCCGGTGTAGTCTAGTGTTTCAGTATTATATCATAGCCTCCTGGGTTCAGGAATGCAAACATTGAACAGGTCTTTATTACTGACCTTGAGTAATAAATTTATCATGGCATTCAAAACGTGAGTCATGCTGATATACGGGTCCCACTTTTATCAATTTCACTGTGCTTATTTCAACAAAGAGTCTGCATAAAGTTACACTTTGAAATAATCCTCTTTTTATTTGTCCCATAAATGTTGCTGACAAAGACTTGGACTGCTAGAAAGATTTTATGACTAGCTTGTGTACACTACAGTATATTTAAAAGCCAATACATTTTTCATTCTTGTATTTTCTTCTGTTGACCTGGAGATATTTAAAGACCCTATAAAATGTTAGATTTATTTATTATTTTTAGATTTATTTCTTTATTTACAATGTCTGTAAGCCTGTGTATTAACTTTGAAGTCATCTATATGCTAGTTTACTGCTAAATATTGTCCAATTCACATTTTACATTATACAAATATACATTTTCCTGTATAATAGTATAAATAAATAAATACTCATTTCGTATTAATAATGTTAATAATTAATAACAAATGAATTTTATCCAGTTAAATGCTATATGCAATGGGAATGTTTTATATAAAATATTTTTTATTAATTCTGTTCTTATTTATTTATTTTTTTGGTATGATAAAATTGTTATTTAAGCTGTGAAGTTGCCTATATTGTATTTTTAGTGACAGAACTACCGGCTATGTGCAATAATAAACAAAACACTGACTGCAATGTTTATTTTATTTTATTTTATTTTATTTTATTTTATTTTATTTATTTTATTTTAT
This sequence comes from Cirrhinus mrigala, assembly GCA_036247105.1. NCBI lineage: Eukaryota > Metazoa > Chordata > Actinopteri > Cypriniformes > Cyprinidae > Cirrhinus > Cirrhinus mrigala. The sequence continues at coordinate 9,482,212 of CM070028.1, forward strand.
TTTGGCTGCCTGTACTTAGTTAATGTAGTTTTTGTGTGGGGATAAAAAAGAAAATGTATTTTAATAATTTAATTTTATTTTATATAAATATTATATACATTTATATAAGTATATAAATCTGTTATTTTAGAATTTAGACATTTTTGATCAATATATTTTAGAATTATTCAAAATATTGTTTAGAATTATCTTATTATCCTATTGTTTTAGAATTATCTCTAATTTAAGAAGAAATGTATTTTATAGATTTACTTTTATTTGTTTCATATTATTTTATATTAAACATATCTTCTTATCATTTAGAAATGATATATCCTTCTACTTTATAATTATACAACACAATTTAATTATTTTATGTTTTATAAATTTACCAGTGCATTGCTTTTTAAATCTTGTCCATGTAAACGCTACAGTTTTCTTATTATCTTATTATCGTAAAATAAATTTTGATGAAATAGGCTTTTAGTTTGCAAGTGGAAATTTTCTAAGTCTGTAAATATGATCTTATCTGTAGTACTGACAGAAAAAAAATGGATGATTGCCCAATTCAGACGTGTAACACAGCATGAGTCATTTTATTGTATAATACAGCTGCATGAGATGAATCAGATAACACGTTTAACAAAATACCTCACAAACGATAGCTTGTGCCAAAGCTACAAAAGACACTTACACATTTGCTATACAAAACCCTGCCATGAACAAAAAACACTTAGTTTGCATTCATTTAATCTGTAATACTGTGACATCTAAAGAAATAAACTGCATAAATAAACAGCTAACTATTAAAATCTAGGGGCCCGGGTGAACTGAAGTCAGAGTCCTGAACATCAGCTAATAGCTTGGAGGCAAAGCACTGAGTCAGAGACATATGCAATAAATATATTCTGACTGCACAGTGCACATGGGTTCTTTCATCAGTGTGGAATTTAAAGGGATAGTTCACCCAAAAATGAAAATCCGGATTAGAATAAGACAACTTGCATTGCACCATTTGAGCTAACAAAGCTCAAACTGTATAAAAATGTCGAGTTTAGTAAGAATGGTCTGGTTTCAGGGCCTGCATCTGATTAGATTTACAAGAGATCCACTATTTAGTTGCTTTGTTTTCTGATAAGGCCTCATCTGACTTGATCATGGGATTGTTGTTATAAAAATCTGTTGCCAAAAAAACAGCTTTCCAAGAGGCAAAAATGAAAGATTTTTGCTCTGCACAGATCTACTCTACTGATATCCGGTTTGTGTTTGAAGTGAACTTTGCTTTTACTTTTATTTAACACTGAAGAAGCTCTTATGGGGCCATGGCATATTTCAGTCATTGAACTTTTGTCCAGATCGTCTGTTATGAAAGATTACATCTCAGTCTTTAGAAAGAACTTTTGATATCTGTTGCTGAGATACAGCAGATTTATATCGGCCTGTAAGCACATCCTGTTTGCCAGGATTGGTATGAACATTTAGCTGATTTGTTTCTTCTGAGTTTGTTTCTTTTTATGGTTGTGTTGTGTTTGTTCATCTGCCCATGTCCGTAACTGCCCTACACCTTTAGGGACCACTTTATATTAACCATAATTCAAAATAGGGTTCAACAAATTTAGGTTTTTCATCCTAAAAATGTAGTTATAGTGATGCAATTTTCAAATATTTATCATTACAAAGTATTTCAACCCTGTCACAATATATTTGTTATCTATACCAAATGAAGTATCATTCCTTTTGTGTGCTTGTAATAAATCACTCATTATAATCATAAAAAAATAAAAAACAAAATAATCATAATCATGCTATCTGATGTAGCATTACAAAATAAAAGTCATCCCAAAAAAATAATATATAACAAGTTTTGTCTTTGATTTTGAAGAGCTCTAAAAAAGAAACTCCCTGATTGCATAGGCCAATTTCAATTCAGATTGACAGTCCGCCACCCCAGTGTGACCCTCAGACAATTTTAGGACTATCTGATATGGCATTACATAATAAAAGCCATCCAAAAACTCACACATAATCAGTTTTGTCTTTGATTTTGAAGAGCTCTAAAAAAGAAACTATGTGATTGCACAAACCAGTTTCAATTCAGATTGACAGTGCACCACCCCAGTGTGTCCTTCAGCCAGTTTCAGGACTATCTGATGTAGCATTACATAATAAAAGCCATCCAAAAACTTACATATGACAAGTTGTGTCTTTGAATTTGGAGAGCTCTAAAAAAGAATCTCCCTGTTTGCACGAACCAGATTCAATTCATATTAACAGTCCACCACCCCAGTGTGACCCTCAGCCAGTTTTAGGACTATCTGATATAGCATTACATAATAAAAGCCATCCAAAAACTTATATATAACCAGTTTTGTCTTTGATTTTGAAGAGCTCTAAAACAGAAACTCCCTGATTGCACAGACGAATTTCAATTCAGATTGACAGTCCACCACCCCAGGGTGTCACTCAGACAATTTTAGGACTATCTGAAATAGCATTACATAATAAAAGCCCCCCAAAAACTCATATATAAGAAGTCGTGTCTGAATTTGGAGAGCTCTAAAAAAGAAACTCCCTGTTTGTACAAAACAGATTCAATTCAGACTGACAGTGCACCATCCCAGGGTGTCACTCAGCCAGTTTTAGAACTATCTGATGTGGCATTACATAATAAAAGCCATCCAAATCCTCATACTGTATATGTCCAGTTTTGTCTTTCATTTTGAATAGCTCTAAATAAGAAATCATATGATTGCACAGACCAGTTTCAATTCAGATGGACAGTCCACCACCCCTGGGTGTCACTCAGCCAGTTTCAGGACTATCTGATGTAGTATTACGCAATAAAAGGCCTCCAAAAACTCATATATAACCAGTTTTGTCTTTGATCTTGGAGAGCTCTGAAAAATAAACTCTCTGTTTGCACAGACCAGTTTCAATTTAGATTGACCTGTTTTGTCTTTGATTTTGGAAAGCTCTACCCCGTGTTTCCACAGAACAATTTCAATTCGGATTGACCATTTCCTTATTTAGAGCTATTCCACTGGACTGGACTGCCAGCCAGTCCTGAAACTGACTAAGTGACACCCTAGGGTGTCATATATGAGTTTTTGAAAGGCTTTTATTATGTAATGCTACATCAGGTAGTCACACTTGGGTGGTGGACTGTCAATTTGAATTGTCGGTGCAATCTTATTTTTTAGAGCTCTCCAAAATTAAAGACAAAACTGGTCATATACAGTATGAGTTTTTGGAAGGCTTTTATTATGTAATCCTACATCAGATAGTCCTGAAACTGGCTGAGGGACACACTGGGGTGGTGGACTGTCAATATGAATTGAAACTGGTCTGTGCAATCACAGAGTTTCTTTTTTAGAGCTATCCAAAATTAAATACAAATCTGGTCATATATGTGTTTTGGATGGCTTTTATTATGTAATGGTATATCAGATAGTCTTAAAACTTGCTAAGTGACACCCTGGGGTGGTGGACTGTCAATCTGAATAAAAACTGGTCTGTGCAATCACTGCTGCTGCTGATGAGACACTAAACGACTTCCGACTCGGTCTCGAAAGTCAAAGCAAAAGTATAGTCTCGTTTTTCATTACCATAATTGGTGGATGTTTAAAATAGAAAAATAAGGAGAAGCCTAAAACAGGCCCAAAGCCTGGCCCGTGGAGCGTCGGGCTCGGGCTGAAATGCAGGGCTGTACCGGGACATATCAACCAGTACTAATTTCATTGCCAGAAACGGACGGTAAAGTTCAGGAATAAATGGTATGCCATTTATGACAGAATAGTGCCACAACTGATCCTTCATTTTTTCCTCATGTGTTTCACCTTTAGTAACAACGAATCAAAACGGATCCATTTCAAGTGACATGGGAAAAATACACGGAAATCAGAAAAGTAGCGTGCACGTTTCTGGTTAAAAAAAATGAAAGGCCATCAACTGACACTTAAAACGGGAAGCATCAACAGATTCAAACCAGCAGCAAGAGTCAAAAGCTTGTCCACAGTTTAGTAAATGTTGGCAACCTCTTTAAGTTATTCTTGACTGCGCTGCATTGACTGCTTTTGTGCGTTGCAATATGGTAGAGAATTGTTTTGATGCTTATCCCCCCATTTTTTTTCTTGCTAAATCCGGCTAAAGTAAACAGGCTCGTCACAGAGAGAAGAGAGGGGCGGGGTGAGCAGAGCTCATTAACATTTAAAGCAACCTCGACCAGAACAGGATGATGTTTGCAGCGCTGATTTTAGCAAGGTAAAAAAGGTGTTTTTACACTACCATTGAGAAATTTTAACCAAAGCTTGTTATATACTTTTCATTAAGACCCTAAAAAATCATATCAACTCATGGAATTTTATTGTGGCTAACCTTGTTTAAATTTCAGATGCAAAATTTATATACAGTATTTAATCAACATGATTTGCTAAGGTTTGCAGTTTGCAATTTCAGGGTTGCCAAGTCTGCAGTTTTAACATGGAATTACGCTGCTACTTTTACACTGTTTCCGTGGGTTGTTTTTAGTCTGCAGGTTAAATCGATCTCTTCCCTGGAGGCAGACCCCTGACAAAGAGAAAAAAAACAAAGAGTTGTGTTTGACAGACCTGGCAACCCTATTTGCGCCATTATTTGCAGCCCAAAATTTATTGTGGGCTCTGCTTGTTTGTGCTGCTATTGGTGGATTGCAGTGGTCATTATCTTGAAATGCACTGGCTGCGTAAATGTTCTTTATTTTCCGCATTGTCAGTAATCACTCGCAATTTACGCTAATTTGCCATGTTTAGTAAATCTGTGACATTTGGTTAAACATTAATAAAACATCCATAGCATTCTAACACACCCACTATATATATATATATATATATATATATATATATATATATATATATATATTCATTTATTACTAATGGCTAATTATTAATATTTAGTATTATATTACATTATATTATATTATATATATATATATATATATATATATATATATATATATATTAAAAGTAGCCTGTTTAATTACATTAAACATTATTATTTCATTATATATATATATATATATATATATATATATATATATATATATAAAATGCAATGACATGTTTCTACCCTCTAGTTGTCTCCATTGACTACTGCTTCTCCAGTTATTTTATTTAAAACATTAAGCTCAAATGATACTTTTTTAGAGTTTTTAAAAAATAAATTATTCTATACTCTGGCAATGAGGCACGCTGCCAGATGAGAAGTCGCTAGCCATGTCTCTGTCTCTCCACCAAGCTCTGCTGTTGAGCAAGTGCCACCAAGCTGTAACACGGCCTGTATGAAGACATTGCTGTTATTGTTTGCTGAGCATGGACTTTAACCTCAAGTGTGTAATTTCTGTCACTACAGCACAAAACAGAATTGCAAAAATATTTGCTTTTTTCAAAGAAGTTTTAAAGTTTAATCTGCAATTGCTCAGAGAAACAGAACTCACATTACTGGTTGAGCCAATGTTTGTTTTTTTGTTTGTTTGTTTTTTTGTTTTTTAAATTACATGACTCTGTTTGATTTGACAGTGGTACAAAAATTATACACCTCACATTTAAGTTTAAGTCTAATTTAATGTTCCTAAGTGACTAAGAGTAATACTTAGTCTTTGATTTTAGACTAACTTGAGACTATTCTGCCTTTACAAAAAAAAAAAAAAAAAAAAAAAAGAAAGTTGTGGTTAATTTTACTAGATTATATTAGATGTTAAGTTGAGACTAGATAACTTTGGACTAATTTAACAATTCACTCATGAAATGAATTGTTGTGGTTGGATTTAAAAATCTAATTTTACCTAATTAAAATTAGACTAATTTTAAACTATCTCATAACCTTGAGATTAGAATAATTTTATCTCATAACTTTACACATAAGGGGAATTGTTGTGGTTAATTTTAAAAGTTTAACTTTGGCATTATTTTAGACTAGACTAACTTTAGAGTGGAGAATTATGCTTGATTTTACTAGTTTACATTAGATGTTACTTTAAAACTAGACTAACTTTAGCTTAACATTTCACTCATTAGGAGAGTTGTTGTGGTTGATTAAAATGCTTTTAAACATTATCTTGAGACTAGACTAAATTTAGACTACACTATCTTTAGACTAGCTTAACTTTTCACCCATAAAGAGAATCATGGGTTCTTGAAAAATCTAACTTCTACTGTACATTATTGTAAGACTAGACTAAATTTAGTGTAGCGTAAATTGCGAGTGATTACTGACAATGCGGAAAATAAAGAACATTTACGCAGCCAGTGAAAAGTTGTGCTTGATTTAACTCATTTATATTAGATGTTACTTTAAAGCTCGACTAACTTAACTCTGGACTACCTTAACATTTCACTTATTAGGAGAATTGTGGGCCATTTCAAAATCTAATTTCTACATTATCTTGAGACTAGACTAACTTTAGAGAAGTGTAACATTACATTTAAAGAGATAATTGTAGTTTTTTTTGTTTGTTTGTTTGTTTGTTTGTTTTTTTTGTAGTTTGCAATAGATGCTACTTTAAGTTTAGTTTCTGCATTATCTTGCGAGTAGACTAACTTTAGTTTAAAGTATCTAAACATGATTTTTTTACCTTCAACATTGTTAGCGTAAGACTAGTCTAACTTAAGAGTAGCGTAACATTACATCGAAATAGAGCATTTTAGTTAATTTTATAGTGTACAGTAAATAGTACTTAGAGTCTAGACTTTAGACTAACTTTAGACTAGATTAACAGACTTTAGACTAACTTTAGACTAGATTAACATGTCTCTTAGAGAGTTGTTTAAAAACTAATTTTAAAAGTTTAATTTCTACAATATATTGAGACTAGACTAACTTTAGATTAACTTATCTAAACTTCACATTCATAAAGAGAATTTTTGTGGTTGATTTTAAATTTACATTCGACATTGTTATCTTAAGACAAGACTAATTTAAGATTAGTGTAACTTAATTTTACTTTACTTTAGACTTGCTTAACTTTTTTTTAATCATAAACAAACCTAACATTTCACTCATGAAGAGGTAATTGTATTTGAATAAAAAATACTTTCAGATATTATCTAGAGACTAGACTAACATAGAACACACTTAGAGTATCTTTAGAGTAATTTAACTTTTCACTCAAAAATCAGATTTTACCTTATCTTGAGATTAGACTAATTTTTAGACTAACTCACAACTTTACACGTAAGGGGAACTGTTGTGGTTAATTTTAAAAGTTTAACTTTGACGTTATTTTAGACTAGACTAACTTTAGAGTGGAGAATTATGCTTGATTTTACTAGTTTACATTAGATGTTACTTTAAAACTAGACTAACTTTAGCTTAACATTTCACTCATCAGGAGAGTTGTTGTGGTTGATTAAAATACTTTTAAACATTATCTTGAGACTAGACTAAATTTAGACTTTAGACTAGCTTAACTTTTCAGAGAGAGAGATTGTATTTGAAAAAAGAAATAATTTATTATCTTGAGACTAAATAATATTATCTTGAGACTAGACTAACATTACACTACACTATATTTAGAGTAGCTTTTCACTCATAAAGGGAACAGTTGTGTTCGGTTTTATAAATCTAACTTCATCTTGAAACTAGACTAACTTAATTGTTGTGGTTGATTTTAATAGTTAATTGCCTGCTTTACCTTGAGACAAGACTAACTTTAGATTACACTGTTTTAACTAAATAAATTCACAGTATTCTCAGTTCTCCAAATAATCAAATGGTGTCACATTATTATCAGCACACATTGCCTTATTGTCATGAATCGAGAATGAACTAAACAAGCACAGATGCAAACTTGTCCATGATTTGCCCAACATTCTCCACTTTGTTTTGATACCCACTACTAGATTTTTTGCCTTGTTTGTTTGGCAACAGGCATGCTGAGGGTAAATTTCCACAGCTGATAAGGCACGTTGCACGTGTTGACCGTGCCTCTGCCGGGTGTCGGCAGAGCGACCTTGTCTTACCTAATGAGGAGATCCTCTCAGGGAGATTACAGGACACTAGACATGATTCACCACTCCTGTCAGCACCAATATTCTAATTCACATCTAAAACAGGCTTACTCACAGTCACAAGCGTTGTGTGTGCATGTTTCTGTGAGAAGAATGGAATGCAAGCTGAAATGACTCAGGTGAACAGATAAACAGCAATGAAAAAGTAGTTACATTCATTGAAGCAGGAAGTTATGACTGCAAACTATCAATTTTAAAACCGTTTATGGCTACATACCACACTTTTTTGATACTAGCGTGTCTTGCTGAAGATTTTCACCTCTAAAAGATGGTTTATATTTTATCTCTGCTTCTGTTGATGACCTAATAGTAAGTTAGCACAGACTTTGACCACCTCCTCCCTATGTTGGCCCACTGACACATAAGTGTCAGCTTAGCAGATATGATCCATTAAGACTCTTTGAACCTTATGAATGACAGGCTGAGGTGTTAAGGTGGAGGCAGGGTAAGGGTGAAGGATCTGGCCTGTTTACACAAAGGTCGCAGGTCCAATTCCAAGTGAGGGAGACCTAGGAACTATAGAGTTACTTAGATAGCAATCCTACCGTCACCTATGTGCCCTTGAGCAAGGTTACTCGAAACCAGGTTGGTTGAGGAAGGCTGTTTCTGTATGTTCTGTTCCTATTGTTCAGCATGCAAGTCAACAAGCTTTATTCTTCTACAATTTTTCACTTGCAAGACCTTCAGGGATCTTACCCTTGCGAGGGTAGTGCACTTAATTATATTAAATGTGCATGTAAAGTACTGTACTTAATATCTGTAAAGTGTTATTTAAAGTAATAAGGAGACAGTTTCATGACAGTTTCTTAACAGATTTAAGTACACTTTTAAAAAATGTGTTTTGTTAAATTTAAAAGATTTACTTTAAAGCTTAAATCATTAAAATAATCAGTAACACTTTACAAAAAAAAGTGTCATTTGTTAACATTAGTTAATGTATTAACTAAAATAAATGAACAATGAACAATACATTTATTATTTATTAATCTTTGTTACGGTTAGTTATTAAAAATACAGTTGTGCATTGTTCAAGTTAGTTGCATTAACTAATGTTAACAAATACAAGTTGTGATTTTAATACTGCATTAAAAATGCTGAAATTATCATGAACTAAGATTAATAAATGCTATAGAAGTATTGTTCATTCCTAGTGCTTGTTAACTAATGTAGTTAACGAATGAACCATATTGTAAAGCGTTACCAAATAATCTTTTGTTGTGCTTTAAAGTATGCTTTTCACATGTTAATTATGTTGATTAACATTCTGAAGTGCATGTAAAGTACTTAAAATTTTAACTAGTGTGTTATTTGATATTACATTTACATATATATTTTAATGTATTGACTTGCAACTTCATTAAAAAGTGTAAATGCAAATGTATTTGCTGTAAATATATGTCATTTCTGTTTAAACTTTTTTATTATTATTTTAGTTTATCATAAGTGTTTGTCAGTACATTCGGCTTTAATCATATTTCAAAGACAGCAGAACTAATTATGAAATATATTTAAAGATTTTACTTAAAGATTTAAAGTTTTACTTATTTGGGTAAAAAAAAAAAAAAAAAAAAATCACTGTAAAGTTCTGATTTAGGTAATACATTTAATATAAATTAACAGTATTTTCATTTAATTGAAATTAGCATCCAGTTAAGTGGCTGAAAGCATTACATTTAGTACATGAGATGGGAGTTTTTCAACATACCATAACTGTCTTGAGCCAGAATACACAGAGTTCAGGGAGAGCAAGACGAGCGTTTGACATTAAAAAGTATATAAATTGTATTATTTTTTTATGAAAATCACTGATCGTTTCGCTAGATAAGACCCTTCTTCCTCAGCTGGGATCATTTACAACCGCATTTGGTATCGTTTGAAGCCGCATTTAAACTGCATTTTGCAAGTTCAAACTCGGGGCACCATATCAGTCCATTATATGGAGAAAAATCCTGAAATGTTTTCCTCAAAAAACATAATTTCTTTACGACTGAAGAAAGAAAGACATGAACATCTTGGATGACAAGGGGGTGAGTACATTATCTGTAAATTGTTATTCTGAAATTGGGCTTCTCCTTTAATCCCCATTAAACTTCATTATGTGGAAAAGAACAGCATGAACATTCTGCTAAACATCTCATTTTGTCTTCCACAGAAAAAAAGTAAGCTGTGGATTCAGAACAGCTTGAGGGACAATTTTTGCTATCTTTTAGTCTCATTTTAATCAGATTCAAAGCACATTTGCACATTTACCGTAACCAGTGATGGTAGTATTAGCTTTAATGATGCTAAAATAATTTATGCCCTGGTTTCTTTGTGTCTAACACCCAATCCTGGAATCTGAAACGAACATTCCTTCCTGTTTTGGCAGCAGCCACTGGCTAAATTCTTTTCTTTCTATTAGAGCCATTGACTTCAGGCCCAGCGCTCGCCTGCTCTTGCACAATACAAAACCAAAACGCTGCCTGCCAAAACCAATAGCTTGCCTCCCGCTGATAAGACAATTAGCGCGTCTCTCGCTGCAGACTCCACAGAAGTTTTTCTAGGAAACCTGAAGGAGATATTCAAGCGCTCTCATGCTGAAATGGCACGGGTGCTTTCGCTTCTATTATTAATGGCATGGCAAGTCCATCACTTTGAATTACAAGGAAAAATAGTTAAATATATGGTGCCTGGAATTATAATCATTATTTCTGGACTCCGCTTCGATAACAACCGTGTCAGTCTGTTCTGTACAAAGCGGAGGAGACAGATCAAATGACCCTTCCAAACCTCTGGGGAGTAATGAGGGTTTTCTTCACTTCCCAGGATTCAGAGCAGACGGGCATGAACAGTCCAACGTGTCTGAAGGGCTCATACCTAAACTGTTCCCTTTATTACGTCCCAGGGGAACCTGGGAACAAAAGTATCCTATTAACCGCAATCTTGCACACATTCAGAGGAATGGCTGTAACTCTTGCAGTCATTATGTCCGGGAGACTTAACAAGAACAGCAAAACAGCGTCAAAGAGTCTTAATCAACAGCAGGAAATGCCACAGAAACGCTTGTTAAACGCAAGCAAATTTGCTTTCAGTCTCAGCTGGAAGTACAGATATGGTTCCTTTGTTTAACAACAAAATTATTCGCATTTTGCATTCATAAATGTTACTTAATGTTCCTGATTATTAGCAATGACAGGAAAAAATATACAGCAGTGTTAATGCAGCTACACATATGAAAGACGTGTATACATCAGCTACTATTAAATAATGCATATTTAAATAAAATAATATTAATAATTTATTTATAGTTTAATGAATGTCTATTCATAATATTTTCACTTTGTTTAGTTATTATGGACAGTTATAAGGTTAATTTTATTTATTTATTTATTTATTTATTTATTTATTTATTTTTCAAAACTTTTTTTTATGTTTATAATTCGTTTAAATTATTTTAACTACATTTATAAGCAGTAGTATAATGTAGTATAACTGTGCCTTATAAAATGTATTATTATAATTATTATTATTATTATAAATATTATTATATATTACCCTATTATTTAGAGCAGTATTTTTAATTTTAATATAATTCATAATTCAATAAATGATGAATAATCATTTAATTGTTCATTTCATTTAATTATTCAATATATGATTTTATTATTTCTTTTTTAAATAACCACAGTAAATTTACTACAAATAAACATTATAGATTAAATAAACATTTTATTATTAGTAGTAGTAGTAGTAGTAGTATTAACAACATAATTACAATTTAATAATACTTATAATTTATTATTTTTATAATTATGTTAATAATTATAAATGTTGTTTTATTCTTCTTCTTCATCTTCATCTTCTTCTTCTTATCCTATTATTTATTGTAATATTTTAATTTAATAGAATTTATGATTCAAGAAATGATTGTTCATCATTTAATTGTAAATTTCATTTAATTATTTAATATATGATTTTATTTGTTTTTAAATAGCGACACTAAATTGACTACAAATAAACGATATAGATTAAACATTTGCTATGATTATTATTATTATTATTGTTATTATTATTATTATTATTATTATTATTATTATTATTATTATTATTATTATTATTAACAACAACATAATTACACTTTAATAATATTTATAATGTATTATTTTGTAATATATGTATATGTATTTGTATTTTGTATTAGAATGTATTATAAATGTTTTATTATTATTATTATTATTATTATTATTATTATTACTACTATTATTATTTATAGTAATATTGTAATATCATTTAGAATTCAGTAAATGATTATTCATCATGTAATTGTTAATTTCAATGAATTACAAATAAATGTTATTTAAATAAACATTTATTATTATTATTATTATTATTATTATTATTATTATTATTATTATTATTATTATTATTATCATCATCATCATCATCATCATCATCATTAGTAGTAGTTGCAGTAGTAGTAGTAGTAGCAGCAGTATTAACAACAATGTAATAATTACAATTTCATATTTATAATTCATTATTTTTATCAACAATAAATCAACATTATCATTAGATATATTAACATCAACATTTTTTTAATAACAATTATTATTATTATTATTATTATTATTATTATTATTATTATTAATAGTGTAAGTAGTAGTAGTAGTAGTAGTAGTACCATTGAAATTAAGGTTTAAGAATTTTTAAATATATATTTATTTTTAACCACACAAAGTTTACTGCCATAAATCTTACATCCTTGCTTTGTAGCACCAGCTAGTATTAAAGTAATCAAAAATAAATCATTAAAAAAAGAGGGAAGTATAACATTTTCAGTGCAACACCGTGAAAACACAATCAAATAACTTTGTTTGTAAAGGTTTTTTGTTCAAATCTTGTGTAATAACAGCATGGAGTTGCAGGCAGAATGAGTTTGTTTTGACAGGTCTCAGCTGGCATTCGAATCAGACTCTTTCTCCCTTGTGCTCTACGGTTGGCACGCGGCAGTCATTTTTTGACAGCTCCTCATTGTTTTTGTCTCTCCGTTCCTATTCCAGGCTGAGTTTTTAGAGAAAATGTAAAAGGATGGAGGACTTGGAAATGGAAAGTTGAAGCGGATCCAGAGGGGAGATATAGTGACTCCCAGCAGCTGATAAGAAACAACAATATGAGGGTGGGCAGCTTTTCAGAAACCTCGTTATTTTCAGCTTTAATCTGGTGGAGCAGCATTATCCTCAGAGGAACAGCAAAGACTTAAACGGAGAATACGGTGAAGTGATCTGTCATGTGACTCTTGCGCTGAAGACTAACAGATGCGTGTTTTGTGAAGTGATTTCAGAAGGAGTGTGCTGGAAAAGAGCCTGTGATTATAATAATGTGTAGATAAATGACTGGCTAAATGTGTCTTGGCCTGCAAGCAGGACTGATTATGTAAGAGCGCTGAATTCCAGCACGTGCCAATGAATTTCATCAGGGCCAATTAAATATCATACCAAAATAGGGTTTGCAGCCATGCATGCAAGTAACCAGGAGATTATTATTTGTGGTTTTGTTTTAATGTGTGTAATTCTGTTTAATTAACTACATTTATAATGGTAGTATGAATGTTTCTTATTTATTTTTATTATTATTATTATTATTATTATTATTATTATTATTATTATTATTATTATTATTATTGATAACAATGCAATAATGACCATTTAACAATTGTATAATTTATTATTAGTAGTAGTAGTAGTAGTAGTAGTAATAGTAGTATTGTTGTTGTTATTATTATTATTATTATTATTATTATTATTATTATTATTATTATTATATTATTATTATTAACAATATAATAATTACAAGTAAATTTTTTATAATTATTATTGTTTATATTATTTATTTTTATTATTTTTCTAATAATTACAATTTATTATTATTAGTATTATTATTATTATTATTAACAATTTAATAATTACAAGTTAATACTATTTATACTTTAGCAAGACTTAAAATGTAATTTAATTTAAAATTCTTGTTTTAAAAATAAGTTTGTTGTTAAATGATAATTTTTTAATTAATAATATTTATAAATTAAATTATTAAGTATATTATTTATAATTATGAATTATAAATTCAATAATATTAATTTGAAAAATGTGTAAATTACATAATTCAAAAATAATTATCATTCTAACATTAATACAGTAAAAGATAGTTTTATTAAGATTAAGATTTATTAAAATGTTAAATAATTAAGCATTTAAATTCAAGTCTTTTTTTTTTTTTTTACTTGTAGCATAACAATATAAATATAGTTAAAACTATATAAGTATAGTTTACGTGTAGCATAAATATAAATATCTGTGTCTGTGTAGTTACGTGAACCTTATTAAAACCAGCAAAGGGATTTTCCACATGTCTTGTGGTTGTGCTCAAATCATGCAAATCATCACGGCCTGTCCTTTACTAAGATGTCATTTGGGATTTTTCCCAACTCATTCTTTCAGTTCCCTTCCTACTGGCCAGCAGAAATCACTACAGAAACCAGCTGCAGGTAACACTAGCCGTCACACAATCTCACCTTATAAGGGTCCCGTGACACGACCAGAGGTCACGGCTCTCCATGCAGAGATACGTGACCAGCGTGAGCCTCCCAGGGGCTTGTGAAGCGCTCACACAATAGACGACCACAAACTTTATAGATTAGCACTTTTAAAAGTCAGTGGAGCTGATAAGAACACACTCGGATAGCTCGCAACAGTCCTTATCTGAGGGAAGTGCACTCAAAATAGGTCACATGATAGCGGTGGCAAAAAAATGGAAGGGTTTTTACACATTCTCTTTTTGCTAATGAAACTGTTGATCAATGATTTGTGCTTCTGTGGTTTAAAAATACAAAAACACAAAGTATTTTGCGGCCTAAACGACTAGGTGTTGATTGGTTTCGCTCAAGTCAAACAACAGAAGGGGGTTAATAAGGCAACTGAACTGTGTCAAAACATTACAGACGTTACTTAATAGCATTTATCAGCACATAACAGATTACAGATGTGGGTCAGTAGTGCTTTGACTTGAGTGTGTAATCTTGAGGTAAATGTGGGATCTTTCTGAATCCATACAAGCCATTTTTGACTGAATGGTGATCATTGGTAATCTGGGCATGCTAGAAACTTCCAGGCAGGTGTGTTAAGGTGATTTGGAGCTAAACTCTCCAGGACACCGGCCTTTGTGTTGTGTGTCACACTGAGCATGGAGAAAAGAAAGAAGTGTAAAGAGTTGTCTGTGTATTTGAGAAAAAAAAAATGTGGAAAAACATGGACAATCTCAAGGCTACAAGTCCATCTCCAGAGATCTTGATGTTCCTGTGTCCACTGTGCGCAATTTCATCAAGAGGTTTACGGCCCATGGCACTGTAGCTAACCTCCCTGGACGTGGACAGAAGAGCAAAATTTATGGAAAAATTACAACGAAGGATTCTTCGAATGATGGATAAAGAACCAAACAAATTCAAGCTGATCTGCAGACACAGGGTACAACAGTGTCAGCTCGCACTATCCGTCGCCATCTGAATGAAAAGGGACGCTATGGCAGGAGACACAGGAGGACACCACTGCTGACACAAAGGCATAAAAAAGCAAGACTGGAGTTTGCCAAAACTTATGTGACAAAAACCACAATCCTTCTGGGAGAACGTACTGTGGACAGATGAGACAAAAGTAGAGCTTTTTGGTAAAGGACATCATTTTACAGAAAAAGAAAACAGTCTCTACAGTGTTTTGGGGTTGTTTTGCTGCTTCTGGCACTGGATGCCTTGACTGTGTGAATGCTATCATGAAATCTGATGATTACAAAAGAATTTTGGGGAGCAACATAGTGGCCAGTGTCAGAAAGCTGCATCTCCACCAGAGGTCATGGGTCTTCCAACAGGACAATGGCCCGAACACACTTCAAAAAGCATTCAGAAATGGTTACAAACAAAGCACTGGAGAGTTCTGAAATGGCCAGCAATGAGTCAAGATCTGAATCCCATAGAACACCTGTGGAGAGATCTCAGAACAGCAGTTGGGAGAAGACATCCTTCAAATCTGAATGACCTGCAGCAGTTTGCAAAAGAAGAGTGGTCCAAAATTCCAGTAGAGAGGTGTAAGAAACTCATTCATGGCTACAGGAAGGGATTGATTTCAGTTATTTTTTCCAAAGGCGGTGCTACCAAATATTAAGTTAAGGGTGCCAATAATTTTGTCCAGTGCATTTTTTGGGTTCTGTGTGGAATTGTATCAGATTTGTTTTTTCTTCTCTGTTTTTTTGTGTTGTTCCAATGCAAACAAAAAATAATAATAATAAATAAACATGTGAGTACCAAAACATTTTCAACTGCAATATTTTTCTGAGAGAAGGGTTGCATTTTCTGACAGTCATGGCCAATATTTTTGGCCATGACTGTATATATATTGACTTTCAAGGAACACAAATGGAGAAATTTTCAAGAAGGTCCAATTATCCGATATTTTAAGTCAAGGGGTCATCAGATGCAGAACTTTTACATGTTATTTGAACATAAATGTGTGTTGACATTTTGTGTACACAACCACCTTTTTATGATAAAAATCCACCCAGTGGTATTTTTGTAATCTTTACAAGTAATATGCCCTTTTTAAAATCAAGCCATTCTCAGCTTCTAGAGGCTGCTCCCACGATAGTTGATTGACATGAGCGTCTTACCTTAGACCCGCCCTGACTGAGCTGTGAACAGTGCTTCTCCAACCGCCACTGTGTCTACTTCGGTGCAGGGGAAGACAAGTCTCAGATTGAGGTGTTCTGTTGTTGGATGTAATAATGATCATATCAGTCATCATTTACTCCGGACATCTGAGCTGCTGATGCAGAAGATTAACATTACTTTCGTTTTAGAAGGAAATGCGCCCGGTGATCTAAATAAATGCATCTATGTTCGTGTAAATCATTTGTGATCTAGCTTCACCTACAGCAGAAGTGAGTATAAGTTTTTTATGCATCTTTGCAAATTGCCTTTCTTAATAATGTGCTAGTTAGCAAGTTTCGCTGCT
Source organism: Cirrhinus mrigala (assembly GCA_036247105.1). NCBI lineage: Eukaryota > Metazoa > Chordata > Actinopteri > Cypriniformes > Cyprinidae > Cirrhinus > Cirrhinus mrigala. The sequence continues at coordinate 9,499,268 of CM070028.1, forward strand.
AAATGCGCTAAAGTAAACAGTCCAGCTCGTCACCCCACAGAAGAGAGGGGCATTTAAAGGAACATGCAACAGAATGGCTCGTTATGAACGGGGCTGATTTTGACACGGTAAAAAGGGTGTTTTTTTTTTTTTTTACACTACCACAGGAAATTTTAACCAAAGTATGCTATAGACTTCTCATTAAGACCCTAAAGAATCATATCAGCTTGTGGAAAATGGGCATCCAATAACCCCTTTAAGTCATTTATTGACATTGACAAAGTCATTGGTTAGCAGGGTCATCTCTGTGATGTTATTTCTTGTTTTTTGTTGTTGTTGTTGTTTTGCATGTTTCTAAATGTTGGTTGCACCACATGACTTTGATTTGGCCCACCAAAAAGATTAAAAGGTTTTGTTAATATATACTGCTTAACATTTATTTATTTATTTGTTTGTTTGTTTGTTTGTTTGTTGCATGGCATAAGCTTGATTTGGCCAACAAGAAACTTTGAAATATTAATAAGTAAATACATTTTGACAACTGTATTTGTTTGTTTGCTTGCTTGCTTGTTGCTTGCTTGCTTGTTTGTTTGTCTGTCTGTTGCATGACATAAGCTTGATTTGGCCAACAAAAATCTTTTAAATATTAATAAGTAAATACATTTTGTCAATTTTATTTATTTGTTTGTTTGTTTGTTTGTTGCATGATGTAAGCTTGATCTGGCCAACAAAAATCTTTGAAGTTTATTTATTTATTTATTATTATTTTTATTTATTTATTTATTTATTTTTTGTTTGTTTGTTTGCTACATTGAATGACTTTGATTTGGCCCGCCAACATCTTAAATTATTAATAAGTGAATAAATTTTGTTATATATATACTGTTTATATATACTGTTTATTAATATTTAAATGAATATATATTGATTTGTTTGTTTGTCTGTTTGTTTGTTAGTTACACTGCATGACCTTTTTTGGCCTCCAAACGTAGGCTTTTGATTTTTATTTGATGTATTTTTGGAAAAATTAATAAGTCCAGATTAAAAATTATGTCATTAACTCAAAGACAGAAAGTTTCGATGCTGAGTAAATACTCTAAGGGAACTTTGTTTTTCAAAAAGGTTAATAAATGAGCAAATTACATTGGTTACTGCATGGGAGTTTTTGGCTTCAGCTGATGCTGAAGAAACTAAAGGAGACCTAAATTAAATAAGAACTGTAATAAAGAGACGCAAGGAAGCCTTCACTTGACAGAAATGTAAGAAGGCCGCAATTGTTCCTACAAAAACAGGCCTCCAGATCCCGTTCTACAGAATAGAGAAGAACAAGAGCATGTTTTATTTCTCAAATACCCTCCCACAGGGAAGAGAGAGAAGCCACGCCAAGTCTAATAATTTCATTTTATGGTAGGCATGCATGCAAAGTTTAATTTCACGCTGAGGAGAAATAAAGGCACAAACAGGGCTATTTTGGGCCCTCGCATTTATTGGCACTAAAATACGCCCCGTCCGCAAGGTAGTTTTACCGAGAAGAACATTTATATTTAGCATCAAAGGAAAACCAACAACCTGGAAATTCCATTTAGCGATCAACAGGTTCTGAATGTGAGGCCGCTTGCCAAGCGACTTGGACCGAGCTACGAGGCTACGGAGCCAGCGTCTGTCAGCAGAAGTGTTAGTCTTCTCCAGTTCATACGCTCCGTCCACAACAATGCCTGGAATGTATTGTGCGAAAACCGCTAGTGCTGCCCTTCCAAAAAACAACCATTGGATTGTACAAATGTTGACTCAAGGCAGCAGTCTAGAATAATGGACGCTCCAAGAGGAATTGATGCAAATTGTTCGATTTTTGTACAAAAGATCAGGCCCTTGCATGATGGATAGGCCTGCAATTAGCAGCAAATGAAAACAGGCTTATGAAAACACCGCTAAGTCTTAAATGCATTCCTCAAATCCATAAAGATCTTTTGTTCTTTTATAGGCGCTGTTGGACTAAAAATAACGTGCTAAATATAGCAAACAGAGTCTTAAGAGTGGCGTAAACTGAACCCATGAAAATGTCACGCGGCAACAACTGCTAGTTTGTGTGAGAAGCGTTTATATTTACACATTTGACATGCTGTTATCTAAAGTGGCTTTATTACTGTGCATAAAAGTTCAAAGAAATTTTTAAACATACTGGTGCATAAACTCAAACAAGATTAAATTTAATTAGTTTAACTTCTGAACCAATATCTTTGCTCTAGAGCTTTCAAATATGGTCTAAACGTTTTCCACAAGGAGGATTGTGCGTTTGGATACATTTTGAGGTTATCAAGGATTAAAGAATGTGATCAAAGTTATACAAAGTTCTGTGCTTATTAACTCTACAGGGGAAAAATCGCTTGTAATGAGCGGTGAGGCACTTCGTTAAACCTTCCAGTGACATGTTTAGCACTAATTTGAGCTTATAATTGGACAGACGTCCTGGGACAAGTGCCCAGTGGCTTGTTTGATTGGGTTCAGAATGTTCCAGAATGGTTTTTAAAGTCAATTAGTCTTCTGATGAGGCATGAGAGGAATTCTGATTCATTAAACTGATTGAGTTATGTGCTTTAACCAAATCAAATTTGTCTTACATGTATATTGGGGAGTAAAATTCCCCTAGTGACTGTTCAGGAGTATTACAAAAATAAGGGGGAAAAAAAAATTGTGACCTATACTGTAGTTGCCTCTACATATAGACTGCTGCAAGGTGACATATTTTTGTAGGGCAAAACTCAGAAATGAGCTGCATTTAGCACTTCTGGTTACATTGTCCTAAAGTCAGTGGGTGTTTGGTTCACCCAAAAAATTAAAATTACCCCATGATTTATTTACCCTCAAGCCATCCTAGGTGTACATGACTTTCTTCTTTCAGATGAATACAATCTGAGTTATATTAAAAAATGTCCTAGCTCTTCTGAGCTTTATAATGGCAGCAAATGGGTGTTGAGGTTTTTAAAGTTCAATAAATTGCATAAATCAATCATAAAAAAGTGTTCCACTCTGGGGCGTTAATAAAGGCCCTTTAAAACAAATTGGTGTGTTTTTGCAAGAAAAAAATATCCATATTTAAAACTTTATAAACCGTAATCTCTAGCTTCCGCTAACTGTCGTATGCATGTTAATGAGAGAGTCGCATTCCAGTGGATGATTTAAGCCCCGTTCACACTAGCAGCGACTTCTGTCGCTGCATGTCGCTAGAGGCTGGCGACGAGGTTGCTAGTGGGCGTTCTCACTACTGGTTGCCTTGACAGCGAGTCAGGTTTCTTGCCGTTAAATTCAAACATTTTGGAGGCAAAAGACTAAATATAATATAAATATAAATTAAATCTGTACATACAAACAAAAAACTAATAAGAAGCATAGCCTATATTTTTCCATTGCGTATGTTTATCTGCGGCTCAGAGGAGAACGATCACATGAGCGCTACCGCTGCCTTTCCTATTGGCTGTCGCTCCAGAAAGTCGCTCTTCATTTGCATAAAGTTGAGAGAATCTGAACTTTGTCGCGTCGCTGGACACGCCCCATCCGGTCGCCAACGGTCGCTGTAGCTCGCTGTCGCTCTTGTCGCCGGAAATCGCCAGCTCTCCATTGAAATGAATGGGATCGCGTCGCTTTGTCGCTGCGTGTCGCGTGTAGTGTGAACGGGGCTTTAGGATGTAGGCGTAGCATAAGTTCCAGTGAGAATCACGTTTTGTTTACAGCAAAAAAAAAAAACAAAAAAAAAAACAACAAAAAAACGGTCTCCTTTTGGCTTATATCAAAATAAGGGCTCCCCTCGACTAAAGATTTTTCTGGTCAACTAGTAGTTGTTCATTTTAAGCATTAGTCAACTATTAGTCGCATGTTTAATAAACCATATAAATCATAATAATGCTCCTTTAATTGCCTACATAGCCTAATGGTGCATTCACACCAGACGCGAATGAAGCGTTAAGCGTGAGTGATTAACATGTTAAGTCAATGCAAAGACACGCTGACTATCCTGTGGAGCGAATTGAGCGTTTCGGGCGAGTTGAAAAAATCATCGTCACTGTATGTGGATACCCGGAGCTGTACGATACATCTTCGTACTTTTATAGAAACAGGAATAAAAAGGATCTTGCTTGGAAGAAAGTGAGTGAGGAGGTCGGACAATCTGGTAAGTTGTAAAAAACGCTCTTTACTCAGTATACTCTATGCACGAACGCTGCTGACGTATTTCCGGTAGAATCTCGGTCAGCCGATTTACTTCTGCATAGCGCATTTTATAGCAAAGTATACTAACGGCAAAACTCTTTCATAAGATTCATTTGACAGCGATTTATAATTTAAGTATTACAATATAGTATTATATAGTTATACGTTCAGTGTTGGGGAGTAACTAGTTACATGTAACGGAATTACGTAATTTAATTACAAAATAAATGTAATTGTAATTAGTTACAGTTACTGAGAAAAAATGTGTAATTAAACTACAGTTACTTTTGAAAATGTTAATGATTACAAAGGGGGTTACATCTGAATTTTTTCACACACCCACATACAGATTTAATGTATTTAATGTATTAATGTGTATCCTGTCATAATTGTGCAAACATTTGATTTCTAAACCAGTATCATAGCTATGAAACTATTTCTTGTTATGATTTAAAATCTGTATTTAACCTCAGAATGATCTCAAAGTAAATAAGAGGTGTTAAGTCTGAATTTGTGGCATCTGTGCTTTAAATTCAATTATTAAATGGCTCTGTGGAATGCCTGATTCTGATTGGTCAGTCGTGACATTCCAAGGTATGTTATTCCCCGATGACAACTGGTAAAAGCTAATAACACAGACTCATCCGGGCAACTTAAGTTAGCGCTATATGCTTGATAGCTTTTCTTGGTGGAAGCTTTGCGTTTGGTTAGCTAATAAAATATTAAAACTCAATTTAATATTGTGTACAATTCCTTAATTCTGTCATCCTGGTATTGTGGACTCGCTCCATTGTTTCATACAAACGCAGCTGCTGCTGCCATTTTGTTTTGTACACTGTAAAGGATTATAAGATAACTAACAAACAAGTACTAATACTTAATTAATTATGTGGTGAAATGTGTAATAAAACTGGTCTGACTGCATTGTGTCCTTTAAATGTCAGTCTAGTTTGAACTTAAATCTTGCTAGCAACTGATTTCTTCATTGAAGCTTTGCGTTCACAAACTTCAGCTCCGATCAGTGTTTCGTGTCTAATTATTTACTTTTGTGGCAAGCGGCTGTGTAATAAGTGGGATAATGAACATCCAGCCAGTTGTTATCGCAAAATAAAGATGTATATTATCCCTCACTTATTATAATCTTAATTCAAGTGATAAAGTCTGACAGTAATCAGTGTTGAGTGCTGCTGTAAGGTTAACTCTGAAAACCTGGTTTAAATGTTTCAAAATGATTAACAATTGAAAATATTAGAAATTTAGAAAGCTAATCAAAAAGTAATCAAATGTAATAAGTTACATTACTTTTATAAAGTAATTGAAAAGTTACACCACTTATTACATTTTAAATAGGGTAACTTGTAATCTGTAACCTATTACATTTCCAAAGTAACCTTCCCAACACTGTATACGTTATAGTAATTACCAGAATGGCCCATTAGTGAAAGTCTGGGCAAAGGATTAAAGACAAGATAACATCTGTTGGAGATTGATGATTTTAGATTTATTTCCGTAATAAATAATACAAACATGTATATTTTATACAATGTTGCCTGCACTGCAGGAATGTAAACTTTTAAATATAATAAACATTGAACAGTTTCAATACAGTACTGTAAACATGTAAATATATAAATAACTTTAAACATTTGTACTGCTGTAATGTAAACGTAAATATATATAACTTTGAACAGATGCACTGCAGTAATGTAAACATGTAAATAATTAATAACTTTGAACATTTGTACTGCAGTAAAGTAAATCTAAATATAACTGAACATTTATAATGCAGAAATGTAAATATGTAAATATAAATAACTTTGATAGTGTTAAATATTTCCTGTTCAGTGATGTTGTGTAAATACAATATTAAATGATTTTTTGTCTTCTGTTTTTTTTTTTTTTTTTTTTTGTTTGTTTGTTTTGTTTTGTTTTGTTTTTTTTTTTGTGTTTTGTTTTGTTTGTGTTTTCTACACCTGTAGGCAATGAAATGAAAATAAATTGAAACCAAACCAGTAGGTGGCAGCAAATGGCTGTTTGAATAAGTGAGTTCAACAGATTCGTTCAAACAGTTGATTCATTCAGAAACGAGGCAAGCAACTGCCTTTATGAATGGATTACTAAATCAATGACTCACTTGATTCGTTAAAAAACGTGGATTCATTCAGTAACGAAGCACCGCTGTATTGCTGGAAGACACAAAACAGTTCTGCTGTTGCAACGCAGGCTGCACAAGCAACATCTGGCACAACACAGGTCGATCGGTGCATCTCTATTTAAAACGTTAACTTTGCTTAGCTAAAGTCTTGACTGTGTCCTCCTACTCCCAAACTATGCGGCTTCTCTGACTTCCTCATGGATCTGAAACATGTCGCCCCCACGCAGATCTCTCGTGTCACCTGATCCTTACTAGAAACTGAGATATTACTTATAGTTAGTAACGTTCATAAAGTAAAATCCAAAATGTATATTAATATATATATAAAAAAAAAAACACATAAGATGCAATGTACATAAAATGTAACTAGATAGATATATGAATAAATAAATGAATACAAATAATGCAAAGACATATATAAACTGTGAGAAAGGGAGATGGCTAGAATCGATATTCGTATAACATTATAGCATGAGAATACTCAGCCTCAAAATTGTCGATGTAACTATAAATATATCATTTGAAGCCCTTCTCTTTCTTACTGTTAAGCTGATTGCCTCACAATACGATTAACGTCATTCACAGTTATCCAGGGAAGCTCTTGTAAACAGCGAGTGTAGTATGTCATCCTCTCCTCCAGCATTTTCACACAGTTAGCACCAATAGCGAAAACGGCTTCCGGTGCTGCACCGGATGTAACTGAGCGGACTGAGACCAAACGCGGAAGTGATCGTGCATAGAGTCAATTTGAGCTATATATGAAGAGTTCAGATGCAAAACCAGCTAAAAGCCATCTCAGTCAAAAATGAGATAATGATACTAATGCTCCTTACAACTACTTTCCCGCTGATGAGTTCTGTTTATTCACAGGAAGTGTGCAGAAAGAAGTGGAAGGCAGAAGCCCCTCCCATGACGCGAATTTGCGTCTGTTGTGAAGTGAATTTCATGCGCGAATGAAGCGAGTAAACTCAAAATGTTCAAGTGTCCAACTACGTGTCTGGTGTGAACGCACTGTAATAAGCATTTAAGCACACGCAAAAAAAAAAAAAAAAGCTTGCCACAGCGTACTGGCAGATATAATAATTATGAATGTGTCAGGGAAAAATAGCAAAGGAGACTGCATTAACGTTTTAATAATTAATTGATAAACTGTTTTCGGTTGAAGGAACGCGAAAGTCGGCGACACTGACTCGCCTGTATGCATGTTTCATACAGATTACATAATCGGAGAATATTTGTTTTCTATTTGAATTGGTTTGTTTAAAAGTAGACGGTTCATATATTTTTTATGTCTGTAAGGCAAATATACACTGAGTTTCGATGTTTCACACTCAAGTTCACAGAGACCTGTTTGCTTTCATTATTTTGCAAAAGTGCAACGTTTCGTTGCTATTCTGAGTGCACACGAATAAACATGGAGTCTTTTCAGAATTGAAAGATGTATTACTCTTATCTGTATGACCAAAAATTATGGAGTATTTTAAGTGTGAGTAACTGCACCGGCGCCTCTGTCTGTCAGTGAGCGAGCTACTATTCAGCTTCCACAGTCCACACAGACACTTCAATAGCGCACATTTTTCTAGGTTAACATTAGACTGAGCAGCCATGAAAAGTTGCTACTACATACATCTTTAAGATGAAAAGCCATATTTGAGGGAGATGAATGATAGGTAAGCGTTTGGATGTCCTGCCCGATGTACTATATTACCACACAGACCAGCCATTAATGATCTGTCCAGCTATTAACGGACTGTGTGACTTCGCCACTTCCTGTGTATTTTTTTTTTTTTCTGCGAAAATTTTGGTCGACCAAGCCTCTTGTTATCGACTAACAGTTAGACAACTATTAGGCGGCAGCCCTAATTGACATTTCACTGGCGCTTACGCTATGCCTACATCCTACATCATCCGCTGGAACACCACTTTCTAGTGAACGTGCATACAACAGTTGGTGAAGGCTAGAATATTACAGTTTCTAAAGTTTTAAATATGGATATTTTTCTTACAGAAATGCATTGATTCGCTTCAGAACACATTATTCAACACATTATTATACACATTATTATAACTCATAATTAATGAGCTGGAGCTGTGTGGAGTACTTTTACATTAGATGGATGCACTTTTTTGAGCTTAAAAATTTAAACACCCATTCACTGCCATTATAAAGCTTGGAAGAGCCAGGACATTTATTAACATAACTCTGACTGTACTCGTCTGAAATAAGAAAGTCTTCAACACCTAGGATGGCTTGAGGGTGTGGAAATCATGGGGCAATTTTCATGTTTGGCTGAACTATCCATTTAAATGCCTGTTATAAAGTCTGTGGTTAAACGCAAGCTGAAGATAATTGCACTTTTTATTCAATAACATAAAATACATCCATAATACCACCTTGTAATTGTTTTACAGGTTTTACTTTTTTTAGAAATTGGATTCCTGACAAGTTTGCTAAATGGGACTTCAGAGGTTGTTGGAGATATTAAACCTCACCATGTCAAACAGGCAAAATGATTTACAAACATGTTTACATATTTGTTACATTTATTATCATGCTCTTGCAAACTATTCTAACTCTGATATTAAAATCGAGTAGAAGGTTTATTAACACACAAAACAATTACACACTTTACCTACTAAAACATTAAAGGAGATTCCTTGATTCTTAATTATTTTAGTGTGTAACTGATATCACCAAATGGAGTTGCAAAATGATGGTTTTAAAACAGGTTTCCAAAACTTTTTTTCCATTGGTCAGGGAAACAGACAACCACACCCCAAACTCACAGGATTGGCTGGTGTGTCACTAGCTAATCGGAATGTTAAAACAAACAGCAGTGTTTTGATATGATCATAGAGACACAGTGTTTACACTTTTCAGGTACAATAACAAGACCCAGAAGTGCTTATAGCTGTCTTTGCATATTACAGAATGACAGGAGAAAGGATTGTAACCATTTAGTATTTCAATGATCAAAAAATTTTACGTTTACCTTTATCAAAAATATGAAGAATTCTGTATGATTCACAATGTACACAGCCTTGCAGAAAACAAAACGAAAAGCTAGAGATCAGACCTTTATTAACTGTGACCTTTAAAAGATGTGCTCTTCAAATCTTGTTTCAATAGCAACACTCACCATCTAGAATCAAAAGTATAAACAAAACAAATCAATGAGCATTGCAACAATCCACTCCAGCCAAATTAATATGTAACACTAGAGACCCTACCAAGAGCGCACACTGCTGCACAATTTGTATTAGTTTGCATGGAGATTTGCTGATTCACAGACTAATTTGCAAGCCAGAGACACCAGGGAGATCATCGGACAGCAGCGGCAGCATAAAAACACAACCACCATGTTACAATTTACCCCTTACCCCTTATGGTGTGTATCATCTGTTGGAGGTATGCCGTGAGCTGCAGTGGGTCACTGCATTATGTAACTGGTTATGCAGGGGCACGTGTGCTGCCGTCGGCCTGTTCACCAGTCTTCTGTTAAATTGTGCTTTCTCCTCTCTGGCCCCTGTATGACAATCCCGGCTTTTCTTTCATTCTGCTGAATCATAATCTAGTTTAAGCCACTGGAGTCCAAAAATAATAAATAAATAAAAAAATGAAATGTTACATGAAATTGAATTTGACAGCGGAGAGGATTAACGCGTGGTGATGCCCTGTTATACATTTGCTTCTGAAAAAAAAATAAATAAATAAATAAAATAAAAAAAACTGGGAGCTTCTTTTGACTGAATATTGTAGCAATGCAGATAGATAGATATAGGTGGATGCATAAACAGATAAATTGGTTGGAATATAGACCGATGGATGGATGGACAGATGGATGGATAGACTAATAGACAGACACAAACAGACAGATGGATGGATGGATGGATGGATGGACTGATGGATGTATAGATATATGTATGTATGGATATATGGATAGACAGGCAGATGGGTGGATGGACAGATAGATGGATGAATGGACTGGTGGACTGATGGATGGATGATGGATAGATGGATGGACAGATGGATGGATGGATGGACTAATGGTCTAATGGACTGACTGATGGATGAATGGATGGACAGTTGGAGAGACGGATGGATGGATGGATGGACGGATGGATAGATGAGAGATGGATGGATGGACAGACAGACGGATGGACAATTGTCAGACTGATGGATGAATGGACAGACATGTGGACGGATGGATGGATGGATAGATGGATGGACAACTGGAGAGATAGATGGATAGACAGACAGATGGAGAGAAGGATTGATGACGGATGGATGGATGGATAGACAGATGGATACAAAGACAGAAAGATGGACAGAAAAATAGATGGATGGATGGATGGATGGATGGACAGGCAATTGGAGAGAGATGGATAGACAGAGATGGAGAGAAGGGTGGATGGATGATGGATGGATGGATGGACAGATGGATGGACAGACTCATGGATGGATGGATGGATGGATGGACAGATGGACAGACACAGAGACAGACAGACTGATGGATAGGTGCATGAACTGATGGATGGCTCGAGGGAAGGATGGTCAGACACACAGACAGACTGATGGATGGATAGATAGATAGATGGACACAAAGACAGAAAAATAGAAGGATGGATGGATGGGCAATTGGAGAGAGATGGATAGACAGAGATGGAAAGAAGGATGGATGGATGAATGGATGGATGGATGATGGATGGACAGAGACAGAAAGACAAAGATGGACAGAAAGATGGATGGATGGACGGGCAACTGGAGAGATAGATGGATAGACAGACAGATGGAGAGAAGGATGGATGGACAGATGGATACAAAGACAGAATAATGGACAGAAAAATGGATGGATGGGTGGATGGATGGAGAGATTAATGGATGGACAGACTGATTGATGGATGGATGGATGAATGGATGGACAGGCAGACGGATGGGTGGACAGATGGATGTATGGATGGATGGACTAATGGACTAATGGGCTGACTGATGGATGGATGGATGGATGGATGGATAGATGGAAGGGCGGATAGACGAACGGACAGAAAGACTGCTGGATGAATGGATAGACATGCGGACGGATGGATGGACAGTTGGAGAGGTAGATGGATAGACAGATAGATGGAGAGAAGGATGGATAGATAGACAGACAGATGGACAGAAGAATGGATGGATGGACAGACACACAGAGACAGATAGACTGATGGATAGGTGCATGGACTGACGGATGGATGGCTCGATGGATGGATGGTCAGACACATAGATAGATAGATAGATAGATAGATAGATAGATAGATAGATAGATAGATAGATAGATAGATAGATAGATGGATGGATGGACTGATGGGTGGATAGACAGACTGGATGGACAGACAAACAGATGGATGAATGATTGGATAGACAGACAGATGGATAGAAAGACACAGACAGAAAGATGGATGGATAAACTAACAAACAGACACATTACAGACAGATGAATGGAGGATGGATAGACAGACAGATCTCTTATTTACTTTAAAGATATATACATTTTATTTATCTAAGGTATGAGTATCATACCTTAGATAAATCCTGGTCCTGGGGGTCCACTGCTCTGCACATTTTGCATGTCTCCCTTATTTAACACACCTGATTGAGATCATCAGCTCATTAGTTCAGTTCATGGATCTCTCTCCTAATGAGCTGATGATCTCACTTAGGTGTGTTAAATAAGGGAGACATGCAAAATGTGCAGAGCAGTGGACCCCCAGTAACCATGATCTATATATTTCTATCTATCCACCTATCCATCTGTCTGTCTGTTACATCTAACTTCGATCTGTTGTTCTAAAATGTAATCTGAAATTGAAAATATTTTAAACTGTTACAGTTTGTCCAGTGTGACCACAGTAGTTTTAGAGATTGGTTTCCCTTGATGTCCTATGGATAGGATTCCACTCATTTGAAGACGGAAATGGCATCTAATGACATTCTTAACTTTATTTACTGCCGCTCACACATAAAGGTATGTCAGCTATGTTACCCTAAATGCCGGCAGGCCACCCCGTCACATGTCAAGCCCTCTCTACTTACAGCCACTTGTTAGATCACATACTGCACGTACATCAGGCCCTAAACATGACCGTCACACTGAGTGGACATTTCGGTCACAATGTTTTGATTCTTTATCTCTCCCATCTATCATCACGTCCACTTTAAAGACAACCTATGATCATGTAAAACCTTAAAACATACCAGGAAACTTCAAAAAGATCCCTACATGAAAATCTAATAGGAAATTTCTACACTGAGTATGCATTTTGCTTTTTTAGATGTTGTGAGTGCTTGTGTAGAGTATTATGGGCGGTTCTACTGGAGATTTGTGTACACTAATAAGTACAGAGAAGTCCAAAAACTAAGAAAACTAATCAAATGTAAACAAATTTGTGCCACTGACCTGTGCAATGTCAGATGCTCTTCTCAAACCTTGTTGGACATGATCATCATGTTTTGCATATGTAGAGTTTGTCTTAAGTGCTGCAGAAGTAAGCCAAATGCTCAGAAATTCTCAAAAAAAAAAAAAAAAATAAATAAATTATATATATATATATATATATATATATATATTATATATATATTTTTTATTTTTTTTTTTCAGTTAAACTTTTCACTCTTGTTATGCATTTTCATTAGCGGTCTGAAACTTTTGGACTTTACTGTATGATCATATAAATGTGCTATTTTCAAGCATTGGTTCCTGGGGTTCCTTGGAAATTTGCCCAATTAAATAATACTTAAAATCCTTATTCAGTAATCATGAAAAACCACATGGAAATTAATTGGCCAATACGTGCAAGAGTCAAAACAGTCAAAACAGGTCACGGGTCATACATGCATGAATGCTCTAAACTTTCAACTGGAGAAAACCATCATAACATTTGCATTTAATTTGTACGGTAATTTACTCAATCACTAGTGCTAATGCAGTATTCTATGTACTTTATCTAGTTGTGGTTCTGAGACACAAATGCATTGGAAGTGAGTTTGTAAACTGTGGTCGAACATTTTCATATTGGTTACAACTCAATTGTCAGTGCAAAAGTCTGTCGTTTGTAACCCCACTCCAGTTCTGACTTTATAGAGGCTTTGATTTAGTACCTTTAGTGCATTTTCAGCTTTTTTTGTTTCTTTGACAAGGATAGTTCACCCAAAAATGAAAATTCGGTATTGGCTCTCATTTCGTTCCAAACCCCTAAGACCTAAGAACACAAATAAGATATTTTTAATGAAATCCTCGAGCTTTCTGACCCTGCATAGACAGCAATGAAACTGACACGTTCAAGGCCCAGAAAAGTAGTAAGGACATCATTAAAATAGTCCATGTAAAAAAGGTCACAATCCTGCTTCAGAAAGCTCAAACCTACCTTATCATAGGGCATTCAAACCCTAAACATACCATGGTGATACACAGGTGTTCACACATTTCTGATTTCATTTGGTCTACTGTGATTATAGGACTGTGATTTCCTTAAAAGACAAAGAAATGCTAATTTCAAGAGCTAACCTGCATATAGCATCATGCAGAAAGTCATGTGCTTTTTGTTCCACTGGTTTACCTGGCTCTTGGTGAAGTGCTAGACTGCCAATTGGATTGGGCCACAGGGAGTTGGGCCACTATGGTAACCAAGATAGATTGGCGCCTCCAGTGCATCATTACGCAGCAGGCAGTGATGGGTACATGTCCTAACAGAATCCTTCAGTTCACACCTACAAAACACTTACTTCTGCTGATTGATTTTCACATGAAAACCCCACAGCATTTTATTGTAGGAGTGATCCAAGGCACATTTGGAAACCAAAATATAATAGCCCTGCTGAAAAATGCTATGCTAGTCGGCTGGTCTTAGCTGGTCTTCCAGTCTTGTCATAGTTGGTTTGCAGGGTGGTTTTGACCACTTCTTTAACTGGTCAGGCTGGGAGACCAACTAAAACCAGCTACTTCTAGGTTAAACCAGCTAAAGCCAGACTCACACTACAGGAATTTTAAAATCCTAACCGATTATGAAATCTGGTTGCAGCGCACACATGAGGAGAATCTTAAATCTTAAACATGCACACACTACAAGATTTGAAAATTGTGGCGAATCACACACTACAAGATATTATTAGGATTATTATGCTGGAGGGCATTTCAACAACTAATGTTTACATATGTTAGCTAGCGTGCTAGCAGCTTTCTGCACTCACCCGGTACGTTCAAAACTGAGGCGATTTCACCCCAAAGCTTTTCTTTCTTCTTGCGGGTGTGATACGTTTTCAACACATTATACAGACAGTGTTACTACAAAAACTCAAGAAGCAGTTTCCTCCATCTCCACTATCCAACGGACCTGTTTTGCGGTCACGCATTGGCTGAACGTACTGAAGTAATCATATATCCGATTTAAAATCCCAAATATCAAACATGTTTGATATTAATCGGGGTGACTCCGATTTGTATGTGAGCAGATCGGGACATGCAAGATTCGATCTGTGAACGGCTCACATTACCAGATAATCCGCGCCGTGCACCGGGACCGATTGAGGTGCTCGACAAGATTTTTGCTCCGATTCTTGGGAGGGGAAAATCGGGGCAAAATCGGGCTAAAATCTTGTAGTGTGAGCCCAGCTTAAGGCCAATAAACGTAGACTGGTTTTAACTGGTCTTTCCAGCAGGGCGCCTTGGTGGTTGACTTATTTCTGACTTGGCTGCTAGGTGATTGTTTACTAGCACAGCCAGAACATGCTAGGGACCTGATAACAATGAGGTAAAAACCCCTTAGAACACATTAGCAACCACATAGCTGCTTGCTTGTGGTATCTCAGCATCGTAGCATTGAGTTCTTAAATTGAAAAATGTAAATTAAAAAGGTTTAAACTGTCCAAAAACTCACTGAATTGCATAAAAAACAAATCAAGTCTCTTTGCAATGTAATAGAGAAGTGATCCGAGGCATATTTAGAGACCAATATATTATTGCCCTGCTGAAAAATGCAGCTAAACCCAGCCTAAGCTGGTTGGCTGTGTTTAGCTGGTCTTCCAGTCTGGCCATAGCTGGATTGCAGGCTGGTTATAGAGGGGTTTTGACAACTTCTTTAGCTGGCTAGGCTGGAAGCTAAAACCAGCTACTTCAGGGTTAAACCAGCTAAGACCAGCCAACAAGCTTAGGCTGGTTTTAGCTGGTCTTTTGAGCAGGGAGGCTTGGTGGTTGACTTATTTTTGACTTGGCTGCTAGGTGATTGTTTACTAGCCCATCCAGAACATGCTAGAAACTGGATAACACTTAGGTTAAAACCCTCAGAACACATTAGCAACCACATAGCAACTCTCTTGCAGTATCTTAGCATCGTAGCATTGAGTTGTGCAAAGGTAATCACTACTTAAATTGGAAGATGTAAATAAAAAGGTTTAAAATGTACAAAACTTCACAGAATTGTGTTAAAACACATCAAGTCTATTTCCAATGTAATGGGGGAGTGATCCGAGGCATATTTAGTAACCACTATATCATAGCCCTGCAGCAAAAAATAAAATAAAATAAATAAAAAATGTTAAACCCAGCCTAAGCCGCTTGGCTGGTTTTAGCTGGTCTTCCAGCCTGGTCATAGCTGGTTTTGAGGTAGGTTTTAGAGGGATTTTGATCACTTTATTAGCTGTCTAGGCTAATCAACCTGCTGATCAACCAGCTACTTCCAGGTTAAACCAGCTAAGACTAGCCAACACGCTTATTGACTTATTTTTGACTTGGCTGCTAGGTGATTGTTTACTAGCCTATCCAGAACATGCTAGAAACTGGATAACACTTAGGTTAAAACCCTCAGAAAACATTAGCAACCACATAGCAACTCGCTTGCAGTATCTTAGCATCGTAGCATTGAGTTGTGTACAGGTAAGCACTACTTATATTGGAAAATCTAAATTAAAATGTTTACACTGTCCAAAAACTAAAAACACATAAAGTCTCTTTGCAATGTAATGGAGGAGTGATCCGAGGCAACAACAAAAAAACAGCTAAACCCAGTCTAAGCTGGTTGACTGGTTTTAGCTGGTCTTTCAGTCTGGTCATAGCTGGTTTTTAGGCTGGTTTTAGAGGGGTTTTGACCACTTCATTAGCTGGTCAGGCTGGGAGACTAGCTGATCAATCAGTTAGAGCAGCTTGCCTAGGCTGGAGGATCAGCTAAAACCAGCTACTTCCAGGTTAAACCAGCTAAGACAAGCCAACAAGCTTAGGCTGGTTTTAGCTGGTCTTTTCAGCAGGGTGAGTTGGTTGTGAACTTTTTTTTACTTGGCTGCTAGGTGATTGTTTACTAGCCCATCCAGAACACGCTAGAAACGGGTTAACACTGAGGTAAAAACCTCTCAGAACACATTAGCAACCGCAAAGCAACTCATGCAGTATCGTAGCATTGTAGCATTGAGTCGTGCACAAACCCAGCTAAAACCAGCCTGAGTTGGTTGGTTGTTTTTAGCTGGCCATCCAGTTGGTTATAGCTGGTTTAAGCTGGAAATAATAAAATAAAATTGGAAATAAACCTCAATGAATTGTGTAAGAACACATCAAGCCACTTCGCAATGTAATATTGCAGTAGCCAGTTCGCTAACGTCAACAACACACCCTCACTGGAAAAGTTGGTCAACAAACCATGTGGTTAAGGTTTAGCTGGTTATCACAGTAGATCCATCCACACATTATGTACATAAACATCATTTTGTCCAGTGATATGAATGCTCGACTGATACCATTCAATTTTCTTTGAATGTGCTAAATATTTGCGAGCTAATACTTGGTAGATGAGATGTTAATTGCACTGCAGGTCTAATGCTTTCTACACTACTTTCTAAACTACAACCATTATAACCAGAATCTGCAGGGATGTTTGGTAATATTGGAAACCATAATGTATTAGTCATTCTCTTGGAACTTTCAACAGTCTAGAGCTACATGTTTGCACCTGACATAAATTCATTAATTTCCGTGTGTGAGACAGACAATGATATGCATTTTGCTTAGAAAGAAATTAGTTTAATGTGGACTCTAAGATGTATTTTAGGAAGCTGTAATAATACAGTACAACAATTTTGTTACATTTAGGTAAGTGTAGATTTTTTATAATGTTAATATTTGTAAATATCTTAATAGTTAATACCATAATGTGTTGGTTTTTTTTTTTTTTTTAAATTAATATTCTTCTAAAATTCTTTTTAAGCTCAACAGAAACAAAATGATTACAAATGATGTTTGGAACGACATAAAGGTGTGTAAACAATGACCCAACTTTCGTTTTTGGGCGGACTGTTCCTTTAAGAGGGATCAAGTTTGGCTCTGTGTGAGATCACTGGAGCCACATAATAACATGATTGTCTATGTACGGCAGTGGAGGAGAGGAAATCCTTAAGTGGATTTATCAGCCAAACATAGCGCTCTCTCAGACGGCGTCTCAGTCTGTGAACTTTGAACTTTTTGTTCTTCTAGAAACAGCAGGAGTAAAAAGCAGGTGCTTTCCCATGCAACGTCAAACTCTTTAGGGCGACACGTGATTGGACAGTCAAAGCGTTAATTGTTGAAGCTTGGGAAAAAGTCGTAATTTGCCATGTGTTTAATTGCACATGTGATGTATTGAGTGTGCCGTACCCATCAAACTTGGATAGTTAAGCATAACCATGTCTTTTCCCATAATGCATTGTGGTTTTGTCAAATACACAATTGACAAACAAAGGCTATTTTTATAATTTGTACAAAATGTAGTATGTACAGTAGGCACATTATGGAATACTTGGATAAGCTATTACATTTACTAACATTTATCTATTTAGTAACAACAGTACTCACTATACAGTGCAAACTAAGCACTGAACTATAGCATTTTGTAAGGTCTAATTAGCTAATTTTACAAAACCACAGTTCGTTAACAAGCGTGTCACACCTGTGGTCACACTTTTCAACAGAATGCTAATTATAGCATTATTCGTGTAATGTTTTCAAAGCCACACTGGGAAGTTTTACTTTTATTTTAATTCACCGCAGTCTGAACAGTCTGAGCCAGATACTTACAACTCACATGACAGCATTTGCCTCGGTTATATAGGATTAAACTGAGCACTTTCAGACAGACTAGGAGCAGAAGAGCACGCAAATAACAAACAAGTACATTCCTCAAGTCAGACAAACATTATTTAGCAGTCAAATGAGGCATGTCACATTAGCAAGCATGCTAACTTCAGCTGAAGGTGTTTAGATGCTACATCCCAAAATGTTCTCCTATGTGGTATTAACTGACCTTGGAAGCATGAAATATCCTTAAGGATTTGGTTGGCTGCCATTTCTGTCCTTTTTCTTTGCACATATTTGTTTATGGAGGATTGCCTTAGGTAACTGGAGACATTTCGTACACGCACATGTTGTTTTGGATTGTGACGGGTCAGTCATTATCAGCTAAGCTGTTTGTTTAAATGAGAAACAACATGTTTAACTTTGATTAGTGCAAACGGAAGCTTAACATAATTGTTTTACTTCTTATTTTTGGGCGTGGGCGCTTTTGGTCCTGTGAAAATACACTTTAAAACTCCTACTAGTTTAATATGTCTGCTAACTGTCCAACAGTGTACAAACCTCACAGGAGAATTTTGTAATTTTTCTGAAGCGTCATGGTAATTTCTGCTACCATGTCATTTCATGCATTCTGCACCCTGATAGCACAAGTACATCTTGGAGACATCTATTCGACGTCTGCATTTACATCTGCAAAGCATATTTTTTAGATTGTTTTCTCATCTGAAATTCGTCTCTAGGACGTTTCCTATCATATGTCAAATAGACGTCTATTAGATGTCTTTAAGATGCTTACAATGTATGTAAAACTGACATCCTAAATAGCACACGTCCCAGATAGCATATGTGCGTCTGCAAGATGTCTGTTAAAGAGCACTTGATCTGGAAAGCATCTGCTGTGTACAAACATCTGACAGATGTCTATAAGATGTCAGTTTTACATACATTCTAAATCTTAAACATCTTAAAGACATCTAATAGACGTCTATTTGACATATGATAGGAAACATCCTATAGATGAATTGCAGATGAGCAAACACTCTAAAAAATACGTCTTGCAGATGTAAAATAGACATCAAATAGAACATCAAATAGACATCTCCGAGATGTACGTGTGCTATCAGGGGTACGTCTGAAACATGTCTGTTAAAGATCACATAATCTGGAAAGCATCTGCTGTGTACAAACATCTGGCAGACATCTGTAAGATGTCAGTTTTACATACATTCTAAATCATAAACCATAAATCATAATCTTAAAGACATCTAATAGATATCTATTTTACATCTAACCTCCTACAGACGTATTCTTAAAAAATACGTCTTTCAGATGTAAATGCAGACGTCAAATATACGTCTCTGTGATGTATGTGTGCTATCAGGGTAGTTGAAATTAAGCTAGTGGAAATTACATTTGTTAGAATAAAATGGCAGAATCACTTGTCTTGCTAAGGCTAATTTCAAACCTAGCATGTTTTGTGGCCTAAATACACATTTTCACACTTTTGTAGCGTTTTGACATTTTAAAGAGACCTTAATGTAACAAAAAGCTATTAAGCTAGTAACAGTTGACTGTCTTTTCTTACTAAGGCTAATTTCATAGCTAGCATGTTATGTAGTCTAAATACACACAATTATATTTTCATAATACTTTTGCAGTATTTTGATGACAAAAAGTTGGTAATGGTGGACTTGTCTTGCTAAGGCAAATTTTATAGCTAGCATGCTAAATACACACAATTAAACTGTATTTTCACACTTTTTGTAGTATTTTGACAGTTTTAAAGAGACCTTTATGTAACAACAGTTAATACACTGTTATGTTAGCTAAGGCTAATTTCATAGCTAACATGTTATGTAGTCTGAACACATATTTAAATAATATTTTAACACTTTTGCAGTATTTTTACAACAAAAAGTTGGTAATGGTGGACTTCCTTGTCTTGTTAAGGCTAATTTCATAACTAGCATGCTAAATACACACAAATTGTATTTTTACACATTTTGTAGTATTTTGACAGTTTTGAAGACACCTTCATTTTACAAAAACTTAATAGGCTGGTATGTTAGCTAAGGCTAATTTTATAGCTAAAATGTAGCCTAAAGACAAATGATTTATATTTTCACAACTTGGCAGTATTTTGACAGTTTTAAGGTGACCCTCATGTAGCAAAAGTTGGTATTGAATGGCCAGTTGTCTTACTAAGGTTAATTTCCAAGCTAGCATGCTAATACACACAATTATACTGTATTTTCACACTTTTTGTAGTATTTTGACACTTTTTTAATGTAACCAAAAGTTAATAAGCTGGTATGTTAGCTAAGGCTAATTTCATAGCTTGCATGCTATGTTGCCTAAATACACTTACATTATATTTTCACACTTGCAGTATTTACAAAATGCTAGTTGGTAATAGTGGACTCCCAGATCTTGTTAAAGCTAATTTCATAGCTAGAATGCTATATACACACAATTAAATTGCATTTTCATACTTTTTTAGTATTTTGACAGTTTTAAAGAAAACTTAATGCAACAAAAAGCTAATAAGCTGGTATGTTAGCTAGGGCTAATATCATAGCTAACATGCTGCCTAAACACAAGCCTTTGCAGTATTTTGCCAGTTTATGGTGACTTTTATGTAGCAAAAGTTCCCTGATAACACATACATCACAGTGACGTCTATTTGACGTCTGCATTTACATCTGCAAGACGTATTTTAGAGTGTGTTTGCTCATCTGCAATACGTCTGTAGGATGTTTCCTATCAGATGTCAAATTGACGTCTACTAGATGTCTTCAAGATGTTTATGATTTAGAATGTATGTAAAACTGACATCTTACAGACGTCTGTCAGATGTTTTTACACAGCAGATGTTTTCCAGATCTTTAATAGACATCTTGCAGACATACGTGTGCTATCTGGGTTGGTATTTAATGGCCAACTCCCTTGTCTTGCTAAGGCTAATTTCATAGCTAGCATGTTTTGTAGCCTAAATACACACAATTATATTTTCACACGTTTCACTGTATTTTGACAACAAAAAGCTAATACGTCAGTAATGGTGGACTCCCTTGTCTTGTAAAGGCTAATTTCATAGCTAGCATGCTAAATACACACAATTAAATTGTATTTTCATTCTTTTTTTTTTCTTTTTTTTCGCATTTTGACAGTTTTAAAGAACTTCATGTAACAAAAGACTAATAAACAGGTATGTTAGCTGAGGCTAATTTCATAGCTAACATGTTATGTAGCTGAAAAACAATTAAATTATGTTTTCACACCACTGCAGTATTTTGACAGTTTTAAGGTGATTTTCATGTAGTAGAAGTTGGTATTTAATGTCCAACTCCCTTGTCTTACTAAGGCTAATTTCAAAGCTAGCATGTTTTGTAGCCTAAATACACACAATTACATTATATTTTCATACTTTTTGTAGTATTTTGACAAATTTAAAGTGATTTTCAGTAACAAAAAACGATATCCTGGTATACTCTTTTCTTGCAAAGGCTAATTTCATAGCTAGCATGTTAAATACACACTCAAATTGTATTTTCATAGTTTTTGTTGTAATTTGGTTTAAAGAGACCTTCATGTCACAAAATGCTAATAAGCTATGTAGGCTAATTTTGTAGCTAGCATGTTATATAGTCTAAATACACAAAATTAAATCATATATTTTGTTGACAGTTTTAAAGAGACTTTTATGTAACAAAAAGCTAATAAGCTGGTATGTAGCCTTACAGCTGACTCTCTTAATTGCTAAGGCTAATTCCATAGCTAGCATGTTATGTAGCCTAAGTACAGACTTTTAAATTATATTTAGATATTTTTTGCAGTATTTTGTCTGTTTGGCTGATCTTCAGGTAAGAGAATGCTAACTAGATAGTATGTTTTTTCATATATATATATTTTCCCCATCATATATTAATGCAGTTTCTAAATGTGTCAAAGAAATGATTAGCATTTCAGGGTTATCATTTGTGTTCTGGAGTTTCTAATAAGTCAGTCTGCTTGTGTAAGATGTGCTCTAATTGAAGCAGGGCACTGAGATGTTGTGGAAACGCGTTTTGGATTGACATTGGTAGAGTCGTTCTGTATAGGGACAAACCAGAGCATAGAGGAGACAGTCTGACAATGTTTGCATGTGAGCAGCAAAGAGGATTACATCCAAAAGCCTGAGTGCCTTTTCAGGCCTGACATACGGGCCCAAGGTCAAGGACTGTGTGATCGTTTGCATGTGGGACTGGGAACATTGAATGTTGCACTCCATTGTATTAAACAGAAACTCGAGCCGCTGCAGGTGTGTAACACTACTTTAGCACCTCTATGATTTTGTATTTTCCCTAAACAGTGTTCTGTTGTATCAATGACAGAACCTACAGGGTTAGTTCACCCCAAAATAAACATTAGGTCATCATTCACTCACCTTTATGTCATTCCAAACCTTACATTTCTGTAAAACACAAAATGAGACATTTCACAGAATGTTCAAGCTGCTTTTTGTAGTCCATATTTTATTTTTTGGTTAAACTACTCCTTTAAAGAGCTGTCTGTCTTTGGCGAATCATGGAAAAAAACAGACAAAACAGTACAAACAATTTAGTCATTCTAGGTTAATGTCAGTCATTGATGCAACATTGTATGAAAAAATAAAAAATAAAACCTGTCATAAGCCTGCGTTGTGGACACTTACTCAAGTCAAGCTTCTCTGTGGTAAATAAAGGATTGTCTGATGGGTGTTGCACTCAGGTCAAGGATAAAGTTGTCTACAAGTAAAAAAAAATGCTCCTTGTTGAATTAATGGTTTATGGTCATCAAAAAAGAACAAGCTGACCCAAGTGTGCTTTAAACAGAGCACTTTTGTACTGTAGATCTTCTCTAACTTCCTTATTTTAAGAGTCATGTCAGTTCATGTTGACTTCCTCTCTTGTCTCCTATCTTAGCCAATGACATCTATAAATTACTCAATAAAACATTAATCTGTTAGTCAAACCATAAAAATTACAGGACCGCCTATATCCTGTTTTTCTGCTGACAGTTCGTTCACTCCAGTTAGATGTTTAAATTTGTATTTAGTGCATTTTACATTCAGTTTATGAAATGCACCAGCAAGGTCAGCACGTGATGCAACCTTGGGTGTACATCTTGGATAATGGTGTCTGCAAAATGCATAATGAGATAGAGTTGCTTGTTTAAAACATAAACGGTTGCACTGAATTGTGTTTAAAAACACTGCAATGTAACGTGATGACATTATTTTAAATAATAATTTAAATTTAATTGAATTCTTCATAAAACCATTTTTGCATAAATATATTTGCACTGAATTTCTCAAGAAGCCATTGTAATGAAACATTATATTTATTTATTTATTTTTGTATAAATCATGCTTGTATAAATTGTCCCATGTAAAATCATTTTATGTAAATAGTTGCACTGAATTTTTTTTTTTTTTTTGTAAAATTAATATTATGCAAATTATTGATTGATTATAGAATTGTTCCAATTTCTTACGGAAATTGTTGTCTTGAATCATTTGTAAAACATTTCTTTAAGTTCTCTACTGAATCATTCATAAAACCATTTTAATCATATTGTAATTACGTTTTTTGTAAAAAAAAAAAAAAAAAAAAAAAACTATTTTTTTTTGTGAAACTAGTTGCACTGAATTTTCCATAAAATCAATCTTATGTAAATAACTGATTATAAAATATATCTTAAAATCATTCTTATGTAAATAGTTCCCTTAAATAATTTGTAAAACCATTCTTTACGTTCTTGTACTAAATCATTCCTAAAACCACTGTGATTACATTGTAATTACTTTTGTGTGCGTGTGCGTGTGCGTGTGTGTGTGTGTGTGTGTGTGTGTGTACCTGGTATTTATCACGTTATGGGGACCAGATGTCCCCACAAGGATAGTAATACCAGTAAATTTTGACCTTGTGGGGACATTTGTGAGGTCCCCATGAGGAAACAGTCTTATAAATCATGCAGAATTAGTTTTTTTGAGAAAGTAAAAGTGTGCACAGTCTCCTGTGAGGGCTAGGTTTAGGTCTAGGGCAATAGAAAATAGGGTTTGTACAGTATAAAAACCATTACGCCTATGGAATGTCCCCATAAAACATGGAAACACAATGTGTGTCCGTGTCTGTGTGTGTCAGAGTGTTTCGTTTTGTTTTGTTTTGTTTTTTTTCATGTTTATTATTAAATTATTGCATTGAATCCATCCTAAAACCATTTTTTATAGAATTATTCTTAAAATCATTCTTTTGTAAGTTTGTTAGTTTCGTAAGTTTGTTCTTACGTAAATTGTTGCCTTGAATAATTTGTAAAACCATTCTTTAAGTTTTAGTACTAAATCATTCATAAAAGCATTGTAATGTGAAATTACTTTTTTTTCCATACTTGCATAAAGTACTGCACTCAATCCTTCATAAAACCATTCTTTTGTATGTTGTTGTATTGAATTATTAATAAAATCAATGTAACAAAATTACGCAACACTGCTTTTTTGCAAAAATCATGCTTGTGTAAATTATTGCATTGAATCCTTTGTAAAACTTTTTTTTTTTTTGAAAAATAGTTGCATTGAATTTTCCAACAAATCAGTCTTATGTAAATCATTGATTATAGAATTGTTCTTAAAATCATTTTTAAGTAAATTGTTGTATGGAATTGATTGTATAACCATTATTGCATTGTTGCATTGAATTTTTCATGAAATCAATCTTGATTATATAATTATTAAAAATTATTCTTACCTAAATTGTTGCCTTGAATAATTTGTAAAACTATTCTTCAAGTTCTTCTACTGAACAGTCATAATACCATTAGAATTACATTGTAATTGTTTTCTTTTTGTTGTTGTTGTTGTTGTTGTTGTTGTTGTTGTTGTTGTTGTTGTTGTTGTTGTTGTTTTTCAACTAAGTATTGCATTGAATCCTTCATAAAAACAATTTTTCGTAAGTTGTTGTATTGAAATGTTCATAAAACCACTGTAATGCAAAATTACGCTTTTTTTCATGTTTATATAAGTTATTGCATTGAATTGTGAAAGTGGTTACATCGAATTTTTCATCACATCAATGTTATGTAAACTACTGATTACAGAAGTGTTCTTAAAATCATTCTTTCCTAAATTATTGCATTCAATCATTTGTACAACCATTCATAAAAAATAAATAAATAAATAATAATAATAATAATAATAAAAACATTCTTTAAAAAAAATTAATGCAAAATTAGGTGTTTTGTAAAAATCATGCTTGCGTACATTTTTGCATTGAATCCGTTATAAAACTATTTTTGTGAAAACAGTTGCATTGACTTAAAATCAATCTTATGTAAATTACTGATTATACAATTTTCTTTTGTTGTATTGAATCATTCACAAAACGATTATAACTAAAAAAAGAAAATGCACTAAAACCGCTATGTGTAAATAGTTGCATTAAATTTTTCATAAAATCAATCTTATGTAAATTGATTATAGAATTGCTCTTGAAAATCATTTCCGTAAATTGTTGCCTTGATTAATTTGTAGAACAATTATTTAAGTTCTTTTACTGAATCATTCATAAAACTATTGTAATGTAAATTTTTTTTTTTTTTTTTTTGCAAAAATCATGCTTGCGTAAATTGTTGCACTGGATGTTTCATAAAACCATTGTAATGCAAAAAACGTTTTTTGGGGGTTTTTTTGTTATAAAAATCAGGATTGCAAAAATGAAAATCATTTTTTGTGAAAATACTTGCATTGAATTTTTCATCAAATCAATCTTATGTAAATTACTGATTACAGAATTGTTATTAGTCATTCTTACATAAATTATTGGAATGAATCATTTTTACAACCTTTTTTTCATGAGCTGTTTTATTAATCATTCATTTAACAACTGAAATGTTAAATTATTATTATTATTATTATTATTATTATTATTATTATTATTATTATTATTATTATTGTTGTTGTTGTTGTAAAAATCAGGCTTGCTTACATTTTTTTTGCATTGAATCCTTTGTAAAACTTTTCTCTTTTTTTTGTAAAAATCATCCTTGCATAAATTATTGCATTGAAACCATCATAAAAACATTTTTTTTCATATGTAAATACTTGCATTTAATTTTTCATCCAATAAATCTTACGTAAATTACTGATCATATAATCATTCTTTAAATTATTTTGTAAATTAAAACCGTTCTTTCGTAAGTTGTGTTAAATCACAAATTTACATAACTATTGTAACACAAAATATTTTTGGGGGGGTACAAATCATGCTTGTGTAAAAAATTGCATTGAATTTTTCGTAAAACCATTCTTGTATAAACAGTCGCACTGAATTTTTGTTCTTTGGCCTGCATCTTATATACTGTAAAATATAGTCAACATTTGAAGTGGATCAAAACCTTTCATCAAAGTTGTCCTAAAACCAAAACAATACCCGTTCTTGTCTTAGGACAACTTTGATGAACAACTTTTTTGATCCACTTCAAATGTTGACTACTGTACATTATCAGTTATATGCAATTTTCATAATAAAAGTTCTTGAGTGAATTGTTTTTATTGTTCAATCTTAAACAAATTGCTCTTCAGATTATTCTTCCGTAAACTGTCACCATCAAAAAGCGAATTTGCACCATCACAGCATCTTTGTGGCAATTGACATAAGAATGGTTTTACACTGTGAACGATGGCCACATGAGCTGTTACCATTTAAGGACAAAACATTTAGAAGTAAGACACAAGAGTAGTGTCAAATGACAGTTCAGCTGTGTTGTGGTTAGTGTTTATCCTGTTCACCTTTGTAAACAAGACCAAATTTTTTACTTGTAGTTTCTGAAGATGGGGCAACCTTCATCAGTGAAACTGTGGTCAGATTTTACTTCCTGTGTGAGACGTACCTGCGTCTCTTCCCAGTATCATCTATTTCGTTATTATCAGGCCTTGAAAACACTGACGGCTTTACTGTTGCAGCAACTTGTAAGGAAACAGTGGGCGTAGCTGTTTTTCACACACTGCTATCACATAACACTTTCATCTGTCTACATAGCAGTCGCAAAGGAAATGAATTTTTTTTTTTTTTTTTTGGAAGAGGAAATGTTTTCTTTGTTGTAGTTGTTTTTCTTTCCTTGTCTTTTCTTTGGCTGCGAACGTGAGGAATTGTTTCACGTTCTGCTGAAAAGCCGATGAAACTTTAAGAGGTTCTTCGGAGAGTGAACGTGCAAAAGCCCACATCGATTAAATAAATCTATATAGATATAACGAAACTGCTAAAGGACTGTCTTGTAAACATGTTTGATGACAAGCCTTTGACTTCCTCTTTTCAACTTCCTCTGCAGACAGTGGAAAACTACTGAGCAGCTTAGCCAAACAGATGAACGTTCATGTTTCAGACACCGTCGCTCTGTGGAGATCCTCTTTCCACACAGTACACGACTGCTGCAGGACTTTTCATTTCGTTTAAGTCATACGGCACGAGAAGTCTGTTCGATTTTCACTGTAAACGTTTAGAATTGAATGGGTAAACAGTGTAAAAATGCTACAGGTTGCTAAGTATGCTAATAAGCTAACTACAAGTGACTTTGACACACATTGTGATAAATTCTGTTTAATGGGACAACATGTCATTTTAGTGTTTGTTTGTTTGTTTGTTTTACAAGTAAACATAAATTGCAATATAATTTGGGATTCAAACCTATATTTTGTTCAACAAGACACTAAACATTTTTGTTTGTGTATGTGAATATTTGTATTTCTGTATTTTATATTTGTATTTAATTCTTATTTATTTTTTACGTATTATAGAATTTGTGTAAAAACATTTTAACATGAATTATTGTATTGCTTAATCATTTATAAAAAAAAAAAAAAAACAATTTTAGGTAAACTCTTGTACTGAATTTCTACACTTTTGGTTTACATAAAAATGCAACATAGTCCACACATGCTTTTACAGCATTTTTTTTTTTTTTTTTTTAATTAAATATATCCAAAAGCATCATTGCTATGGTGGTTATTGGTACATTTTCTGATTAAAAAAAAAAAAAAAAAAAGCCAATTTAAGTGGATCAGGTATGGTGTTATATTAATTTATATCAGTTATTGAAGTTATGAAGTATACAGTATATGGGTCGTTTTATAATTTAGGGTACATTTCATGTCCAGTGATGATCATCTTATGGAAAAATACCATATTTTATTAAGAGAATGCATACTAAAATCTCACACATTTATTTTGTGCACTGTTTCAGTTTTTCAGTTTCTGTTCCCTAAATTAGTTTTTACAATGTCCACTTACTGAGTTTTTACAATGTCTGCTTACTGAGTCCAAAATAATAAATAAAAAGGTTCATTTTAATATTTAATAAAATGTCAGTTTTAATATTTTTTACAATGTAAATACCCTAGAAATTAAATTAAATTAAATTAAATTAAATTAAATTAAATTAAATTACTGTTGCTGGATTTTGTACTGGTATGTTATGTATAAAAACCCCAATAAAAACCTAATTTTCAAAAAAATAAAAAATAAAAATAATAATAATAATAATAATAATAATAATTACATTTAATTTAATTTAATTTAATCAAAAGTTTTCCACAAGTCCACAGAAATTCTGTCAACTATATTACTAACCAAACACCCCTCCAAAAAAAAAAAAAAAAAAACTATTGTCAAGAAGTACATTAACTGGCTGTCAACTATGCTGAGTACATTGTCGTGGTTTGTGATATTTTTATGATTTTCATTGAAAATTTGAGGTTAATGTCCCCTAATAGCACACGTACATCCCGGAGATGTCTATTTGACGTCTACATTTACATCTGCAAGATGTATTTTTTTGGTTGTTTGCTCATCTGCAATACATCTATAGTACGTCTCCTATCAGATGTCAAATAGACGTTTATTAGATGTCTTTAAGATGGTTATGGTTTATAATGTATGTAAAACTGACACTTTACAGACATCTCTCAGATGTTTGTACACAGCAGATGCTTTCCAGATCAAGTGATCTTTAACAGACATCTTGGAGACGTACTTGTGCTATCTGGGAACCTCGGACAACCTGAACACCAGGGTAAATATCATTTTCTTTATAGTAAATTGTGTTTAATGAATAAATATCTATTCCCTGCATAGAAAACAGCAGCTATTTTGTTAATCCCCTAAAGCATCTAAGTGAACTGACTAATAGGGATTCTGACTTGATCTACTGCAGTGCACTAAATCATGCAAAAACATTCACACAGCATGTTTGCATTGCAAGCAGACGCACCTAGAGGTGACTGACAGCTGATGCATGCTTTTAATCACCTGAGGCAGTGGGCTACGCAAGACTGCTGTTGTGACACAGTTGTGAAAGGGAGGCAGTGATCTTGTGATCAAATGGGAGAAGTGAGGCGCAAGCGGAGAGTGGTGGAAAATTACAGAAACTTTAGTCGGAGGCTAGACGCTGTTTTGAATGTAATGTCTCGTATCAGGGTTGGGTAGCATCTTAATTCAGTCAAGCTGATGTAAACGTGGGCCAAAACATGAGCCGTAATCACAACAACCACAGCAGGACTCGCTGACTGTCTGCACATGCAGAGGCAGAACACCAAGTCAACCATTGAGTTGTTTACTGTCAATTTGGGGTTGTATTAGTGTCTTTTTTCCCCTGAAAAGCAGATGTACACAAACAATATTAAAACCACTTGGCTTAGCTGTGCATTTTTAATGTGTTTATTAAAACCACTTGGCTTAGCCGTGCAGCTAAATTGTGATTTATCATGTGAAATTTAAGTTTTACAAGTTTTATAAACTGTAAAACGGCACTTTAATTCCATCCTCAATCATCGCAGATAATGAGAAATTAATAGTTCTCAAATGGCTTTTCTTTAACAAATGGCGATCCAACACACCACAGTATGTTTAGCCCGTTTTTTCCCTCCTTTTTTTTTTTTTTTATTTATTTTTTTTTATTATTTAAAAGAAATGTTTTTCCTTCTCAGAACTTAAAACTTAGAACTACTTTAGAATGATATTTATAGTGAAAAATGCTACACTCTAAAAAATGCTGGGTTATTTATTTATTTATTTATTTTTTAATAACAGGGTTCAGTGAGTTGGGTAATTTTATTGGGTTATTTTTAATATTTTTACCCATATAATAATAATTATAATTATATATATATATATATATATATATATATATATATAATTTTTTTTTTTTTTTTTTTTTAACGCTGGGGGTTTTTTCTACCCAACGGCTCGTTTGAGCCTGTCTCTGACGAAACAACTCAGCTGCTGAGTTACAGTCAGTCAGAGCGTGGGCTTTTTGAGTCCTCTACGGGTACTCAGCGCCGCCGATTTGCACTTCTTCGGCGAAATAAAGGTCTGTATACATTTTATTTCATTTGTGAAGTATTTAATATGCTGTAAATTGTATTATTTTGCGCAACGCAACATGAAGACTAGATGTCAGTCAGCTGCGTCAGCAGCAGTCGTTTCGGAGGATGGAAACGCCTTGCCTTGCATAAAATAAATGGATTGTATTCATTATTGTACTGAGTTTAATCTTAAAATATGTTCTCTAATGTCAGTACTGTTTGTATATGGGCAGTTTCTTTCAGCTACGAGTGAAATGCGAGGCAGCGGTCTGAAGTTCGCAGCAGTGGCGGTTCTACACGGAGGCCTAGGGAGGCCCGTGCCTCTGTAGACATGTCCCTGGCCACCCCTGTGGCCCCCCCGTGCTGACCAAATAAAACAATTATGAATTTATTAAGATTTTACACACGAGCGCCAAAAGCGGAACTAATGCGATGCATCGTTCTACACGGGTAAATTAGAGCGGCGCACCGAAACACTGTGGCGCTGCTCGGTGAATGAGAGCGCAGCAACAACTAACTAACACTGTATTTGTACACTGTACTGTATTTATCATTTTTTTTATGGCCCTACCTCTTTTGCACCTGCACTCACTCTTGTACATAATAAATGTTTGTATGATTTTAAAGTAAAATAAAGTTTATAATCTTTAAATATCATTTGTTGTCATTTTTTAATGTGCCCCTCTGGTTAAACACTGGCCCCTTCTTGGCCCCCCTAGTAAAATTTGTCTAGAACCGCCACTGGTTCGCAGTTAACGCGGCGAACAGCAGCCCTCCACCGGCTCAGATTTCCGCGACACACCAGCATAAGAATTAGCGCTATTTTGGTAAAAAGCAATTACAGAGAACGGTTGATTACACTAAAATTAAAATTCTACTTTGAAATGTTACATTTTTTTATGTCTAAAATGCAAGTTTAAATGTATGTAATATTGTAAACTACGCTGTATTCACCCAAATAAATTCAATTTGTCTTGTATTTTGTATTATGTGTTCTTGCTTAAAAATAAATGTTCATCTTTTGATTATTGCTGTTGCCTCTAGTAATTATGTGTGTGTTTTCATAAGTTCCAGTCCGTTTTAAACCAGCAATATAATTTTTAAACAATAGTTGACTTGAATAAAATAACCCAGCATGTTTGGTAAAAACATTTAACCCAACCAGCTGGGTCAAAATAACCAAGCATGTGTTCTGTCTAATATTTACCCAGCGCTGGGTTGGCAAATAATTGCCAATTTCTAACCCAACATTTTTTAAAGTGTATACAAATAAATTTGATTTTAATATATCACTTTTAATTGCAGGTTGAAAAATACAAAATCGTTCATCCAAAATTAAAATTTGCTGAAAATTTACTCACCCTTCACGTCATCCAAGATGTAGATGAGTTTGTTTCTTTATCAGATTTGGAAAAATTTAGCATTACATCACTTGCTCACCAACGGATCCTTTGCAGTAAATGGGTGCCGTCAGAATCAGAGTCCAAACAGCTGATAAAATAATTCACAAGTAATCCACACAACTCCAGTCAATCAATTAACATCTTGTAAAGTGAAAAGCTGCATGTTTGCAACTAACAAATCCATTGTTAAGATTTCTGGCCACAATATGAGTCTGTAATCCATAATAACGCTTCCTCCGATTAAAAATAAATAAATAAATAAATAAAGTCAGTTTCCTGTGTTCCAATCACATCAAAACCCACAAACATATTTGTTTAGAACAGTTTTGTTTTGTAAACAGTGCTTAATCTGTGCATATTTCTCTCCTAATTCAGAAGGGATCCAGGAAGCACTTTAACATCTTATTATTTTGTCTTGTGATTTTTAAACTCATATTTGAAACGCTTTAGTATTATGACTTTTTCACTGGAGAAAGCAATATTATGGATAGAGGAAGCAATTATTTTCTTATAAACATACAGTTTTTCACTTCTCAAGACATTAATTGATGGACTGGATTGGTGTGATTACTTGTGGATTAATGTGATGTTTTGTATTGCTGCTGTTTGGACTCTCATTCTGATGGCACCCATTTACTGCAGAGGACCTACTGGTGAGCAAATTATGTAATGCTACATTTTTTCCAAAATCTGATGAAGAAACAAACTCATCTACATCTTGGATGGCCTGTGGCTTAGTACATTTTAAGCAAATGTTCAGTTTTTCCTTCAATTTAAATGTAATTTCATTTTCTATATAAATATTTTGCTGTTTTATATTTTAATAAGGGGGGTACTCACAAAATGATCCTCCTATTTGGAAGATTCCACCATTTTGAAAACTGGTTTAGCTAACAAAAATAAATGCACCTGTATGCCTTAATCTGCCTGCACATTTAATGAGACTCTCTGAAGGTTTACAGTTACCAGTGTCCCACTTATTCAGACAGCTGATATTAAATTAGAGATGTTCCTGTCTGAGGTTCAGGTAAAGGTGCTGTGATGGTTCCTCTTACCTATCAATGTCACTCATGTTTTTGGCAGAACTCACACTTAAGTGATCTACCAGATGAACTACAGGAATCACTCTGTAAGAATAAATCACAGGAATAATTTGGCAACTGCTCAGAAAAAGTACAGTAGCCTAACATATCTCACTGAACTGATGTTTGCTTCTCTTACATTCAGACACTAAGACTATTGTATCGAAGCAGAAGTACTGACCCGGCAGCGCTTACCGACAGTGACCAGTAGTTGCGGAGCTGCGACTGTGATGCGCGTTGGAGGCGCGCTTTTCTGAACACAGGAAGCGGGCGCTTTAAGAAGACGCGCTGCTGCCGCGAACGGGAGGCAGGCCGGTGTTTTTCCACAACTGATGTCTAATGGTCACCCATGTTGAGAGACAAAGGTCAGAAAAAAAAGCTCATAAACTAAATTTACCGCTTGCCGCTGTTATTCAGCACCGAGACGCCGCACAATACAGAAGGGACAAGATCGTTTCAAAGGAATTAAAGGAAATAAACATTTAAGGTAACGTTATTTCCCATGTTTGCTCTTTGGATTTAGTATAAAGCACTGATGCGAGAATACTTATGTTTTATTTTAAATTTTACTTAATTTAGTGTGTTTTCAGAATCTTTTGATATCTTTTCCCCCATTATTACT
Source organism: Cirrhinus mrigala (assembly GCA_036247105.1). Classification (NCBI taxonomy): domain Eukaryota; kingdom Metazoa; phylum Chordata; class Actinopteri; order Cypriniformes; family Cyprinidae; genus Cirrhinus; species Cirrhinus mrigala. The sequence goes on from CM070028.1 coordinate 9,533,153, forward strand.
TTAAATGCAATAGCTTGTCTAAGCTGTCATACATGCTGAAAAGAGATCCAGGAAGCACTTTAACAGCTTATTAGAAGATTTTTTTTGGTCTTGTGATTTTTAAACTCATATTTGAAACGCTTTAGTATTATATATGGAATAATTAAGATAATAGTTTTATTCAGTTTTTATTACTTATTATAATTTGACAGCCTTTTAAACTCGTGGTCCATATCTTCTGCTCAATGCGTTTGTGTTGATGCTGTCACTTGTCACTGAGTTTCTAACACTCCCACTCTAGACAAATATAACCGAGTGCTGACTGCATGGAGTTAAGAATAGACAGCTTGACGTCCCTCGATGAAAACCTGTCACTGAGGGTTTTAAAAACACGGGTTTAACCTGAGATTTTCACATCAACAGACTCAAGCGGATGAAATAAAGCACAAACTGATGTGATGTTACAAGTGAACATTTTGCGCTCACAAAGATGCCCGAACGGTGCGCCAACAACCTGTTGGATGCGTTCTTAAGAAATACGGTAACATATTGCGAAAGTTTGTGATACGGACGAGCCTCTTCAAAGTAATCGGATGTCGGTTTGTGACGTTGGTCTTGCACGCGTCTTTGGCGACGGTTGACATAAGGACGCGTTCTTGCGTTTAAAAAGCGAAACGAATTGGAACTGAAAGCAGCGTGAATGGCGTTTAAAAAGCTTGTAAAGGCGGAAACGTTCACTGATGTGTTTTTCCGCTTTTTCCATGTAAACGCGTTAGATGTACTACTGAGACGCTTCTCGGAATGTTGTCAGCGTCTTGCTGTAAGTTTCTCGGTTGTAAAAACGCCGTCGAGACACCTGCTCCTAACAAGATTCTTTTAACTCGACACGCTGTATTAAATACGCGATGCCAAGCAACGAGATGCAACGGACCGGCCAAATACGATAGCTTTTCGTTTAAACCAGCAGCATCCTAATAGAGATGTGAACTGGCAGTGTAACTCTGTAAAATCGTCTCTCGCAAACAGGTTCACCTCTTCTAGTAGCCTACATAGGGTTATGCGGAAGTCAGGCAGCTCATTTGCAGTCCCTGCTCAAACAAACACAATACAGGATAGGCTACAGAGTTTAGGTTTCTATGCACATGCCAGCTTGCATACCTAGCACACTGATAAGGGTAACAGCCAGAATGCGTTTGGGACAGATGCCATTTTCTTAGTGAGCACAAAAACAGCTAAACAGTTATTCAGTGTGTTTTCTATGTGTCAGTGTGTCATAAAAAGAGAAATGCAAATATGAGCCTATCAGCTGCTTTTAAATTGATGTCAATAAAAAAGTAAGAAGTGTTAACAAAGGCAATACTGAGTCACAACTGCCAACAAACAGCTCTGCCCAGAACTTAGTTTACCACTTTAGACTTTGAACTCTTCCAGCACGTTTTTTTTTTTTTTTTTTTTTTAATCTAGTAGTTTCTTTATTTCTCTTTAATATAAATTTTGAGGCAATTTTCACATAGAGCAGACTGAATTAAAACAAAAATGTATTCAGTGCATTCTTCTAAAAATCACAAGTCAACAATATAAACAAGAGGACAGATAGAAGAACAGCATAGGCTCTGAATGCAGTTCAATGAATCAGTTCACCTTTTAATGGAATTTTCACCACATTTCATTTTTAAAGACATGCAACAGTCCCTGTACCATAATTTGCCACCCATAAAATGCATGTTGCATGTAATGGAATTTATTTGTGACCCCGGACCACAAAGCTATTCATAAGTAGCATGGATATATTTGTAACAATAGCCAACAATACATTGTATGGGTCAAAATTATAATTTTTATATCATTAGCATTTAAATCATTAGGATATTAAGTAAAGACCATGTTCCATGAAGATATTTTGTACATTTTTGATTTGTAATATGCATTGCTAAGATCTTCATCTGGACAACTTTAAAGGTGATTTAGATTTTTTTTTTTTTGCATCCAGTTTTTCAAATAGTTGTGTCTAAATCTCAATTAAAAAAAAAAAAAAAAAAAGGCCCCTTATGACTGGTTTGGTGGTCCAGGGTCACATTTATTTATTTATTTCCCAGTAAATGATGTGTCTTCAGCTTTCCACTTGTTGTTTTAGTCTGGCGACAAATATTCCACTTGAATAAGCATGACATTTGTGGGATCGTAAATATACAACGGTAAAAGTTCTTGTTGGACACCGGAGACATATGACAGAAATCTGATCTGGTCTGGCTACTGTATACTGACAATTCAAAACAACTGACTTGATTTATGGCATAACCCTCCAGCAGATAAATTATGTTTTTTCGTGTTTCGATTACAGGACAACTCAAAATAGTCATTATGACCACATTAATGCTTAGCATAATAAACAATACTGTACTTTTGAAACAGATAAAGTCCTTTTTGTAGTAACAACGTCAATATGTGAACCTTGACCACAAAACTAGTCTTAAGTAGGTATATTTGTAGCAACAGCCAACAATACATTGAGTGGGTCAAAATTACTGTAATTATCAAAACTTAATTTTTGATTAGTAAAATGCATTGCAGATTTTCAAATAGTTGTATCTTGGCCAAATATTGTCCTATTGTCCTAGAGCCAACAGTGTGTAAACTTCATTTATTAAACACTAGCTTAGGTTGTCCAATTATACTGGTGCTTAACTCAGAATTGTTCTCCAAGAGTTGACACCATTACTTAGATCCTCTCTGTTCTTTGGATTTGTTTTTTTTGTAACGTGTATTGAAAGCCAAGGGTTTTACAAATGGGTCAGAGGACCCCAATGGGACCACAAGTGAGTACATATGTGACCCGGGACCACAAAACCAGCCATATGGGTGAATTTTTTAAAATTGAGATTTATACATCATCTGAAGGATAGGAATATATTCATCTGAAGGATAGGAATTGTGACCCATACAATGTATTGGCTATTGCTACAAATATACCCGTGCTACTTATGTCTTATTTATAAATCAAAATACATAGCAGCTATTATATTTTAGATCCCTGCAGCATGATGCAAATGCAAACATCTTAACCTCCAGTGATACAGTTTGGTTCGCTAAGGCTAGGCACTGCATGAGAGCACAGTGCATCACGTCATAGATTATGCACAAGTGGATCAAACTCTGCTGTCAAACACTTGACTTTAATGTTCATGACTTCAGTTTCATGCATCATTGCTACATTGTGAGGTTTACATAAATGGCTAAGAGCACGCTTTTAACGCTCCGGACTCCGTTTATGTGGTGGAACGAGTGTGGAAAGGAAGGAATTTAATGTGAGAGCACTCAGGAAATGTACATGGTTCTAAAATAGGGATGGTTATGTAATGAGCCAAGTGCCTCGTGCCGACTCCAGACCTGAAGTCTTGCTCGATAGCCGGGACTATGGAGTAATCCTGCCATTCCTGCCACTCAGCTGAGATGACCCAACAAATCCCTGACAGCCACAGGCTATGTGACCTATAGATGCGGAAGAGAAAAAAATCACTTCCAATTAGGAGTTTCTTGGAGGCGACCGGATTCAGGAGTGAAGCTGCTCCTCCTTCCACTTAAGGAGACTTGAGGGTCTCGACCAGCTCAGTGCGATTCAAGTCTATTGTTTCTGCTTGGGAATCAAAAGACTTATTTAGGGTCCCAAAGTAGGCTGTCATGTGTCACAATTTTCACAGCATTCCAACACTGTCCGCTAAAATGGCATAAAATGCCAGCGGATCCTTTGTTCTGTTTTTGTGAACAAATTGCCTGTTCCAAAATTCATAGAAATGGTCCTGTGAACACAAATCTCCATTGTCCCTTCATCAGGGCTGTGCTGCCAAATGCAAAAGGCTGAGGGATACAAGTTGTACAAGAGCCTTTTGTTACTCACCACATTTAGCCCTATGTAAATGCGCTGGGCCTTGTCTTTGCTTCGCAACTGACCGGAATCTAAGTCAGACTTGTTAGCCAGTCAAATATTGTGCTTTGTCTTCAAACCACTTTGCAAAAAAGCACAAAACTATGCTTTGACTACATGTCAAAGTATGTTAAGCAAAGCTACTTGTCTTGAAAGGAAAACCTATTAATGGCAAGAAGCATGACAACAGCCTGGAAACCATCAGCTGTTGAAGTGAAACGCAACAGAGGTGTGGATTGCCCTCCACATGCTCCTCTTTGTCGCATCTGCGGCTCGGGTTGCCACAAGTGGACGCCACACATGCAAAGATAAATAGTTTCAGATAGACCGCTGATGCTACTGGGGAGTGGAAATTTACCATCAAGCCGACCATCGTTCTGGTTATCCGCTGCTCCGAAGCTCCGACCAATCTACTGATTGCTTTTAATTGTCTTAGTCTGTGGGCGGGTCATAGTGTCACCTCGGCTTACACTGAGCCCTGGAGAGATTGGGGCCGTGCGGTCAGAGGTATGGTGTCTGCTGAGAGAACGACATAGACCAATTGGATTCAGCCATGAAGGAAATGTAAGTGAAAGCAGCACGTTAATTTGAAGGAATGTTTGCATTTGTGGATAATGAGGAAGGGGTCAAATTTGAGTAATAAAGTTAAGATGAGACTTAAATATCATTTGCCTTGCCAGATATTAGAAACTTATATCAGAAATATCTGAAAGGTTGGTTAAATTATTGCCAACTTCTGGGAAAAAACAGCATTGCAGTTTGAATCCGTTCAACAAGGCACCTACCAGTTGCATTTTTTAACCCAGTTGTTTGCTTTCTTTGACTCGCAGCCAGTAAAGTTTGTGTTTTGAATGGAAATGGAAAGTGTCTGGAGGGTTTCGCTCTAGTTATGTAACAGAACGTGTTTGAGTTGTAGCAAGCTCCTAAGCCTTTGAAATACACAGATTTAACCTACCCAAAGAGAATGAACAGAATTTCCTGAAATTTTTAGACCTTTTTAATGGTCTTATATTGGCAAGTAAAAAATTCTGTGATAAAGCTAAAAATATAACAGAGAATCATCAGTAAAATGGCAACTAGTAGATGTCTTTCAACATTTCAACCTCCGGAAGATAAATTTAAATGAACTTAAGACATACAAACATCATTGAACTGGTATTTGGAGAACTGCTACAGATTATATTCTAAATCCTGGCATGCCGCCACACTAGTTAGCATGTTTATCAAGTCATATGTTTAGTAAAGCAGCGGAAAAGAGAATATACATGTATTTATTGATTGTCAAACACACCGTAGATTTTTCCCTCCTCTTCTTCCGTCTCCTTGAGAGCAGAGAAAAAAGCAGGCTTGTGTTGAAGAAACCAGCCTCACAGTGGGGCTATAGTTTGTTCAAGCGTTGCCAAGCTGTAAGGGAGTCTGGAATGGGTAGGGATGTTGGAGCTGACTTTGGTATCTTACTCTCTGGGATTCATCTTAGGGGCTCCATGGCAAGTTTGGCTCGTGCTTTGAAACAGAAGACGCCAAGCCTGACATAATTACTTCATCCTTGAATAGAATCCTGACAGCGTAAACACTGTGTTACTTAAAGGGACATGGGCAAGATAAACACATACCAGTTCTGCAACAAAACCGTGGTGAATGAGTTGAGGAGTTTTTATTAAATCAGATTTAATTTGAGCATGATTGCATTTGGATTTCCTTGTGGGCCAAAGTGTGATGTCTTTCATGTTAATGAAACAAGTATTTTATCCATTGGGAAATGAATGGATTGGAAAAAAAAAAAAGTCTCTAAAGGGCAAAAATGATTTTCTTACATTTTCGTTTGCTTTGTTTTCCAGTACAATCAAGTACAAAATAAGTATGCATTTACTTTGACAAAACAACTAAATGTTTATAGTGTACCAATCATTTAAAACAAGACCAGGAATGTGTATTAATAAAGTAAAGAGGGTCCATTTTGATGTTATGCTGACTTTAAACTAGTTGGTGTGAAATGCTGATGCATTCTCATCGGCTATGTGGTTGTCTGTTAGCATCATTTTATGTTGACTACAGACACACTTTACAAGCAAGAAAGTGATGAATCTTATCAGTTTTACAACTAGGTTTATTATTCTGTTAGTCACAGCTAAGTTATTGTACCAAGTATCATGATACTTGCTTGTAATGGTGTCGTACATGACGATTTCCTGTGTTCAAACCACATAAAGGTGCCGTTAGCTTTAATCACATTAACCATCATGTTATCTTCTCATGTGAACCTTTACCACACTTGATAAAGCTTCTCTTCTAAATGCACTATTAATGCTTGACTTAATTCTAAATGATTTAGAAATCTAAACGTGATCTTTTCAACATCTGAACCTAAGGCTTTTGGGGTTTCAGTCAAGAGTTCTGACTCTTTGTTTTCTTTTTAGCATGGCCCAGAAGGAGAAACTTCAGTGTCTAAAGGACTTCCACAAAGACATTCTGAAACCCTCCCCGGGAAAGAGCCCAGGCACGAGGCCGGAGGATGAAGCTGAGGGGAAACACCCCCAAAGAGAAAAGTGGGCTAGCAAGCTTGACTTTCTTCTATCAGTCGCCGGGGGCTTCGTTGGTTTAGGCAACGTTTGGCGGTTCCCGTACCTCTGCTACAAGAATGGCGGAGGTGAGCATATTTGTTGATACTTTTGGACTTTGACCACCGATGTAATGGTCATAAAAACTTCATTTCTTGCCCTCATTTCTTGAATCTGCTCCAAAGGACATCAATTGGATAAATTAACCCAGAAATTCTGTCATCATTTACTCACTATCATGTTATTTCAAACCCAAATAATAATCTTTGTTCTGTAGGAGATACATAGATGTTTAGAAGCTGCTTCTTAAAAGAATGATTAAACTTCAAAAAAATTGTTAAAAAAGCACCATAAAGTTTTTCAAAGCCATATGACAACTGTTCTCATGTCATACATCATAAATGTTGATGTCTCATGACAAATCACAATGCACTTTCAATAAAATGTACACGGAAATACGATTTGAGAGTGGATAATGACTTATTTTGGTTCTATGGACTACTTTTATGGTGCTTTTATTGGAAGTTTGACAGTATACATCACTATCCACTTGTTACATGGAAAAGAGAAAATTGTACATTATGAAAAATCCTCTCTGTTTCACAGAGTAAAGTAAAACAAAAAGTCTTTTTAAGGCTTAATTATTAATACACTTTCAGGTCAACAGCTCAGATACACATTAAAGATATTCCATTTACACGATCTTCTAAAACAGAACTATTCGAATTTTCATTTTGGAAATGTCCAACAGTCACCAGCATGTGATTGTCATAAAACTCATTTTCTTTACAAGAACAGAACTACAAAAAGAGAATGAGAGCAAGTGTCAAAACCTTACACTGTACTGGATGAACTCAATGAGGACTATGAGTTAAACACTAATCCAGCAGTTAACAGGATATAATAATTGACAGAATTAAGTGAATCTTCTCTTGACTCCACATAGGTGCTTTTCTCATCCCATACTTCATTTTCCTGTTCGGTGGAGGACTGCCTGTGTTCTTCCTGGAGGTGGCGCTCGGTCAGTTCACCTCTGAGGGAGGAATCACCTGTTGGGAGAAACTTTGCCCCATTTTTACAGGTGAGTTTCTTTATCAACGATTTCCTTAACCAGAGAATAAAATGGAATATAATAGCCATCAGTGGAGAATGATGCTTTTTGATGCAAGTTGGTGTAGTTACGGTATCTACCAGCAGGGGCAAATGGGGCCATGCCAACCACTCTGACCCCCTTGGTAAGGACAGAGAGTGGGAGGTGTGTCACAGATACCACCAGCTGTATCTGAAGATAGGCTCTGTGAGACATACGTTTCATGCTAAGTGTCTGATAGGAAATACATATCTCGTTTAATGCCAGAGAAGAAAACACTCATGTTTACAAAATAGCAGTTTTCTTCCTAGCCTCTGAGAGCCACTAATAAATTTGCTATTAAATTTGACACTTTTATTTGCAAAATATTGACCAAGAGTGATATGTGTTAGACTGTTTCTACATGGATAAACATGTCTTTGCCACATGCTGAATTGTCTCTGTCACTGTTGGTGTATTTTAATGTCAGCACTCTGTTAATTGCAGCCTGTCTTCTTACTACTCTAGGGACTTGTAGTAGTTTAATTTTCAGTCTGGCTAGTAGCAGAGGCAAGGTCACATCCGCAGCTGTCAATTAATGTGTTGACTAAGAAAGGCAGCTGCTCATGAACAGTAGCTTGTATGAGTGGACATCTCTTCATCTTGTGTGGTGTAGTGGCTAAAGCTAGATCTAGCAATCGGGAGGTTTCTGGTTCAAGTCCCACAAAGAGCAATCCCCATTGTGCCCTTAAAAAGGAATTAAAACCCAGACTAAATGACTACTTTCAAAAAAAGTAAGAGATTTCCACCAAAATATCTCTTATATAAGAAAGAATAGATCAAACCTCACAAAAATGTCTTCTGACCACATGTTCATTACTTATTTAAACAGAGTTTACCAGTTACATGCAAACTGCTGAATTACCCATATCCCTCTGCCAGCGAATGAGGTGACAGCTTTGGTCTGTTTTGCTTTCCAGTCAACCTGGCCAACATTGATTTACACAGTTCAAACTCTGAACCAATGTCTTGCATCACTTACCTCCAGCTCTGGACAAGTTTATTCCATGTTTATACAGAATGCACAAGAAGGTTGCATAGAAGTTTGTCATTTATTTATCCATTCTTATGCTCCACTGGAGCACAACTCCCTTCATTGCATTCATTAAGGTTGTAATAACAAATCGCAAACACTTTGCACAACTACCATGTGCTGAGTCAGTCCAGTGTGCCATTTGCTTAATGTCACTATTCCTCTCTTTGCACAGGTATCGGCTATGCATCCATTGTGATCGTTTCTCTGCTGAACATCTACTACATTGTGATTCTGGCCTGGGGCTTGTACTACCTGTTCCAGTGCTTTCAGCCAGAGCTTCCGTGGGCAAGCTGCAACAACAAATGGAACACAGAAAATTGTGTGGAGGATACCCTCCGGAAAAACAAGACACTCTGGGCGGCTGCAAACGCCACTAACTTCACATCCCCCGTCACTGAGTTCTGGGAGTAAGTACTTGTTACTTGCGTACAATTTTGTTACGTACTTTGACATCCATCCAAATCCAGCTATCGGCATTTAGTTGAGAAGAAGTTGTAGGGTTATGAACAAAGACATTGCCTTATTTATCTGTACAGTTGTCCTCAATCACTCCCAGAGACTCTGAAGCTCCTTTACCCTCTTATCCCAAAGTAATCCTGCAGACTTTGGTTAGCTTGTTCAGGTCTGTTTTGACTAAACCTGGTAGAACATTGAGTCCAGAGGAGCAGTCCCAATAGTACTAATGCTTTATAGAACAAAATATCTTGGCCAGGGATGGGCAACTTCATCCCTGGAAGGCCACTGTCCTAAAGAACTTAGCTCCATTCACCTGCTGGTAGTTTTCAACAAATTCTGAAGACTTTGGTTAGATTTTACAGGTGCGTTTGCTTAGTGATGGAGCTGAACTCTGCAGGACTGTAGCCCCCCAGAACCAGAGTTTTCCATCTCTGGTTTAGATCTCCAGACTGCCTTCTGAAGACCAATATTTCCAGTTTAGCTCCACCCCTAATTAAACACACCTTAAGGTCTTCAAGAAGCTTTCAAGAAGGTGTCATGGAGCAGGTCAAAGCCAAATTCTGCAGGAAGGTGACCCTCTAGGTGCAGGAGTACACACACCTGATCTAGGCGAAGGCTAGAGGTGGTATTATAACTCTATTGCAGGGGTGTATTCCAGAAAACAAGGTTAATGTACTGCTACATATCCTGAACTCTTGGTTGATTAGCCCAAAATTTGTTTACTCAAGGTAATCTAGTTCCAAAACCCCAAGTGCAAGGAGGTTGAGTCAACCCAGAGTATGTTTATGATGAACAACAAGATAACCGGTTCTGCACAAGGTTATGTTCAGAGCATAAGCTGCTATGGCTACTTACTTACTTTGAAAGTTATGTCCACTTTTGGATGTCCACTTTTTGTCCATGCTTCTGGAGGGCTACCACCCTGCAGAGTTTAGCTCCAAGCCTAATCAAACACACCTGAGCTACTGAATCAAGCTGCTCAAGGTTACTTGAAAATTACAAGCAGGTGTGAAGCAGGGTTGGAACTGAAATCTGCAAAAAGGTAGACCTCCAGAAGCGAGTTGGCTACACCTGATCTATGACTGGCTTGTTGTTTTGATTTGTACATAAACACTCATCCATCATAGCAGACTGAATAACTTCTCTGATTATTTGTTTGGTAGCTCCTTAAAAACCCTTAAGGGCTTGAGAGTGTCTTACCAGGAAACATTCTTTCCACCACAGGCGAAATGTCCTCAGCATCTCAGATGGTATCGAGCAGGTGGGTCATATTAAATGGGACCTGGCTCTGTGTCTGCTTGCTGTGTGGATCATCTGTTTCTTCTGCATCTGGAAAGGCGTAAAGTCAACTGGGAAGGTGAGCTTGGTTGCATTACATTAATTCTTCCAACTTCAGTCAGTTAATTTAAGAACTACTAATAATACTTCTTACAATGTCATTGGAGTTATAAGTAGCCAGAGAGATTTGAATGCTACCTTAGCCAGTTTTGTCAACATAAACATAGCAGTGGTTCCCTGGTTATTAGCAGCAATAGTAACTAAAGCACACCTCCTTCCTAACAGAGACTGTAAAGTCAATCAACAGACACCACCTCTTGGCTTGGGCACACATTCCCTTTGAGCATGCAGTTGTGAATCTTGTCATTGCTCTTGCCAAGACACTGTCACAGTATATTGCTGCATAGCAACTGTTTCAAGGCAGATTTCTTTATGCTGCCCTAAATACAAAAACTCTTTAAAAGTTTGTCTTGAAAACATTTGACTGAGCATTTGACCTCCTTTAAAGGTAGCAGATGACAGATTAATTCCATTGTAGTTTTTGGCATTGTGGTTAGCATACAATTTTTAGCCTACCCAAACATTACATGATGGGAGGAAAACAGCTGAGCAAAAAGTATATCCACTAAAGCCAATGTAAAACTGTTAGTGAAGTTAAGCTGTAAATTGCATGATAGCTTTGAAAATGGTTTTGACAGAATGTTATCTCAGAATACTGGAAAGTACAACAAATCTTTTAAATACCCTGTAAAAAAAAAAGCTCTGCTTTAGTTTTCTAAATTGTCAAATCACCAACCAAGTTTGTGGGTTTTCATACAACCATAGCATTGAATTAAATCTCTGTGTTCTTGGCTTTTCTGCTTAGGTTGTGTACGTCACGGCAACATTCCCATTTGTCATGTTAATTGTCCTGCTTGTACGGGGTGTCACCCTTCCTGGGGCAGCCGAGGGCATCAAATTTTATCTGTATCCAAATGTGACTCGCCTTACAGACCCAGAGGTAAGATCTCACGGCTATTTGCATCAAAAGGCTTTACAATATCACCTACCCACCAAAACTTGATTCCACACCACTTTGGTCTGGCTGTCAAGCTTGCTGAAAAGACCAACGTAGTTGGTTCCCAGAATATGTTGTGTTTTGAATGCTGGTCCCCATCAGGCTTAACTAGCTTAACCAGCAAGACTACCTTGGTCAACTTGCAGCAACAGAAAGACCACCTGTAGGTCGACTATGCTAGTCCACCAAGTAGACAAGCTACTAAATCAGCACTAACCAATATAAATCAGCCACCTAAGATAGACTTTTCAGCAGGAAAAGTGCTGTTTACATTTGTCAACATAATGTACACCACTGACCCTCTGCAACTTAAAACCAGAATAAACTTCGGATGTACAGTTTACAGAGAAAACCAAGATATGCAAAAGAGTCGACATAAATAACGCTCATCATGGCCTCAGTCAGAAAGCTACAAATCTAAACATGACATGTAGTTGTTGAAACAATTTATATTAGTTCTTCATGATGTATACAGTTCTGAAGGACCTACAAGAGGCTAAACACATGCAAATATTTGAGTTTGCTCAATTCATGTTGTCAGTCAGTAAATTGTTTGGCGTCTTGTGTCTAGGTGTGGATCGATGCAGGGACACAGATTTTCTTCTCTTACGCCATCTGTCTAGGAGCCATGACGTCACTGGGAAGCTACAACAAGTACAAATACAACTGCTACAGGTGTGTTTCGACGTCCCGGGGGCGGGAGGGGGGCCTTAGTCCAGTGAACTGGCAAAGTGGGAACGTAGGGTACCTTTGTGTTAATTAACAAACTCCATGACATATGTGTGACATAGGGACTGTTTGCTGCTGGGAGGCCTGAACAGCGCTACCAGTTTTGTGTCTGGCTTCGCAATATTTTCCGTCCTGGGCTTCATGGCACAAGAGCAAGGGGTGGACATAGCCGATGTGGCAGAGTCAGGTACGAGGGTCAAGCAGCAGTGATGGTGGGCACTGCTGCTGCAAATAACAACACGAAAACGTTTGGTCAACCCTGTAGCGAAAACAGCTGCAAAAATCGTCGACCGTGAACAATTCGGAGCCAGTAAAACTAGTTCCAGGACCTAGGACTAAAACGAATCTTAAAATTTGGAACCTTCGCTGTCATTCGTCAGATAAAAACCAAAGTGAGTTAGAAATGTAGATGGTCTCTCGGGTGGGAAGCGGAATTCACTTGGAATCGGCTGTAGAACTGTACGGAGAGCGTGTTCTTGGAGCCACTGGGAACATTATGTCCTAGTCCACTAATGGCGAAGACTGCTGTTCAAGACAGTTTCCACTGGTGACCCTAATCAAGAAGCATCTTGTGCCAAGTTCAGGATAGAAGCAATTTACAACAAGCTTTTGGAGATTTTGGGTTTAACTCTTTGCAATTTGACTAAGGTCGCCAAGTCAGTTCCTATTGGTTCCTTTTCTACCCTGGACCCACTGCATGGCCAAAAGTATGTTGATGCTTTTGTCTATTTAATGGGTTTGGCTATTTCAGCTACACCATTTACTTGCAAGCAGGTGCCTACAATGAAGTCTTCTTAAGACAGAATAGTTCACTGAGACTTTTGTGGAAGAACCTCAGATTTGAACACCATTGAGCACCTTTTGGATGTACTGAAACATCAACTATGAGCCAGACCTCAGTTATCCATTGTGTTTGAATAGGAGCAAATCCTTGTTCAGATATCTACTGCAATGTCTTCCCGGAAGAGTGGAAGCTTACTGTTAATGCTCATGGTTTTGAAAGCAAGTGTTCAACAAGTGCATATGGGTGAGATGTTCTGGTGTCTATATACTTTTGACCATCTAGTGCATACCCAGATAGCACACGTACGTCTGCAAGATGTCTGTTAAAGATCTCTTGATCTGGAAAGCATCTGCTGTGCACAAACATCTGGCAGACATCTGTAAGATGTCAGTTTTACATACATTCTAAATCATAAACATATCAAAGACATCTAATAGACGTCTATTTGACATCTGATAGGAAACGTCCATTAGACGTATTGCAGATGAGCAAACTACGTAAAAAATACATCCTGCAGATGTAAATGCAGACATTAAATAGACGTCTCCGAGATGTATGTGTGCTATCAGGGTATCACATCCCAGATAGCACACGTACGTCTGCAAGATGTCTGTTAAAGATCACTTGATCTGAAAAGCATCTGCTGTGTACAAACATCTGACAGATGTCTGTAAGATGTCAGTTTTACATCCATTCTAAATCACAAACATCTTAAAGACATCCAATAGACGTCTATTTGACATCTGATGGGAAATGTCCTATAAACGTATTGCAGTGAGCAAGCACTCTAATAAATACGTCTTGCAGATGTAAATGCAGACGTCAAATAGACGTCTCCGAGATGTATGTGTGCTATAAGGGATGTTTCTCAAAATGGCTCTTCGTCTTTCATGCAGCTTTAAGACATGTGGTTCAGGTTCACCTTCAGCAAGTCTCATGGTGAAAGAGAGAAGTTGATGTAACGACTGCTTTTTCCAAATGTCTAGTCTTCTGCACTGTTCATGCTTTGGCCCTCCTCTGTGGAGACTCTGGTCTGAGTATGTCTGGCTCAAGCGAGGTGCACAAAATATACATCTTTATCACTTTGTTTATAAGACACACAAACCTAAACTTTACTTGAACTTCCGTGAATATCAGCAGAATTACGGCTGTATAGAGCTACAGGATCCTTATCAGGGAGTCTTTCAGGATGATTTGGTTGGATTCATTTCTAAACATTACAAATGCCAAGAAGCTAGAAGGAGCTTTTTGCAGAAGAGAAGTCAATTTTGGGGCGGTCAGTCACAGATGCTTCAACCTGACTCTGCGGAAAGGGCATTTTATTGTACTTTGACATTATGCTATGTTGGTCGTTGTTTCAATTTGTTCTTTGGATTTATTCTATGTGCATTGTGCTTGTTTTTGCATTTAACCTCTTTTGAACAGATTGAATCCTACATTTTTTTTATGTTCTAGTAATGTTAGCAAATGAAGGTGTGGAGGTTGGAGGTTGTTCTTTGTAAAGCTGAATATGTAACCTGTAGCGGAAATATCACACCGCTCATGAAACATTTTCTAGATTTCGAAGCTAACCTCAAGATGCACTGAAGCAGTCCTTGGACTTGCAACGAACCAACGGCAGAAATTTTGCCTGGCTTGATCGCTTTGTCATGTAGATTCTCGCTCCATTTTTCTTTCATGTCTCCTTTTGGTCTGTGCCGCTGACGAAACGCGCCACACCGGCATAGATCAAAGTGTGCAAATTGCTAGCCTTGCTAATTGTACTCTCTCCACTTCCCCACCCCCTCTGTTCTCTTCCCAATAGGTCCTGGCTTGGCCTTCATTGCTTACCCTAAAGCCGTGACTATGATGCCACTTCCTACATTTTGGGCAGTCCTTTTCTTCATCATGCTTCTGCTGTTGGGCCTCGACAGTCAGGTGAGTATCAAATGAAAAACTGTTCTGCTATCAGCTTGAGTACCGCTAGTTTACAGATGGACCTTGTAGAAAACATCTTTGGAATTAAATGGCTGATGGCTAAAGCAAATTTCTTATTTAGCCTTTAAAGCGCAGTGTGTTAAATACAATTAAATTACATGTTCACACTTTTTGCAAAAGTTAAAGAACATACAGTTTTAATTTAAAAAAGAAAACAAAACATATAACCACCTAATATTTACAATTTTGTTTCGCATATGTTTGATTTCTAAACTTTTATGAATTAAGAAGCTCTGTAAGTCCAACAACAGATAGCAAATTAAGCCACAGTACACAAGAGAACACAGTAACAAACAGGGAAAGAAAAAGAAAAAAAAAACTTTGTTGGCAGCTAATCAGCCATACAGCAGTCCTGTACTATCATATTTCTTGGTCCGAGTGAAATTGAACACTCTGCTAAATCAGTGTCTACATCCAGAGGGTCCACTAAACTAGGGTGGTGCTTGGACTGTTAAATTAAGTATCTAATATAATATTCATGCAGCTGTGCTGGATAACATTAAAGGCGGCTCTATGTACAATCCTACTTACAGTAATAGATACATGTCACTACAGTATGTCACAACATTATAGACCAATCAAACTGATGCTAAACTTTGTTTGGTGTGCTGACCTAATTTCTATTGTAACAGAAACATGGACGGGGATATTATATTTTTCTAAAATATCCAATAGCCTTTTGGCTATGACTATGACAACAAATATTGGTATTGAGGGAGGGACATACTCACAGTAGACATGATTTTTATTGGACAAAATTTTTAAAGTGCATCTCCTAAAGTTGTATTTGTTGTGCACTAGCCTCAAAGCTAATAGTCATGAACAAAAAGCCACAAACTCAGCAGGTTTTTTATTACAAAGCATGTCACAAGTATTACATAAGCTTTCTTCACGTTCATTATATTCTGTATAATATCCTGACAAAATATGAAATATTTGCCTTTTCAGCTTGACGTTTCAGCAAACAAGAAACCGGTTTGTGCTAAAAGTGCTTCTTTTGTTTTCCCAGTTTGTCGAAGTGGAAGGGCAGATCACATCCCTAGTGGATCTGTATCCATCCTTCCTAAGGAAGGGTTACCGGCGTGAAATCTTCATAGCTATAGTCTGTTTTGTGAGCTACCTGTTGGGACTTACCATGGTCACCGAGGTAAATACAACGGTTCAATACTGCCTTATATAGCATTTCCCTAATTCTAGTCTTTACCACTTTGCCAACAAATTGGACCAGCTGGTTTCTCCTGGCTAAATAAAGAGCGTATCAAATGTAGCTTAGTTGAATGGTCAGGCACCATATGTTTTCCTTTTAGGATTTTAGTGACATTGTCATTTGATAGTATGTGGCCCTCAACCAAACCCTCAGTTCCTGTAATCAAGAACACCAGACTCATGCTAGACCTACTGCCCAAGCTCTCTCCCATAAGGAAGAGGCCTCCACTCCCTGCAGTGCCTTATCGCTCCCAGTTCCATGTCTTTTTATGGACGTCCTGACCTGCTTTGAGCAATGAGAATTCCACAGAGGAATCACACTGCTATACTAGGAGATCCGGCCTGGTCCGACAATGCACATCTAAGATTCTTTTGGCCCCCTTCAAATCTCAGCCTCTGATTGCTAAGCCCCCGTAACAGTGATAAACTGGGAATGCTATTCTGTGGCTTGAGCCAGACAGTGTCCCATTTTTTTCCGTGACATAATGTCTTATGTCACCCCTGAATGCATTGTGCAACAAATGCTTTTGTTACCAAAAGAAAACTAGTCAAGTGTTTAGCCAACCCTTGCTCATAACAGTCCTCTATTGTTTCGGCCTTGCAATTACAGCATGTATCAAGAGCCTACTCGCTTTTCCAATCATTTTTGTGTCTGTTTTTCAGGGTGGCATGTATGTGTTTCAACTCTTTGACTACTATGCAGCCAGTGGCGTGTGCCTTTTATGGGTTGCATTCTTTGAATGTATTGCTGTAGCCTGGGTTTATGGTGAGTATAAGCAGTAAACAGAAAAATGTGACTTCTATTCATAACGGTGTACTAGAGCAGGCACCTTTCATGAACAGGGTACAAATTGATGTGCCAATACTTTACAACAACAAATCCTGTTACTGTTATGTTTTCAATAGTAAAAATGCAAGATTTAGTAGTTTGCATTTGGAGTTCATCCCTGTTACTGCATGATTTTACTGTAATAAAAATTGTTGAGTAACAGAGTAACTTAGATTAAATCTGCAACCCTGTTACGGCATGATTTTTTGCCTATTGCTAATAATAATCTTTAAAATTATGTAGTTTTGTCAGAGAATTTGAATGTTGACTTTATTCGTTAAGCCATTCCACCCTGTTACTAAAATTATTATAAGTAAAAAAAGGATGCAACTATGTATCTTTTAAATATTGGAAATATGAGTTGATCAGTAACTACAAATCAACGTGTGACCCCTATAGTACACCCCTGCTGAGTAACAGTAATTTAGGTTAAATCTGCAACCCTGTTACAGCATGATTTTCTGCCTATTACTAATAATAATCTTTGAAATTGTTATACCAGTTTACCCATTTATAGCACAATCTCATTACTGCTTACTTAGTTTTGTCACAGAATTTGAATGTTGACTGCATTTGTTAAGCCATTCCACCCTGTTACCAAAATTATTGTAGGAAAAAAAAAGAAAAAAAAAAAGGAAGCAAATATGCATCTTTACTTATTGGAAATATGAGTTTATCAGTAACTAAAAATCAACATATGACCCCTAACTAGCTCACCCCTGCTGAGTAATTTAGGCTAAATCTGCTACCCTGTTACTCATTGATTTTCTGCCTGTTACCACTAATAATCTTTAAAATTGTTGTACTAATGAAGTAAAAGACATTTAGACACATTTACAGCACAATCTCATAGCTGCTTGCTTAAATTTGTTTACAGAATTTGAATGAGGACTTCATTTATTAAGCCATTCCACCCTGTTACTAAAATTATTTTAAGGAAAAAAAAAGATCAAGCAAATGCATATATTTTGTTTACTGGAAATATGAGTTTATAAAGAACTACAAATCATCATGTGACCCCTAACTAACTTGTCCCTGCTGAGCAACAGAGTAATTTAGGCTAAATCTCCAAACCTGTTACGGCATGATTTTTTTGCCTGTTACTAATAATATTTACTTTCAAATTGTTATACCAAAGAATTAAGACTTGTGGACCCATTTACAGCACAAGCCCATTACTGCTTACTTAGTTTTGGCACAGAATTTGAATGCTGACTTCATCCATTAAGCCATTCCACCCTGTTACCAAAACTATTGTAAGGAAAAAAAAAAAAAAAAAGAAAAGTCAAATCTTTTATTTATTGGAAATATGAGTTGATCAGTAGCCACGAATCAGTGTGTGACCCCTAACTAGCTCATCCCTGTTGAGTAACAGAGTAATTTAGGCTAAATCTGCTACCCTGTTACTGCATGATTTTCTGCCTATTACTAATAATAATCTTTAAAGTTGTTATACCAAAGAAGTAAAAGACATTTGGACCCTTTAACAGCATGATCTCATGCCAGTGTATCAATTATTTTTTTCCACACAAATTTATTGTTGACTTTTAAGTCATTCAACCCTGTTACCGCAATGTTATTTTTTGATTTATTTATTATTTTATTATTTGTATTATTATTATTTATTTATAGGAAATGTTATAGGAAAAGTTTTTCATCTTTTAACCCCTAACTAGCCAGCTAATTTAGGTAAAATCTGCAACCTTGTTACTTGCAACCCCATTACCCATATTATTATTTTAGAACTTTTTATTTAGAATTTAATTTAATTAACAAAACTTAAATTAATAAAATTGGACCCTTACCCTATTGATGGAAAGCAGCAGTGTTGAGGAAAGTTACTTTTAAAAGTTATGCATTACAAAATTAAGTTACTCCCTGAAAAAGTAACTGTTACTTGATTACTTTTTATGGAAAGTAATGCATTATTTTACTTTGGCGTAACTTTTTTTTGGGCTGGGCTTGCTTATTTGTTTTTTTTTTATAACAAAAAATCCAATAGTTATATTTTTGGCAACTCTCACACCAAAAATGAAAAATTTATAAGTGAAAAATTTATAAAATTTCTCTCAACACGGCATATTTAAAAGTTATGCGTTACTAGTTGCTTGAAAAAAGTAATCTGATTACTTAACTTGCATTACTTGTAATGCGTTACCCCCAAAACTGGCCAGCAGGCAAGCCAGTAACTGAGTTTTTTTTTTTTTTTGGGAGATGCATGACTTACAAAGCCCTTATTGCTTAAATTACTTATGAAAGCAATGATTGTGAAATATTCTCTGGTGCAGTTCTTTCTTTAAACAAACTATGGGTCAGTTAGAAAGATTTAGTGCCCAAATCAGGGTTTCTGCTGTACGATTTAACCTAGTTCTGAAAGCGTACATGACGTCTTTTTCCCTACTGTCATGACCTTGATTTCTGAATCTAAATGTGTCAATTATGTCAGTGCATGCCAACTTCTTTTGTTAACCGAGCTGCTGCTGAGGTGGCTTAAACCTTGCATGCAGGTAGATTCAGGTTAAAACACTGAAATTCTTTGCAATGGGAGATTTTGCTGATAACATACTGCACTGTTTGCATAATACAGTTTGAAAAAAAAAATGTTATTGCACAACAGTTTGTAATCGTTCTTTCCAGCCAACCCCAAACAAATGAATGAACTGCCAATGTAATTTATTGTAAACAATGCAGTATCAATGTTCCAGTCTATGTGCACTGTAGTATTAAGTGATAATGTTTGTGAATTTCATACCTGAACACATTCCTTCTCTTCACAGGCGCTGATAATTTCTATGATGCGATTGAAGAGATGATTGGTTACAGACCAAATCCGTGGATGAAGTGGAGCTGGACTGTAGTCACACCTTTTCTGTGTGTGGTAAGTTCTTTTTAGGTGAAGAAAGAGTCCCTAAAACAGATTTAATTAGTAGTTTGCATATTTATAGATACATTGTGTTTATAAAAAAAACAGTGAGAAGTGCTTGTCCACAGATCTTCTTAGGCCCGCTACTCAGTACATATCCTAAAATCACACATTGAGGTCCTATGAAAAGAGTATTTTACACAGTTCAATTTGAGATTGTGTGCTTTTCTACCCTCCCCCATGGCTACACATGTAAATGCTGCTTTTCCGATTTGGATTTGCTGCAAAAATCCGGCTCCCATCTCACTATAAGAGAGCTCCAGATGGGGTGACCATCTGCCTGGCCAACAGAATGAATGGAAGGAGCTAAGGACAAGTGCAGGATTAGTTTCCATGAGATCATGAATGTTTTTTTTTTGTGTGTGTGTGTGTGTGTGTACATCATAGGACTATAGGGGTGGAAAAAAAAACAAAACCCTTCTTGTATGTATAGCTTTTGAAGACTGAGGAGACTTTCATTAAACAAAAAATTAATTAATTAATTAAATGGATCTTTGGCAGTGGATTAACTTTAGTCAGTAGTAAAATTTTTAAAGGGTGAATCACACAAAGAAAAGCCTAGGTCATAATTTAAAAAAAATAAAAATAAAAATAAAATAAAATAAAATAAAATAAAATAAAATAAAATAAAAACCTATTTTAGGACCTATTATTATTATTATTATTATTATTATTATTATTATTATTACTACTATTATATTCAGATTTATTAAAATAGCAAATCAATGTTAAGCATTATTATTAAATTGTACATATTGATTAAATTATAAGTAACTACAGTAAGTAATATACACAATTATATGTATTAATTAATCAAATTATTATTATTATTCAGATGTTTTTAGCATCATCATGTATCATTATTAACAAACAAATAACAAAATAGCCATGCTTGTATTATTGAATAAACAATGAACAAACTTTATATAATAATAATAATAATAATAATAATAATAATAATGATGATGATGATGATGATGATGATTATGATTATGATTATTATTATTATCATTATTATTATTAAACTGCAAAAAACTATAATAATATATTATTTTATCATGTAATAAAAAAGTTGTATAATAATAAAAAAGTGGTATTGCTAAAATTATAAACAACTAAATTAAAATTATAAAAAATATGCTATTTATTTGAATTTATTTGAATATATTATTTTAAATGTTTATTTATCATTAAATTAATTACTACTATATTTTATCATTAAATACCAAAAATACAATGTGTAAATAAATAAAGTATATTTATCAATAATTAACTAAATGAAAATAATTTGAATAAACCACGGTTTATTTATATTTAATAGTACATATTAATTATTATTATTATTATTATTATTACTATTATTATTAGCAAATATCTATAATGTTATTATTTTTTCATGTATTAAATAAATAGTAAAAGTATGTATTATTGATTCAATTAGAAACGACTACATTAAAATGATAAATAATGCTATTTCGTTATTTGTTTTTAATCAATTACCATTTTTAATCAGTCAGCATTTATAATTAATAATAAATTCAACAATTACTGCCACTGCTTTGTTTTATTAATAAATCGCAAAAATAAAATGTTTTATTAAATAAATAAATAAATAAATAAATAAATAGCAACAATATATGTATCAATAATTGACTAAAGTAATTTTAATAAACCATGCAGTTGGTTTATATTTAACACAGATTATTATTATTATTATTATTATTATTAGCAAACATCTATAATAATTTCAGTGTTTTATGATGTATTAAATAAATAATAAAAGTATGTATTATTGATTAAATTAGAAACAACTACATTAAAATGATAAATAGTGCTATGTTGTTATTTGTTTTTAATCAATTACCAATCAACATTTATAATTAATAATAAATTTTACATAATTACTACTACTACTGCTGTTTTAGCAAAAATGTTTTTTAAATAAATTATTAAATAAGAAAGAAAGAAAAAGAAATGGCAAAAGTATGTACCAGTACTTAACTAAATTAATTTTAATAAACCATGCAGTTTATTTATATTTAACAATACAGATTAGCAGTAGTATATAGCAAATAACTATAATGTTATATTTTATCGTGTTAAATAAATGTAGTATTGATTAAATTATAAACAATTTTTTGTTTCTAATTAATGATCATAATTCCTACTACTACTACTACTACATTTTATTACTAAATAGCAAACAGAAAATAATGTATTAAATAATCAAACAGCAAAAGTATATGTATTAATAATGAACTTAAAATAGTTTTATAAAATAGTGTTTAATTAATATGTCATTTTGATTAGTCTGTGAGCAATTACATACGTCAGGCATAGTAGTGGGTGAAGCTTGACACGACGTTTGATTGCAATGTGCTCCTTTGTCTTCTGCTGCAGGGATGCTTTGTCTTCTCATTGGTCAAGTACACGCCCTTGAGATACAACAAAGTCTACGAGTACCCGGACTGGTCCATTGGAGTCGGCTGGACCCTCGCCCTCGCGTCCATGATCTGCATCCCAATGGTGGTTGTGATCAAAATCATTCAATCAGATGGACCCCTCATCGAGGTGAGTCGGTCGTGCCAACGACAAACAGACGTTTCGCCAACGAACAAGCCAATAACGTCATTTTACCTTTCCCTCCAGAGGATCAAAGCGGTGGCGGCGCCCGTGAGGGGAGGAGCCAGTTCTTGCCCTCAAGAGTACCAGCCCAAATGCAACGAGCTGGCGCAGCCGCTGGACCCCAACTGGAACGGAGGCTTGATGAAGCCCACCCACACCATTGTAGAAACTATGATGTGAACGCTCTCTGTGAGAGGATTCAATGACCTGCTTTTCCATTACATATATATATATGTGATTCTATATACATATATTAAAAAAAACATACTCTGTAACTTTTGACATAGTCGTAGGACCAGGTTTACATTGCTACGCATCTGCACTAGGAGTCCTTGTTTTTGTTTTTTCTACAGAGGAAGTTACATTTTTCTGTCTGTATTTTTAATATTTTTATCATAATACTATTATATTACTATTTGTCGCTGTTATTAGACAGAGAACAGATCGCAAAGAGCAGTATCCTGAACGTAGAACCATGCCCGTTCTATTTTTATAACGTTGTACATATCGAAATTAAACTAAGCTGTTTATTTTTTAGAGAATTGAGTCATGGGAGAAAACAAAAAACAAAAACACAAAGGGCTCCGTAAACGTGAATCACGAAAACTAACGTTGGTGTACGAAAATCTTAAAAAAAACACCCTCGTTGTCGCCCAACATGAAATGGTTGTCTTTTTGGGGAATAGTGGTTGTTATGCATTATTTTAGAGCTTTAAGTGTGTCCCAAAAAATAGTTTAGACTGGAGATTGTGCTGTCTGGAAGAATCGAGCCATTGGCACTGCTTGTTTTCAATGCACTATACCACTAAGGACACTACGTTCTCCATATTGTTGCACCATTTAAATGGATAATTTGCGCAAAAAAGAAATGAAAATCGTCGTTTACTCACTCTCATGTTGTTCTGAACCTGTACGACTTTCGTTGTTCCATGAAACGGGGATGAAGAATGATTCAACGGTTTTTATCCATACAATGAAAGTCAATGGGGTCCATTTACGTGGCACCAGTATCAACTAAAAAAGAAAAGCTTTTTATGCGTTTTGGCATTCATTGACATGAAAACGGCATTTTGAGGGCTTGAAAATGCTAAATGGTTTAAAGTTCTAGTTATTGATAACAATAGCATTATTGGCGCCGATAGCCTTGTGGGCAGCGCGGTGACGTACAGCGCAGTTGCGCTATGGGCGTCCCAAGTTCGAATCCCGACTCAAGGACATTTTCTGATCACGCCCCCCCCATCTCTCTCCCACTTTGCTTCCTGTCCTATCCTAATAAAGGCAAAAATGCCAAAAAATAATACCATTTTCGCCTCTGTGTAAACTACAAAAACGCTTCTTTGCGAAGACGGTAATGTTGTGCATCACGTGTTGAGTTTGTAAGCACGTAGTTTCTTTACAACTTGACATCTCCAACTATTGGCCTGGCATGGAAAATACAGATTTTTTTTTTTTTTTTTTTTGTAGTTTTCGCAGATATTTGCGAATGGGATCGTTTTGACGACGTTGTTGTCTTTACGTATAAAAAACGTAAAGGAAAATCTCTTCAGTTTTTAGTAAACTGTTGTTGTGTAAACGTACCATAATTAAATGCAAAAAAAAAAAAAAAAATGTAAACATATCTCAAACAATCTCAACAGAAAGGAACATCGTGAGAGTGAATAAATAACAGAACTTTAGTTTTTGCGCGAACTGTCACTTTAACTTTTAACAACGTTTTTTGTAAACTTTCCGATGTTGCGAGTTGGAAACAACACGCAACTTTGGAAATAAGCGTCACACTAACTCTTAGCAGTCTCTTCCCTTTTCTAAAGATGCGTTCACAGTGAGTGACTTTTATGGCAATGTCCATTTTATTAACGAATTTAACGGAAAAATTAAATTTTCAAATTTCGAGTTTGCGCTTGGCGCCATTTATAAGTCGCCCTCATTGATTCAAAAATCACCAAACACGTTCTTATTTTGGAGTGTCGGAATGTGAAGCTTCCTGATTTTAAAACCACGTAGATTCAGGGTAGTTTCGTACGTTTGTTTTTCATTTGTATCAGATCTGTTTGTTTTTATTTCCAATCACTTTTGCCTTTTGTATTCAGAAATATCACTGTATTTGACTGTTCTGTTCAGCAACAACCAATAGATCATCCACAACTGTTAATCAACAAAAAAAGAAAAGCTTGCTGCGAACTGTAATGTGCAATATTTTGTAGAACAATATGCATTGTTCCTGTCTTCACCTATCTTTCAGAAAGTTGGTACTTGGAAGTGTGGAATTACGTATGATTTTTAAGCTGTTGTAATATTTCAGAAACAATGAACAGGGGCCAATTTAAGCTGCCATACATGGTATGCTGAATTAACACCAAAAACTCAATGCAGATCTACTTACTGTGACGATTTGTACTTTTTTTTTTTTAATTAGAAAGTAAGGTTTAAATCTAAGGATTATGCCAATGTTATGGATTAAATTTATTGGATCTAACATGATTTTTTTTAGACTTGGCCAAGTTAAAACTCTAGCCAATCACAAAGGGAGGTGCTCGATTGATCTCAACAGCTTCTACTTTGGTACCTTTGGGATGCTATTTTGCAGAAATGTTGATAGAGGCACAATTTTTTTTTAGCAATACATATATTATTGTGCAGTCTCAGGGTGTGTTTTAATAACAGAGACTGGTTTCCCGCTGTTGCACGTCTCTTTAAACCCTTCCATTTTTGAAGAACAGCTAGAGGGGGCAGTGTTTATAAATGCAAGAGAGAACCTTTTTAAAGTAATGATTAGAAATGTTTTATTTTTTTATTTCAAGGATATCTGTAAGTAAAAAAAAAAAGCAAGTGTATTGATAAAGATTTTACATCATACCCAAAAAAAAAAAAAAAGAGGAAAAAAAACAAAACAAAAAAGAAAATGGAAAAAAGTTTTTATCTCTTAATAAACATTTATCTTTTAAAAACCCTTCTGCTTGTGGTGAACTTTTTTAACATTCAGAATATGTAAAGTATAATTTTACCATTTTACCTTCTCTCCAGCGTTTGGTTCCGTTTAGTTATATAAAGTGAGGTAATGTTTTGTTTGGCTTCAATTTTGAGTGTAAACTCTCCATGTGTTTTTATCCTGAACTCAGCATCTTGCACCACGGTAAATATTGATTTTTTGGCTGCTTACTATGACCTACAAACAAAAATAAACGCAGTGCACAGGCATACTGCTGGTGAATGGAAGGAATGATTAACTGTTATGGGACTGTTTGTTCTTAGAGGAACAAATGATCTCAAGACGACAAAAACAGATTCATCTGGGCTTTTCTGGACAGCATCATTTCAGTTATGTTTTGCCTCAGGATTCTAATCATTCTTCTACAATGACTGATTTTTTTTTTTTCATCTTTTTCATCATGTTAAACAGGATTAGTATCCTGTGACAATCCTGTTAAAATGGCAGAACAAGAACACCCACAGAAACACCTCAGTAAAACTCATCTGCCACGGTGACGCTCAAACTATATTTGGTAAAAACATTGCAGAAAGAATCCAGCTACATTCATATTCCTCAGGATCTTCCTCCAATTACTTTAGCAGAAACAAACCAAAACAAAATACTGATCTATCTGTCCATCCATTCATCTATCCATCTGAATGTATTTAATTTATCCATCTATCAATCCAAATATCTATCCAATTGAATATTTCTCCATATATATATATATATATATATATATATATATATATATCCATCTATATATCTATGGATATTTATCCATCCATCTGAATATCCATTCGTCCAAATATCTATGCATTCATCCATCCAACTATCTAAATATCTATTTATTCAAATATCTATTGTCTACCCATCCATCTGAATATCTATCCATCCAACAATCCAAATGTTTATCCATCTGAATATTTATCCATCCACCCATCTCAATATCTATCCATTATTCTATTCAAATATCTATCCATCATAAATATCCATTTATCCATCTGAATATCTATCCATCCAATATATATCCAAATGAATATCCATCTATCCACCCAATTATTCATCCACCCATCTGAATATCCATCCAGCTGAATACCAATATATGAAAGTGAAAGTGAAGTATATCCATGTACATATGTATCCATCCAAATATCTATCTATCATCTAAATATCCATCCATCCATCCATCCGAATATTGATCTACCTGTCCATCCATTCATCCATCTGAACATTTATCCATCTATCCATCTGAATACTTATTTGAATGTATATATCTATCCATCCATCCATTCATATCATCCATCCATATCTATTATCTATCCATCCAACAATCCAAATATTTATCCATCCACCCATCTCAATATCTATCCATTCATCCATTCAAATATCTATCCTCTATCATATATCTATCCTCTAAATATCCATCCACCCATCCATCCATCTGAATATCCCTACAAGCTTAATATCCATACATGAAAGTGAAAGTGAAGTATATCCATTTCAATATGTATCCATCCAAATATATATCAATCCATCCAAATATCTATCATCTAAATATTGATTTATCTGTCCATCTATTCACCTGTCCATCTATCCATCCATATATCTATCCATATGAATACTTATTCAAATATATATATTATATCATCCAAAAATCTATCCATCATCCATCTGAATATCTATCCATCCAAATATATATCCATATATATAGGAATATTTATCCATTTATCTAAACATCCATTCGTTCAAATATCTAACCATCTATCTGAATATCCATCCATCATCCATCCAAATATCTCTCTATTTGTTTGAATATTTATCCATCTATATATCTATCCATCTGAATATCTATGATCCATCTATCCAAATATCTGTCCATCCAACAATACAAATATTTATCCATGAGAATATTTACCCATCCATCCATCTGTATATCTGAATATTTATCCATCCATATAAATATCTATCCATCATCTAAATATCCATCCATCCAAATATCTGCACAGGCATTCATATATCCTTCTGTCCATCTAAATATTTATACATCCATCCAACTGAATATTCAAAAATCTATTATCTTACTATCCGAACATCCATTCATTCAAATATCTAACCATCCATCTGAATATCCATCCATCATTCATCCAAATATCTATCTATTAGTTAGAATATTTATCCATCTATATATCTATCCTTCTTAATATCTATGATCTATCTATCCAAATATCTGTCCATCCAACAATACAAATATTTATCCATGAGAATATTTACCCATCCATCCATCTGTATATCTGAATATTTATCCATCCATATAAATATCTATCCATCATCTAAATATCCATCTATCCAAATATCTGTACAGCCATCCATATATCTTTCTGTCCATCTAAATATTTATACATCCATCCAACTGAATATTCAAAAATCTATTATCTTACTATCCGAACATCTATCCATCCAACAATCCAAATATTTATCCATGTGAATATTTACCCATCCATTCATCCATCCATCCATCCATCCATCCATCCATCCATCAATCAGAATATCTAGCTGTACATCTGAATATTTATCCATCCATCAGAATATCTATCCATCAGAATGTCGATTCCATACATCCATCTAGATGTCTACTCATCTTCTAAATATCCCTCCATCCATCCATCCATCCAAATATCTACCCATCATCTAAATATCCATCCATGCATCCATCCAAATATCTATGCAACTGAATATCCATCTAACCACCCGGTTATCCATCTATCCATCCATGCATCCATCCATCGGTCAGTCACACTTTATTTTAAGGTCCAGTTCTCTCTACTAACAAACCATTAACTATGGCTTTTGCCTCAGTAAACTCCTAATTTGCTGCTAATTAACAGTTAATAAGGTAGTTCAGGTATTGGGTAGGATTAGGGATGTAGAATATGGTCTTGTAGAATAGGTGCAAATAAACAGCCAATATGTTAATAATAGGCACGCTAATAAGTGACTACGTAATAGTTAGAATTGTTTCCCTACACTAAAGTGTTACCAACAATCAAATAACAAATGTAGCTGTAGATCATCCATGAAAGGCAATGCAAAAGTCAAAATGCTTATTTTTACCTGGCACCACAGAGACACTCATAAACTGAGGACATGTTGGTCGTGTCGTCACCATAGCAACAAAATGCTGCTCAAGTACACTCTGTTTGCTTCACTATCAGGTATAACATCCACATAAGTGGATGTATATATATATACCTGTACAGATCACAAATAATACTGGATATTTGACACTTCAATGACTTACCATTAGAGCACGCTGAAAGTTGTCTAATTCACATAGTGAGAAAAAGTGATCCTGCATGCTCGTGTTGTACAGCTCAACACCCACAATTCACTTTCAAAAATAGCCCTATCAGTTTCTCAGGTGTTGAAAAACACATTTAGAGAAATAAAGGATAAAACAGAAGAGCATTTCCAAAGCACTGGCTGCTTGATAACTTACCAGCAAATCACTCAGAGGGTTAAATGAGGTCCTGTGGGAGAGGGCACAGTACATTTTAACCCAGCTTACCTCCGCACTACTTGGACATGATGGCTTCAGAATAAAGTGTGATGCCTGCAGTATGTGACAGGTGAAACCTTGTCTTCCTGTTGAAAGTCTTTCAAAGACTTATTTACTTGTTTCAGAGACCTTTGCAAGGAAACAGCGTTGATTCAGCAAGATTGTAATCTCATTAGATGTCATTACTACTTCACTTAGAATCTTAGAAAGCACTTAATATCAAACTTCAGACTTGGAACAAAAGGATAGAGATCTGTATTGTGATAAAATCAACAGAGGATCTAATAAAATGGTGCATTTATGCTAAGACACAGATAAAAAGAATGTATCTCAAGAATTGGTGGACTCACCAATTTGCATCAAAAGTGATCAAACAATTAAATTTGACTCAGAGTGGTGCATTTTACCTCTTTTATTCAGTTGTTTTTAGAAAAGGATATCATTAGCACATTCCCGTATCGATTAGGAATTGGTCTCAACACCAAACCAGTCTAGCCAAACCAGAGTAGATTTGATTATCGGTTCTCTTTCGCCATTGTGCTTCAAATACGCTGTGGAAACAGCAAGGTTTAGAGTTCATACAAAAATACTGTACAGAGAATAGAACTTTCATATTACACATTCAAAAATACACATTAATATCAATGCATACATTAATCAGGAATTCAAAATGCATAGGGATGAACACGTTTGGAGCTTTATAAAGCTTATGTAAAATCCTTTAAAAGCCTTCTCTGGTCTCAATATTGCACGTATAAAAGGAACCCCATTGTCTTTCCTTCTGGAATAGTACATAAAACATGTTAAAATACTTACACTGAACTATACCATGGTTACCATGTGATGACCTGCAATCAAAATGTGGTGCACCATGAAGTGGAGTCAAAAAAGAAATAAAATAAAGGTCTTTTAGTGGCAGTTGGAAGAATTACGTAACTGACAGGAAGGTAGTGGGGAGAGAAAAAACGAAAACTTAAAGGGGCCTAGGAGCGAGCCCTGGGTAGACTCCTAATGCGATGGGCCTGAACAGAGACTCTGATTGTTCAACAAAGTCTTGCAGAACAATGAGTGCTTTCTACTTTACTGCAAATAGATTTTGCTTGTGCTTCCAACATGGTAGTAAAGACTGCAGGGTGAGGAAATGAATTCACCTAATCCACAAATAATTGCCGAGTAGAAATGTTTTGGTGTGGGCAGGACCACACTGAAGGAGAAATAACACCAAAAATCAGACTTTTAAGTGTGGGAAAAGCTGCTTTAACCACACAAGGGAGGAAGTCCTGTGACTTTAACAAACCACAGGATACAGCTGAGCTGAGTATTTGCTTATGGTTATTAGGCAAACCAAGAAACATCAGATAAACAAGTCTGCAACCACAAATGCAGTAGCTTTCATTAGTCCATGTAGGTTAGTGTTTTAAGGAGTACTCTACTCCAAAATGAAAACTGTGACATTATTTACTCACCCCTTATGTTGCTTCAAACCCATACTCTCTTAAAAATAAAGATTCTTTATTAACATCGATGGTTCCATATGGAAACTTTAACTTCCCATTCCATAAAAGATTCTTCAGAGTGGAAAAATGCCCTTCACAATAAGACAAAATGGTACTTTTAAAGGAGAATCTCACTTCCAGAACAAAAATTTACAGATAATTTACTCATCCCCTTGTTATCCAAGATGTTTGCGTCTTTCTTTCTTCAGTCGTAAAGAAATTATGTTTCTTGAGGAAAACATTTCAGAACTTTTCTCCATATAATGGACTTCTACGGTGCCTGCGAGTTTAAACTTCCAAAATACAGTTTCAATGCAGCTTCAAAGGGCTCTAAATGATCCCAGCCAAAGAAGAAGGGTCTTATCTGGTGAAATGATCAGTTAGCATGTTCACTTTGTAAACACTTCTGCAGCGGTGTAGGACGATTTTGAAGTTTTTCAACATACCCTAACTGTACTGACCCAGATTACACAGAAAGAAAGAAAGACAGAAAGAAAGAAAGAAAGAAAGAAAGGCATGAACATACTGGATGGCGAGGGGGTGAGTACATTATCCGTAAATTTTTGTTCTGGAAATGAACAACTTCTTTAAGAACTGATCACTGAAAGGTTTTTTTGGGGAACCAAAAATGGTTCTTCTATGGCATCGCTGTGAAAACCCCCTTTTGGAACCTTTATTTTTAAGAATATATGGTGTCATTTATTCTGTGTAAGAATTACACAGTGAACATGTCTGTCAAGTTGCAAAAAAGTACATATGGTAGCTTTGCTACCAGTTCCTGGAATAAAACCGGTTATTGATTTCCAAACCTAGTCAGGAGACATCCTAACAGTGGTTTTCAAGAAAGCTCAAAGACATCAGGTTCCATACATCTCAAGCCAAACACCTACACAAAGGCATCAGACACACCCTCAAACAAGTTTAATTTAACCGCTTTAACCAGTTGTTCCGTCAAATGTTCCACAAAAGAATTGTCCTGTGGGGTGAAACAGTTCTCATAGCAGCGGAAAATTCCATGATCCAAACACACAACATGACAGACGACACTAAACATCCTCAGTTCCCCTTTCGGATGTCAAGATTTATTCTACCACGGCCCAACGTAGACCATAAATCTCACATTTGCGAAGCACTAGATAAATGTTTAGTGGAGGTTAACAGACTAGTGTCCACAGAGACGTGACCTTTGTAAAAGTTGGGTGTCCCACAAGCGTGGAACACGAGTTAACGATGTGCCGGCTTTACAAACGTTCCTAGAACCAACGTGTCTGAAATAGCCTGTGGCGGAAACATTTGTGATATTTGGCCAGTGGTGGCAAATGGCAGCGTGGCGACAGTCTACCGTGAAAGAACGTGCCCTTGAGGCCTGGACGTTTGTGGGGACTAGAGTGAATGCTACATTGCGGCAGCAGTTTGGTGTTAAAAGATAAAGAGAGGTATGTGGAGAGTGAAGGTAGGGCTACCAAAGTACTTACTACGATAAGCTTTTCAAGAAGTCAATGACATGTCAATGAAGTCAGGACATGTCAGACCTTTATTGCTGCATGAGAGTACATGTGGACGTTTAAGGACGTAGGCAATGGAAGTATGTACTGCTAACTAAAAAAAAAGTGTCAAGAAATTAAGTGTTTGCATGACAGTTTCTTATGAAAGTATCTTGAGCAAATGCATTTTGCACAAATAGGGTACAAAATAGGTACTCGAACTTCACAAAAAATCACTTTCTTTTAGAAAATATTGATTGTTATTTTCAGTCAAATTATGTGATTTTTAGCTATTTTATATGAGGTCTGAACTTATTTCAACCCTGTTTTTTATTTTTTAATTTTGCTAAAATTAAGCCACCACTCAGTAGAGGCTAACTAGTTTAGGATCAAATGTTGATTTGTGGTTATTGCTAACCATATTTGCCAAATAAGTTAAATACAAATACTATATTTGTTTGATCATTTTGGTTTCAGTAACAGAGCTGGATGATTGAACTTGATCAACACTAATATTTATGTAAATATGTAAAGAAAAGACAAGACAAAACAAGAAAAGAAAAGAAAACATAATATGCGGGAAAAAAAATAAAAATAAAAAATAAATATAAAAAATAAATAAATATATATATATATATATATATATATATATATATATATATCTTGGCCACAAATTGAGAATTTGTTTTCTCTTTTTAGTTATATTCTTTTGTTTTGACCACGGTTTACCAAAACGAGGGAACGAATCAGTACAATATGGCCACGATTTACTAAAATGAAGGAACTAATCGGTACAATGTGATCACAATTTACAAAAATGAGGGAACAAATCAGTACAATGTGGCCACGACTTACTAAAATGAATGAATTGGTACAACATGACCATGATTTATGAAAACGAGGGAACGAATCAAAACAATGTGGCCACAATTTATTAAAACGGAGGAACGAATCAGCACAACATGACCATGATTTACTAAAATGAGGAAATCAATCAGCACTATGTGACTATGGTTTAAAAAAACAAGGGAACGAATCAGTACAATGTGACCATGATTTACAAAAATGAGGGAACGAATCAGTAAAAAGTGACCATGATTTACTAAAATGAGGGAATGAATCAGTACAACATGGCCATAATTTTTAAAATGAGGGAATGAATCGGTAGAACATGACCATGATTACAAAAATGAGGGAACGAATCAGTACAACATGGCCACGCTTTACTAAAATGAAGGAACGAATCAGTACAACATGGCCACGCTTTACTAAAATGAAGGAACGAATCAATACAATGTTACCATGATTTACAAAAATTAGGGAACAAATCAGTATAATGTGGCCACGACTTACTAAATGAATGAATGAATGAATTGGTACAACATGACCATGATTTATGAAAATGAGGGAACAAATCAATACAATGCGGCCACAATTTATTAAAACGGAGGAGCGAATCAGTACAACATGACCATGATTTACTAAAATGAGGAAATCAATCAGTACTATGTGACTATGGTTTAAAAAAACAAACAAACAAACAAGGGAACGAATCAGTACAATGTGACCATGATTTAAAAAAAAAATGGGGGAACGAATCAGTAAAAAGTGACCATGATTTACTAAAACGAGGGAACGAATCAGTACAACGTGAAAACGATTTACAAAAATGATGAAATGAATCAGTAAAAAGTGACCACAATTTACTAAAACGAGGGAATGAATCAGTACTATGTGACCATGATTTACAAAAATGAGGGAACGAATCAGTAAAAAGTGACCACAATTTCCTACAACGAGGGAACCAATCAGTACAACGTGGCCACAATTTATTAAAACGAAGAAACAAATCAGTACAACATGACCATGATTTACTAAAATGAGGAAATCAATCACTGCTATGTGACTATGGTTTAAAAAAGAAATTGAGGAAATGAATCAGTAGAATGTGACCACGATTTACAAAAATGCAGGAACAAAAAAGTAAAAAATGGCCACGATTTACTAAAATGAAGGAACAAATTAGTATAACATAGCCACAATTTACTAAAATGAGGGAATGAATCGGTAAAACATGATCACGATTTGCTAAGACAAGGGAACGAATCAAAACAATATGACTATGATTTACGACTTATTAAGGGAATAAATCAGTACAAAGTGGCCACAACTTACTAAAATAAACGAATGAATCTGTACAACATGACCATGATTCACAAAAATGAGGAAACAAACCAGTACGACATGACAGCGATTAAGTAAAACAAGGAAATGAATCAGGACAACGTGGCCAGAATTTAAAAACTAAGAGACTAATTAAGTCATGAGAACAAATTCTTATTTTGTGGTCATGATATATGTACATATTTTTTACCCCCATATCATGTGCAAGGCAAAGAAAAGAAAATGTTGTTTTCATGAGGTGAAATCCATGTGTGGTGTATGCATTGTAGTAGTCCATGATTTTTTTGTTTTGTTCTGTTTTTAAAAACTGGCTCAGATCCTTTCGAGTTTTGTACTGAAAACTGGCTCAGATCTTTTGTTGTACAGTTTCCACGATCACTTCTAATAATCTGGATATTTCAGTTCATACGAGTTTTGTAATGAAACCAGTGAATCGTGGCTCCTTCTGATAGTCTGTTGCAACAAACGGTATGGGTGGTCATAGTCTGAGTTACCCAATGGTCACAGGTCCAGCGTGCTGGTCTGGTGCTCGCGGGAATGGCCTACGGGGTTGAAGTGTGGATGGCAGTCGTGAGGCTGGGCGACACCTGGCTGTGCTAATGGGTTTCGGCTAATCACCAGCTCAAGTTTGTCTCCGGCCTCTGTGATGAGCGGCACAGCTAAGCAGCAGTCGAAATCTCGCGTCCGCACGTGGTTCACCTGGTGGAAAAACATTAAGACAGACTTCAGTAAACTTGTTAAAAATCCAGGTAATAAACTTTTTATGCAAGGCCTCGTTAGAGTAAGAGTGTAAAAAGTTTTACAGTATATATTGATAAAAATAAAATAAACTATTAGATGAAAAGTTAAAAAGAAGAAGAAAATTGTAAATAAAAAGTATGAAAACAGACAAACGAGAACCTACAACTTAATCATAGTCGCTGGATGCTTTGCTGTGGTTAACATACAGCTTAAGTATACCTTAACACAGATTTAATCATTTCCACAGCCAGTGAAGAGTGGCAGATTAGCAAGAGGGAAGTTCTCTAAGAGTTGACCACAAGTGCTGCGTAGCTACACAGAAGATCCCGTTAAATCACTTTTTAACTTGACATGTCCTCTCAGAGTCAAAGGCCTACTGTCATCCTCATACCTCATTCTGGCCCTCTCAAGTTTATATTTAACCAAGCTGGGCAGATCATATAGCTGGGGGAAGGGAGGAAGCGCTGGGAAACCAGCGTGTGGTGATCTGAGAAGAGGCACCTGAAGGATCCTGTCGTACGGTTTGAGTCCAGCACGGTCCGCTGGACCCTCAGGTCTGATCATGTTCACATAAACACCCTTTTCCAAGAAACCGTCCGATACGCTGAATCCAAAGTCATCGCTCTCTGGGTCTTTCATCACAGTCACCTGTAGTTGTGTAACACAAAAATATTTTAACAATTTAACCATGAACTAATTTCTTCTAAATATGTTCAGCAGATGATGTTGAAATTTTAAAGGAATAGTGCACATAAAAATAAGTCCTAAGGCTATAAGAAAACAAACAAACAAAAAATACCTATCTATCTGCAATATAAGGGGCGTTTCCTCTGAGGAGGCAAGGGAGGCAGGGAGGCAATTCTTATAAAAATAAAATAATACCAATATTACAAAATATAACATTTAAAAGTATACAATAATCAATAGGGAAAAGTCACTTGAAAGGAGGCAATGCCTTCATATGGCGATATGATTGGACATGAATGGTTTATAATCGGCTGTGATTGGTTCATGTGATAAATCCTGCCTCTTGAATATAATGTCTGAATAAACAATATAATGGTGTTAATAGGAAGACTAATTTTAAAAAGTAAACAACTCACACACTTAGATATAACCACTTTGTTACATCAAAATAAAACTAAAAATGGCATGAAATCATGATGGGAATTTTTAGTGCATAATCAGCTTAAAATACACTGTTAACTAAATTAAAACTAAATTTACTAAAATACTAAGTTTAATAAATTGTTACTGCCTTGAGTTATTATTTTGGAATAAATGTAAAATGTTTAAAAACACTAAAATGATGAGATTTATACTTGTCTTTAATAAACTGAATATTGATTACATTGTTAACATAAAAAAGAAACTTGCTTAAGTAATGTTTATTTAACAAAGAAAACGTGACTGGGTCATGAATTTACATTTGATTTAAAAAAAACAAAAAAAAAAACACTTTGAGGACTTGGTCTCATCTATCTAATAATTTATTGTTTAATTATATAATTACATTTAATTAAATAATTTCCTTTTTTTTTTAAATCATGTTGTCAACTAAAAATGTCCGGAGAAACCAATCTGCAAAAAAACTTAATATCTGATGCTTCATAATTTTAAATCAATTATCTTATTTCAAAGATGATTTTCCAAAACTATGCAGTTATATACATCTACTAAACAAAACAAAAACAAACAAAAAAAAAAAACAAAGCAAACTGAAAACAAAGCAAAGTGATTTAAAAAAAAATGTAGAAAAAAGAAGCAACAAAACAAAACAAACAAAAACAACAACAACAAAAATAAAGCAAAGCAAATTAAACTACTAAAACTAATTTTAATAGTTAAATTAAAACTATTTATCTAAACTAAACTAAAAACAAAATCTTCAAAGTAATTTTCCTCTAAAATAAACAACACAAAAGAAAGAAAGAAAAGAAAATTGCAAACAAAAACAAAAAGCAAGTAAGCAATAAATAAATAAATAAATAAATAAACAAACAGAAAATCAAAAAGTAACTCCCAAGATTTGTCAGTTTTCACCTCTGAGTATGTCATGACTTCTTGGTTTTCACTTTATTTAATTTATTTATTTATTTATTTTATTTAATAAAACTGCATCAAGCACCTTGTCTTTAGGGTAAAACACATTTCAGGTTTGAAAAACAAATTTCACTGCATAAAAAAGCTACAATATTAAGAAATGAGGACTTTATGACAAAATACTTTTTAATTAAACTCAATCTCTTAAATAATGACTTCATGGTTCAAATGTTTGATAGAATTTTATTTATGACTTGATTTTACTGACTTTTATCAAAACAAAAAACATAAAAAAACAAAACAAAGTAAAGTGAATTAAAACAAAAAACTACAAAACAAAAGCCAAAGCAAAACTAAACAACAACAAATTAAGCCAAACAAAAAGCAAAGCAAATACAAACAAAACTCCTAAACAAAATCATAAAAGCAACTCCTTGAACCTGTCAGTTTTCCTCTCAAATAAACAAAGCAAAGCAAAACAAAAGCAAAACAAAACATCTTCAACAATAAATTAACCCAAGCAAAAAGCAAAGCAAATTTAAACAACACTCCATAACAAAACAAAACAACTTTAACAACAAATGAAGCCAAACAAAAAAGCAAAGCAAACTAAAACAAAACCTAAACTGAACTAAAAACAAAACTCCAAAACAAAATCAGCTCCTAGAACATGTCAGTTTTCCTCTGAAATAAATAAAGCAAAGCCAAACAAAGAAGTGAAGGAAAACAAAAAAAAGCAAAGTAAAACTAAACGAAACAAACAAACAAACAAAAAACAAACAAACAAACAAACAAACAAAAAACACTCCTTTAAGTTTTAAAAACAAAATGTCATGCAAAACCACACAAAAAGCTCCTAGAGTGTTAAACAATGAGGAATGAAAGAAGCATCTCCCTACCTTTGCCCAGGGACATTTCCAGTGGAGATAAATATTCACAGTAATTACTAATACCAACAATATTAACCAAAACCACAGAAGGGAGTGGAACTGGTTTTATTTAAGGGAATCTACATACCGTTCAGCTGTGTGTTCAACTTATATTGCTGAGTTCACCCACCTTGTGCAGCTCTAACGGTGTGGGCGACAGGATGTCCTGAATCTCTTCTTTGATTCTCCGTGACTCCCAGGTTTTCTCGGACATGCGGAGCGTGCTCTTGTTCTTGGTCTCGTTGAGGAGATGCGGGGATTTTCTCAGAGGGCTGAGGTGAGGTTGGTTGACCGTCTCGCCGTGGGCCTTTCCACCCTCTACACCCAAACTCAGGGCACTGCCGGTCATTATCGATGCCTACGGGTGGAAAACAACCACAAACATCGATTACTGGCCATCGTTCTCCAGTGCGTTGAACTCCTGTCATGTGAAAGGGCCTTTAGGCCACACTGTTTCAATAGGGAGTCTCTGACTGGGCTCTCATTAAGCAATTTTCTCATCTAATAAAATCCTATTAACCAGAGGACGTGAAGCCCATCCTCATTTGCCTTTAATGAGCTCCAGATCCATTTATTTCCAATGAGCTGCGACTGAAATGTGTGTTAATTGAGAGTTCAGGCATTTGTGACTCTTTGAAGCTGTAATTCAATAGGATTTAACTCAAAACACAGGATCTGAGCAGTGTTAGGCTCATGAAATTACTTTCAAAACACAGTTAGCATACAAGGAGTTGCAGATTACTTGGAAAGCTGCAGCCCATCACGCCTTAATAACATAATTTGAGATTTTTGCCGGCTTGTACATACAGTCATGTGTGACTTTGGGGATGTAACTATAATAGATACTTCTGTAAAAGTCCCTCAGAAACCACAAAGCAGCACCTCACTTAACCTTTGTGTTGTGCTGAATAATCTTTACGTAATTTGGTGCTTCCGGTCAAAAATATTGAAATATGCTGGAGTATATTATCACCAAATCTTGAATTCAGTCTTTTCGTCAACTTATCTACTAATTATCACAAATGCTGTATCAGGTCACTGAAACCTTTTTGAAAACTATTGCCAGGGTGAAGATTTTCAGAAACTCTGGCTTGTGACGTCACAGTGTGCACTTTTTTCAGGCTTCTGATTGGCCAACATGGCTTCACAGTTAGGGTTATATCGTCACCTGTTGGTTTGGTGTGCTCTTGACAGTGCTTCATAGTGTGTTTTTGCGTTTTCATGTGAGATTTTTTTTTTTTTTTTTTTTTAATGAAGAAGGAAAAACTCTTTATTAAAATACCCGTGTACGTGTGGACTAGGCTTGTGTCAGTCTTGGTTAGCCATTGTTTCGCCATTGTTTCTCTGTAAAAGATTATGTCTTAGTTTCCTGGTTTTGCTCCTGTTCTGTGTTTCCTAATTCACCCGTGTTTGCTTTACTTTTAGTTATTAA
This sequence comes from Cirrhinus mrigala, assembly GCA_036247105.1. Taxonomy (NCBI): domain Eukaryota; kingdom Metazoa; phylum Chordata; class Actinopteri; order Cypriniformes; family Cyprinidae; genus Cirrhinus; species Cirrhinus mrigala. The sequence continues at coordinate 9,572,480 of CM070028.1, forward strand.
ACTTTATACTGCCTTTGGATCCGTCTTATCTTGCCTTTGTCCTCCTTGTATTACAACACCTTAGTTTTTGAGTGAAAGAAGCATTATTTGTGGAAAATGTTGGCAATATTCACTGAAAAAGTAAGCTCAGATCAGTGAGACCTTTAATAAACAAATGACAAAAAGAAACAAAACCTGTGCTAATTGAAAGAAAACAAAAACTACTGAAAGTTCAACAAAATTTCAAACTATGTAGACTTAAAAACAAAGCAAAATGACTAAAAATTACAAAAACTACTGAAAGTTCAACAAAATTTAAAACTATATAGACTAAAACAAACAAAATGACTAAAATCATTAAAAAAGTGCTGAAAGTTCAACAAAATTTTAAACTGTATAGACTTCACAACAAACTAAACATTTAAAATGACTAAACATGCCAAAATTACTGGAAGTTCAATAAAATGTAAAATATAGAGTTCAAAACAAACAAAATTACTAAAAATGACAAACTACTGAAAATTCAATAAAATTTAAAATCATATAGACTTCAAAACAAACAGAATGATTAAAAATGACAAAAACTACTGAACGTTCAACAAAATGTCAAACTATATAGACTTCAAAACAAACAAAATGACTAAACTACTGAAAGTTTAATAAAATTTAAAACTATAGCGTTCAAAACAAAAATGACTAAAAAAATTACAAAAACTACTGAACGTTCAACAAAATTTCAAGCAAAATGACTAAACTACTGAAAGTTCAATAAAATTTAAAACTACAGACTTCAAAATGAACAAAAATGAATAAAAATGACAAAAATTACTGAAAGTTCAATAAAATGCAAAACTATAGAGTTCAAAACAAACAAAAATGACTAAAATGACAAAAACTACTTAAAGTTCAACAAAATCTAAAACTGTATAGACTTCAAAGCAAACAAAAATGACTAAAAATGATAAAATAAACTACTGAAAGTTCAATAAAATTTAAAACTATGTGCCCTCAAAACAAAACAAACAAAAAAGACAAAAACTACTGAAAGTTCAACAAAATTTCAAATTATGTAGACTTAAAAACAAACCAAAATGACTAAAAATTACAACAACTACTGAAAGTTCAACAAAATTTAAAACAATATAGACTAAAACAAACAAAATGACTAAAAATCATTAAAAAAGTACTGAAAGTTCAACAAAATTTTAAACTGTATAGACTTCAAAACAAACAAAATGACTAAAAATGACAACAACTACTGAAAGTTCAGCAAAATTTCAAACGAAATACACTTTAAAACAAACAAAAATTACAAAAATGATGGAAAATACTGAAAGTTAAAAAAAATACAAGTTCACAACAAACAAAAATGACTAAACATGCCAAAATTACTGGAAGTTCAATAAAATGTAAAATATAGAGTTCAAAACAAACAGAATGATTAAAAATGACAAAAACTACTGAACGTTCAACAAAATTTCAAACGATATAGACTTCAAAACAAACAAAATGACCAAACTACTGAAAGTTTAATAAAATTTAAAACTAAAGCGTTCAAAACAAAATGACTAAAAATGACAAACTACTGAAAGTTTAACAAAATTTAAAACTATAGAGTTCAAAACAAACAAAATGACAAACTACGGAAAGTTTAATAAAATTTAAAACTATAGAGTTCAAAACAAAAATGACAAAAAATTACAAAAACTACTGAATGTTCAACAAAATTTCAAACGATATAGACTTCAAAACAAACAAAACGACTAAACTACTGAAAGTTTAATAAAAATTTAAAACTATAGCGTTCAAAACAAACAAAATGACTAAAAATGACAAACTACTGAAAGTTTAACAAAATTTAAAACTACAGAGTTCAAAACAAACAAAATGACAAACTACTGAGCGTTTAATAAAATTTAAAACTATAGAGTTCAAAACAAACAAAATGACAAACTACTGAAAGTTTAATAAAATTTAAAACTATAGAGTTCAAAACAAAAATGACTAAAAAATGACAAAAACTACTGAACGTTCAACAAAATTTCAAACGATATAGACTTCAAAACAAACAAAATGACTAAACTACTGAAAGTTCAATAAAATTTAAAACTACAGACTTCAAAATGAACAGAAATTACAAAAACTACTGAAAGTTTAATAAAATGCAAAACTATAGAGTTCAAAACAAACAAAAATGACTAAAATGACAAAAACTACTGAACGTTCAACAAAATTTCAAACGATATAGACTTCAAAACAAACAAAATGACTAAACTACTGAAAGTTCAATAAAATTTAAAACTACAGACTCCAAAATGAACAAAAATTACAAAAAATACTGAAAGTTCAATAAAATGTAAAACTATGTGCCCTCAAAAAAATAAAAAAATAAATAAATAAAATAAAATAAAATAAAAAAAACTACTGAAAGTTCAACATAATTTTAAACTATGGAGTTCAAAACAAGCAAAAATGACTAAAAATGACAGAAACTACTAAAAGTTAAACAAACTTTAAAACTATAGACTTTAAAACAAACAAAAAAATGACTAAAAATTAAAAAAAAAAAAACTACAGAAAGTTCAACAAAATTTAAAACTATAGAGTTCAAAAACAAAAATAACTAAAAATGACAAAAACTGATGAAAGTTTAACAAAATGTAAAACGATATAGACCTCAGAGCAAACAAAAATTACAGAAGCTACTGAAAGTTCAACAAAATTGAAATTTATAGACTTCAAAACTAACAAAAAAGACAAAATGACGACAACAACAACAACAAAAAAAAACTACGGAAAGTTTAACGAAATTTAAAAATATAGATTTGAAAACAAAAATGACTAAAAATGACAAAAAAAAAAAAAACTAAAAGGTCAATAAAATGTTAAACTATATAGACCAAACTAACCAAAAATACTAAGACTGACAAACTACTCAAAGTTTAACAAAAATTAAAAAGGAAAAAGGAAAACATAAAAAAGTTCAAAATATGAATAAAAACTGGTGCAAATTCTGTCAGTTCACCTACTTTCACGCAGAAATTGCTTGTAGATTTTACACATTGAACTTAAAAATTTAAAGTAGAAAGACTTACTAAAATAGTATTTTCTTAAAAAATGTACTCGAATAATTTTTTAATATAGTGTACATGTTGAGCAAAGCCTGTATGCCAGACTTTATTCTGTACAACACAAAAAGAGACATTGTGAAGAATGTCCTGGCTGCTCTTTTCCACAGAAATTCCACTGTTGAACCAAACACGTTTAATGTCACTGACATAAAACCTGGAACGACTTGCTTAAGCACCGCATATCTGAATGAAAGTGAATGCAAACTATATATAAATTTCACTATGTTACACACACAAGATTTGACAACAACCCACTGACTGACTGTACTGAAAAGAGTGCCAGGACAGGACAAAACTCCTCCTTTTGCGTTCCACAGAAGGCAGAAAATCAAGTATCGTTGAAGGAACATGTCACCCATGGCTGACCTCGCTAGCCAGTGTCATCGAACATCTGATTAAAAACACTTCCCCATACTTTCGTAACTCTCCTCGCTTAGTTGTGTAAGAACAGAGCCCATTGTTTTGAGCAAACAGGAGTGAAATGAGCCATCAGTCACCATGCTGAGCCTTTGTGTGACATCGTGGTAACAAAAGTGTAGTGATTGGTGATTTCCAACTTTAAAAAGGGAATTCACAAAGAATGATCTGTGCCTGTTGATGGTGGTGTGTATTTGCATGCGCTGTCTGTGCTGTTTTAGCACTCGACTCACTACAGGAATTATGAAAATAATGTTATGGTGCAAATACAGGCCAAATAATGTGCAAGATTCCTCATCTTGAATTTGAGTGCTTGGTTGTGGAGGATGCGGCAGTCTACCACAATCTGACATAATTCACTGGGACTGTACAGCATTGCTCAACCACTCAACTCCAAAGTGTTTTTGAGTCATTCTATCAAACGTACCTTTATATATATTATTTATTTATTTATTTTATTTAACATTTTAAGATTCATCTCAAGTTAAATAAATAATAAAATAAAATAAAATAAATAGATAAATAAATAAACATTTAATTATTTAAAAATATGTTGAAATACTCTGAATACTGAATACAGTGGCCTCCTACCAATAAACAAACAACTTTTCTTAAAAAAAAAAAAAAGTAGGAAAAATACTGTTCTTTCTAATAACAATTATATACAATTTCTGTTTCTGATTATGTCATTTAAAGTGACACTATAATTTTGAGATAAATAAATATGATAAAGGACGAATTATAACAATAATTAATTATGTGTTTTCTTAATTAAAATGTTTAAATGTAAATCAGACTGTTTTAGCATGAATGGGAAAAAAAAACAAACAAACAAACAAACAAACAAACTTTTTTAAAAGTAAAAAAAAACAAAAAAAACAAAGACCAACAATTTCAAATAGAATTTATTTGGCTAGGTATACAGACACATAAAAATGTATAAATAAAATAATTATATAAAAACAAGCCTTGCTTATATTTCCAGTTCCCTTTATTAATTTAATTTAAGTTTTAGTACTTATGTTGTATATTTTGTCATTTTATTTTATTTTATTTTATTGGAATGGAAAAAAAAAAAAAAAAAAAAAAAAAAAAGAATGAAAAACAAACAAACAAGCGAACAAAACAAACAAACAAACACATTTTACAAAATGTTCTTCCATATTAAATTATTTAATATACATTAAAATATTAAACGGAAAACAAGCTTTTGTCATTTTTATTTTATTTCATTTTCTTCTATTTAAAAAAAATATATATATAAAAAATAAGAATAAAAAACAAACAAACAAAAAACAGATCTAAATTTTACTAAAAGTAAATACCAAATATTTCAAACAGAATTTACTTGACAATATATACAGGCATGTATAAATATAAAACATAAATTAAAATATTTATATAAAAACTTTACATTTTCAGCTTTCATTTTAACTTCAGTTTAAGTTGTAGTAATTTTGTGCTTTTTCATTTTTATTAGGGTTTTTTAGTACTACAACTTAAACAAAAAACAAAACAAAAACAACAACAACAACAACAACAACAAAACGTTTCAAAAAATTTCTGCATTTAATTTAATTCAATTTAATTTATTTTACCTTATTTTATTTATTTTATTATTTTCAGGCCGACTCCATTTACTAACACTGCAAATGTATCAATTTTTTAATTTCTTTTTTTTTTTTCAATTATTATTTATTGCACGTAAGACTACTTTGTTGCATTACTTTATTATTTGTTATATTATCATTACATAAAAAAATGTGTGTTTTTAAAAGCAAATTTAATTTATTTCTGTTTTAGCAACATTAATTAAATTTTCATTCATTTTTATCATTTTCTTCTTGATTTTGAGGGTCATAGAAATGCTATTTAATGGATATTATCTATTGCTATTGGATCAAATGGGAACTCAAAAATTACATTTGTAGTAGCTCACATTCATAATATAGAAGTCTACCCAACCATGACGATTTTCACTTTGGTGAACACTTGAAATGTGTAAAGGGATCCATTAACAAAATTACATAATGTTAAATTCATCTATGACTGAGTTTAATGCATCAAATGACTCTTACACAACTGATTTTGACATCAAGTCCAAACTATCAACTTTTTCTTCAGAAAATTCCATCTTTCCTCTTATTTGTTAATTTCCATCTAATCCCTGAAATGATTAAACATTTTCCCATCATGGCAATGCCTTACCTCGATCTCGCGCAGGAGCTCGGACTGGCCGCAGGTCTCCAGGTCTTCCAGGGCCTGGCACCAGAAACTGTCCTCCTGCTCCATCATGAGGCCGTCGGCATGCGGCTGGCTGCTGTATCTGCGGCAGACACACACATTACAGCCAATGAGCCATGAGCCACTTAGGCTGCCACTCACATCCGGCACTCTGGCACCGGCCTTGGCACGTTAAGACGGACCGTAAGGCTGGGTGGAGAGGAGAAAATCTGTAGGCCTGAAGTACTACTATTATATCTGACTCAGAATTAAAACTTGCCCTCATGAGCTGTGATTAATGAAGTATTAATTAAAAATAATGAAAATAAAATAATGATTTTTTTTTCTTACTGCAAGGGATTAATTAATAATTGCTAATATGTTTTGAACGACAGGTCATTTGAGAGTAAAACTGTAAAAGCTATAAAAGAAGATAATTTTTATATAATGCAATTAGTGTTAAGTTTGTATTATTTATATACTAAAGTATTTATTAAAAGGTTTTGTATTTGTATTTTCTTATTTTAGTTTAAACTCTAGTTTTATGTGCTTTTTTACTTTTGTCACATTTGTTTTGTGTTGGAAAGATTATATATACACAATTCTGTTCAGCTGTTTTTAGGACTTTAGTACGTTTTAGTACTTTTAGCAATTTTAGTACTTAGTTTTATGTATATATATATGTATATATATATATATTATGAATTTAAAAAAAATTAAATAAAATGTATGCCATTAAAAATATCAGATATTGAATACTGAATTTATTTGACTAGTTATGAACATGTTAAAATATATATATACTAAAATATAAAATATTTATATAAAAAATAAGCTTTTTATATTTTCAGTGTTCATGTCATTTATATTAGTTTTATCTATCTATCTATCTATCTATCTATCTATCTATCTATCTATCTATCTGAGTAAAAGGATGCATGAACAATTAAGAAAACTGCAGACACTGATAAATATGAACAGAGTTTTCTATTAATTTTTGTAATTTTAGTAAAGTACTTCAACAGTCAGACAGAAAGACAGTCAGATAGACAGACGAATGAATGAATGATCGTCAGAACAAAAGAAAGAAAGAAAGAAAGAAAGAAAAGAACAAATGAAAGAAAAAAGAATGATAGAATGAATGATCGAATGAAACAAAGTAAGAAAGAATGAACAAATGTTCAAGCAAACAAACAATAGAAAGAAAAAAGAAAGAAAAAAGGAAGAAAGAAAAGAACGAAACAAAAGAATGAACGAAAGAAAAAAGAATGAAAGAACGAATGATCGAACAAAAGAAAGAAAGAAAAAAATGAACAAATGAATGAACAAAAGAAAGAACGAAAGAAAAAAGAACAAACAAATGATCAAACAAATAAAAGAACCAACGAAAGAAAAAAGAAAGGAAGGAAGAAAGAAAGAAATAATGAGCAAACACAAGAAAGAAAGAAAAAGAAAGAAAGAAAGAAAGAAAGAAAGAAAGAAAGAACAAACGAATGATTGAACAAATGAAAAAAGAACGAAAGAAATAACAAATGAATGAACGAACACAAGAAAGAAAGAAAGAAAGAAAGAAAGAAAGAAAGAAAAGAACAAATGAAAGAAAAAGAAGATAGAAGAATGATCGAATGAAAGAAAGTAGAAAGAATGAACAAGTCAATCAAACAAACAATAGAAAGAAAAAAGAAAGAAAAAAGGAAGAAAGAAAAGAACAAAACAAAAGAATGAACGAAAGAAAAAAGAATGAAAGAACGAATGATCGAACAAAAGAAAGAAAGAAAAAAATGAACAAATGAATGAACAAAAGAAAGAACGAAAGAAAAAAGAACAAACAAATGATCAAACAAATAAAAGAACCAACGAAAGAAAAAAGAAAGGAAGGAAGAAAGAAATAAATGAATGAACGAACACAAGAAAGAAAGAAAGAAAGAAAGAAAGAAAGAAAGAAAGAACAAATGGATGATTGAAAGAAAGAAAGACAGACAGAAAGAACAAACAAATTATTGATCGAAAGAAAGAAAGAACAAACAAATGATCGAAAGAAAGAAAGAAAGAACGAATGATCGAACAAAAGAAAGAAAGAAAAAAATGAACAAATGAATGAACAAAAGAAAGAACGAAAGAAAAAAGAACAAACAAATGATCAAACAAATAAAGAACCAACGAAAGAAAAAAGAAAGGAAGGAAGAAAGAAAGAAATAATGAGCAAACACAAGAAAGAAAGAAAAAGAAAGAAAGAAAGAAAGAAAGAAAGAACAAACGAATGATTGAACAAACGAAAAAAGAACGAAAGAAATAACAAATGAATGAACGAACACAAGAAAGAAAGAAAGAAAGAAAGAAAGAAAGAAAGAAAGAAAGAAAGAAAAGAACAAATGAAAGAAAAAAGAATGATAGAATGAATGATCGAATGAAAGAAAGTAAGAAAGAATGAACAAATGTTCAATCAAACAAACAATAGAAAGAAAAAAGAAAGAAAAAAGGAAGAAAGAAAAGAACAAAACAAAAGAATGAACGAAAGAAAAAAGAATGAAAGAACGAATGATCGAACAAAAGAAAGAAAGAAAAAAATGAACAAATGAATGAACAAAAGAAAGAACGAAAGAAAAAAGAACAAACAAATGATCAAACAAATAAAAGAACCAACGAAAGAAAAAAGAAAGAAAGAAGAAAGAAATAAATGAATGAACGAACACAAGAAAGAAAGAAAGAAAGAAAGAAAGAAAGAAAGAAAGAACAAAGGATGATTGAAAGAAAGAAAGACAGACAGAAAGAACAAACAAATTATTGATCGAAAGAAAGAAAGAACAAACAAATGATCGAAAGAAAGAAAGAAAGAACGAATGAATGAACAAAAGAAAGAAAGAACAAACGAATGATCGAAAGAAAGAAAGAAAAAGAACAAACGAATGATCGAACGAAAGAAAGAAAGAAAGAAAGAAAGAAAAAGAACAAATGATCGAACGAAAGAAAAAACAAATGAATAAACAAAAAGAAAGAAAGAAAGAACAAACGTATGATTGAACAAATGAAAAAAGAACGAAAGAAATAAATGAATGAACGAACACAAGAAAGAAAGAAACAAATGAACGAAAGAAAGAAAGAAAGAAAGAAAGAAAGAAAAAGAAAGAAAGAACAAACGAATGATCGAACGAAAGAAATAAAGAAAGAACGAATGATTGAACAAACGAATGATCGAAAGAAAGAAAGAAAGAAAGAACAAACGAATGATTGAACGAAAGAAAGAAAGAACGAATGATTGCACAAATGAAAAAAAGAAAGAAATAAAGAAAGAACAAACGAATGATCGAACGAAAGAAAGAAAGAAAGAAAGAACGAATGATTGAACAAACGAAAAAAGAAAGAAATAAAAAAAAAAAAGAACAAACGAATGATCGAAAGAAAGAAAGAAAGAAAGAAAGAAAGAAGGAAAGAAAAAGAACAAACGAATGAATGAACATAAGAAAGAAAGCAAGAAAGAAAGAAAGAAAGACTTTCAAATCGTGTGACGCATGATATTTTTTCAAGCTCGGAGAACACGAGTGTTTCTGACTCTTACCCGGCAGCTTTATCCCAGTCGTCCTCACTGAATCCCCCGTCACTGAAGGGGTAGTTTTTGCGGCGGGTCGGAGGAGGCGTGCTGTTCCTCTGCTTGGTGTTACGCCACTCGTGAGGGTGTAACGCAATCCCAGCGGCCTGATGGATGTAGGCACCTTTGGAGAAGGATCAGGTCATATGTTTTCACCGAGGCTGTCAATAGACGACCAGCACACGGATATTTACACGTAACGGAAGTAAACCCACCTTGGCTGCTGTAACCGGTGTCGATTCCTGAGCCGTCCCATGACTCCATGGCCGAATCCACGCTGGGGATGGTGGTGGAATAAATGTCTGACAGTTTATTGGTCTTCTGCGAGTCTGTCATCTCATCCTCGTTATCACTGAGCTCGTTATCCAGATCGTTCTCTTTATTTTTATCATCTGGTGCTGAAGGGGGAACGACAATATCAGATGATCAATTATGATGTCAACAGAATAACAGCAGGTTTGTGTGCAAACAGATTTGTATGCGTGTTTGTGAATGAGATGTAAATAAAAAAGCAGATGCTTTGTATAAATTCATAAATGTCCTGATTTTGTTGTTAGAAAACTGTACCATCCAGATAATTTAGACAATAAGTCAGTAATTAGGTAATAAGTCAATGATTCTCATTTATTATGGTTAAAAATGATTATTATGACAAATTTAATTATCAAATTAATTAATATTTTAACGGTCAAAATGTACATATTTCTAATCATATTTATTAAAATTAAATTTAAAATCTTAATTAGCTTATCAAATGCTACTACTGCTGCTGCTCATGAGTAATCAATTAATATTTAATTAATTAATAATAATATGAATGGTTATTATTATTATAATTAATTTAGCAATACTAATATGAATGGTAACAACATTCACACTAAGAATTATTATTATTATTATTATTATTATTATTATTATTAACAATAATAATATGAATTGTAACATCATTCACACTAAGAATTATTATTATTATTATTATTAGTAGTAGTAGTAGTAGTAGTATTACTATTAGTTATAAGTAATCAATTATTATAATTATTATTATTATTATTATTATTATTATTATTATTATTATTATTATCCCTGCTAATTACAG